>VWZP01001888.1:3654246-3846591 GCA_013396995.1 Dicaeum eximium
CCCCGCCCTCACCCAACCAAATGGTTATTCCATACCATATGGCATCATGCTCAGCATATAAATCTGGGGAAAGAAGAAGGAATGGGACGGAATTTCCCAAGTAACATTTGAGAATCTGGAGATAGACACCTATTCATGTTCTGGAGTGATCATTAGAAAATATTTTGTGAAATTGCAAATCATATATGCATACTTTTGTTTCATTTCATGCTTGCTGAGATACCAGATTCTGCTTTTATGTTTACAGTTTCTTGTACAGTTTTAATTACTTCTGTGTAACACTGTTTTATCCTATGTGAAACTAGAGAAAATTTAATGGAGATGATAAATATAAAAGGAAAGTAGACTGACTCTCATAGTGTTAATGTGTTCCCTGTCAGAGATAAATAATTAGATAGAGAAGGAGGATAAGCAAAAGGAAGAATTGTCTCTGTATCCAAAGGCATTGGGCTAGGATTGAGAGCTTCCGGGCTCAGTTCCTGGCTTTGCTACAGACATCCTTTATGACCTTGCACAGAGTCACTCAAAGCTCTTTGTGCCTCTGTTTCCCATCTGCAGATATGACTGATAGTACTTTCTTTGTTTGACTCACTGTTTAGACTTTATGCTCTCCAGGGCAGACACTGACTTTTTAAAAATATTGGATGTATCCATGGTTGTTTTACAATGGTTCCACAGTTTCAGTTGAGGTCAGTATATCCTGCTGTTAACTCTAAGTCATTGACTTCCACATTACTGGAGAACTGTTCATAATCCATTTCCTGTCCCAAAGACGGTGCAATGCTTAGTGTCACATTGTTAAGAGGATTTAATTTTGTTTGGATGTTTAATAGGAAATCACATGAATACCTCAGTGAGGAAAAGCCAGACACTTGAAACATCTGTGGAAGTCGTAGTCCACCCTTCAGCTAGGGAAATCTGCATCTGGCTGGCACACTGGTGTGTAGATTTGAGTATGTTTTGAAAAGAATAAGAAGAGAATATCTCGTTTAAATTGTGTTGGTAATGCAGAAATGTTTAATTCCATACTTTGAACCTGCATAGCTATCTTGAACCTGTCAATTAACATTAGCCTGCTTGAAAAAATAGCTGTCAAACTAGTGTAATCCCTTCTTTTAGAAAACAAATAGGTTTGAATTAAAGTGATCTATAAACAAAAAAAAGTCCACATTATTTCATGTGATACTGAAATCTGAAATCCCTTTTAAATTTGTTTACAAGCTTTTTTTTTTTCTTGATGTCTTCATGCGGAAGAGAGGGCTTTCTCTATTTCCCTTCATTCCTTCATTTTCTAGTTTAATATTCCTCCATTTATGTAGATTTGTTTAAAACCACCTACATGAAATAAAATGGTGTCTTTTTTCCCCTCCACTCTAATGTGGCCAGTGAGTTGCTCTACTCAAAAAGCTTTGATCATTCAGAAAATTTAAACTTCTGCATGAAAAAGGAAGTCTCAAGCCCTTACTTTTAATGGGCTTGTGAAGGGAAGCAGTTCATTTAAGAGAGAATAAAAGTCCTTGAATTTTTTCTCATATTACCAAAAAAATCAAATACCAATAAAATTGCTTTATGTAGGTGATCCAGGATCTGGTTAGAAAAGTCAGTCAGTAGTGCTGTTGCTGTGTTTCTCTATGCATAGTGTCTGGCTTTCTGCAATGCATTTGGTGGCTTAACAGGAATCATGTATGGTACGAAGAGCTGGTTGGGATGGCGTCAGCTAGAAATCCTTCTTCTCCCCTGTCCTTTAACTGAGCGAAATGGTTTTTAATGGAACTTCAGTGTTTAGTGCCTGGATAGGAACTGCAGAAAACAGAAAGCCTTTAACTGCAGCTGTGATAATAAAACTGGAAACTTGTTATTATCTGTTGTTTGTCTTTCTTTCAGTGAACTTCCCCTTGGAGTGCATTTGGCCTTCTCCTTATGATACGCTTAACACCTTCCTTGGTCTTTTCTTTGGCTCCATTGTTGTCCTTTATTCAAACGATCTCCTGCCTCTTATCTTACTGTACCACTTCCAAGAAAAAGAGAACGTCTAGTTTTCTTACCTCTTGTTTCCCATTTGTCCATGACTGTGTCAGGCATAAGGAATAAGAAATAAACAATAAGAAAGAAAATTTTCTATTGAGGTATGTGGACTACATACAATTTTGCTGTATATATGACTAAGATCTGCCAAATACATGAAGAGCATAAAGTATAAGTTAATATTACTTTATTTCCTAGCCTCCTGGGATTATTCTTCCTTTTTGCTTTTTCTTTTTCTTCTTCTCCCTTAAATCACTGACTATATTAGTGTGGGCAAGAATGTGTCTCAGTAATTAAAGCAGAAATATTATCTGGTCAGCCCTGTTCATGCATACACCTCGTTACTGCCTTCACAGAGGAAAAGTGTGCATCTGTTAAACCTCATTTCCTGGCAGATCCCTCTGTGTTCGACAGAAATACTTGTCTTGGAAAATCAGCAGTGAATTCTTGGGTCAGTTGAACTAGATCAAATCCTTTCAAATCCTTTTCTTTTCACATCACTAAATCAGTCTTTTTGGAGAGCAGGTGTTTGGTTTTTTTTTTTTTGGACTGAGAATTGCTGCTTTGAGGTGAGCTGGATTAATTTTAGAAAGCAAGTGGTCCTGAGGTGGAAGGGTCACACATCCAAGTGCTCTTTTCTGCACTCCTTATCATTCTTAGGTATAGAGGGGAAGATGACAGTACTGTCCTCTGACTGTCAGACTGAACACAGGAAGCTTAGAGCTTTGCTGCACTGAGCATGCCACTTATCCCCTTCCCATGGATATTGCCAGAGTTGCCATGCAGTTTGGGTGCAGAACCCAAACTGGTCAGCAGAGAGGCAATTGGTTAAGTCTGTTTTCACATTTGCATATTTGCATCCTCTAAAACGTCAGGAAATTGCTAGGACTCAGAAAGATGCTCTGAAAATAAGGGAAATCCCTCCAAAGAGAGAAATCGAGTCCAGTATTTTGAATTTTTAGACGTGTGATGCTTAGATACATATCTTCAAAATGTCATTCAGTGTTGCCTGGAAACCTGCAGATTTGGATTCTCCAGTTGAAGGAAGAGTGAAACACAGAAATCAATGTTTCATTTACGGACGCTGTTGCCAAAGTGTCTCAGAATCTGAGCCTGCTAGGTACACAAAAGTCAACTGTGGTGCGTATGAGCAATCTGCTGTTTAGAAGGTTTGGGTTGTGACTCTCACTTTACACTTGTGGCACTTATGTATGTGATTTATTGTCGAAAGTAAAGTTTTTGTAGTGTAAGAGTATAAACACTTCAGAATTTTAAGTAATGTCTTGTCTAGATCTTTGTTCCTGTCTGATTTGGCTCTTGATTAATCCCCTCTACCCCCTGCCCACCCCACCCCAGCATAAGCACTTAAAGTTTCAAGTATTAAAAAGCCAGAACCTGCAAAGATATGTCTGATCTCCTACCAATGAGGACAAGATTGTGTTGTGCACCATTCCTCTCACACAGTAATTCTGTTTGAAATATTGCTGATATGCTTGGCCTTCCACATCTAATTTTTTTTAATATGGTGTGAATTTCTGTTTGTTTGTGGGTTTGTTTGTTTTTAATTGAACTAAAAGCTCTGTTCTGGTGTTTAACTGTCCTTTCTTGATTTTTCAGAGTCAAATTTAGATAGTCCATTTTTATATTCTGAATGTGCAAAGTATAATTTCATAGTTTCTAGCTGGGAAGTATGCTATTAATCATAAATGCATTTTGATCAAAAGTAAGCATTTCATTGTTTTTAAATATTAATATAGATAGCATTCTCCTCCTCTCTGAAGTGGAGGACTGCTGCCAGTGCTGTTCAGAAGATAAGCCTGGCATCAAGTGTCCTGTTGGACTTCATAACACCTGAAGTGCTCCTCAGGCTTTAGCATTTCTTTGTTAATAAAACTGATTTTATTTCATGGCATTAGTGTTGCAGAAAGATGAGATAACTCTGCTTTCCTTTTCTTGTAAAGGAAAGATATGCATATTACCTCTCTTGACTTTCTCTTTTCAGCATCTAAGCTTTCAAAATATAGATGTGGATTGAAAGCTTTTTTAAAGAACTGAACCACTGTTTTACCTTGTGTGAACCACAGTTCTCTGAGAAAAGCTTTTGAAAAGCTCTGATTAAAGTACGCATTTCCTCCAGACTTTCAAGTTGCTGAACTCAAGAGAACTTGCACAGGGGTGGCAGAACATCAAAACTGAATAATTTGACACGTTTCTTCAATTATTCTTTTTTGGTGTGCTATCTTAGCCCTTTAGGTTATAGTCTTTATTTTATTTATATTTAAAAAATGGGTAAGACTGAAGCACTTCTGACTTTAAAAAGTGTTAAAATGAAAAATAGTCAAAGATAATCAGATGACAATCTGAGTTGGCATATATAGGGCATAGCTGTTCTAGAAGCTTATTTTAAACAAATCCAGTAGAGTTGAGTTCATTGCACTGTGGTAAAGGGCCCCTGAGTAGCGAAGAAGCTTTCATTCTGAAACTAAGAGCTTGCTAAAAGAAAATCAGTGTCTCATGGACCTTCACTTGTTCATGTGTGCCAGTGCCCTTCTATCTCACATGGTCCTTCTCATGAGCTAGGTAAAGAAAGGAGACTCTTAAATCTTATCCATACTAGCAGACTTAAGCCATTTTCAAAACCTGTTTAATTTAACACAGTTTTAAATCCACAGCCTTGTTAAGTTAACAAGCCTTCAGCCTTGCCACCAGGTTCTGTAATCCTCTTAGGTCTTGGGACTGAGCAGGGCAGGGATAGTCAGTAAGCAGATGAATAGATAATCTTTCAGAAGACAGATAGATCTTAAAGTTGAGAAATGCTGATCTGAATTTCCATTCACTATATACACTACAACTAATACTTACAACTTAAGGAGAAAGTTGAAATGACTATCACTTTGTTTGGGAGGAGGAAGAGTGAATAAAGGATTTTTGTGAAAAATGCATTAATTCCTGGTTTGCAACCCAATAAAATAAGGTTAAATTTTAAATATAGAATAAGGTAGACAAAAATAACAGTTTGTTTCCTTGCTTGTGCATATGCAGATTAAAATCTTCTCAAAGTTGTTTCACAAGCTATTTTTGCAAATCTTTCAGGCTATCAAGAGTCTATTGACCAGAATTTATTTAAGAACACTATGCCAATAATGTGGCCTTGGCCACCACTGCAGTCTGCATAATGCTTCTGTTCAGTTTTGGCTCTTCTAACACTACTGAGCTTCAGCTGTGTCTGTTTCCTGGGCATAACTCCTGACGTAGTGGAGTTGGAGGAATTTAAAAAAAACAGCTGTATGTAGTGGAAGAATTCAGCCTAACAGGAGGATTCCTGCCAGACACAGCACCAGAGTAGGAACAGAGAAAGAGGATCATAGAATCATTAATGTTGGAAAAGTTCTCCAAGATCATCAAGTCAAACTTTTGGCTGAATATCACTATGACCACTAAACCATATCATGAAGTGCCACATCTACTTGTTTTTTGAACTTGTTCCAATGTAGGATTCAAACCAGGTCCAGGAGATTTAAAGGGTGGCCCTATATTTGGAGAGGATGGCAGAAGAGCTGGGCACACATCTAGCCTTGAGGCATGAAAGCAATCAATTATCTCATTGAAAGGGTGAGAGAAGGCCTCTGGGAGGAGATGACTGAAAAGCAGAGAAATTTCAGTATGGATGGTTGATAAAGACCCAAATTGTCAAGTCATAAGGGAGGAAGAGGGACAGTGGTTTTGAAAGAAAACAAGCTGTGGTAGTAGGCTTGGAAGATAGCAATAGACCAATTAGGTAACATGCTACAGAGGAAATGGGATCAAGCAAATGATTCTTCGCTCAGTGGAATTGAATTAGAGACTTGGTGAGGGGGAAGTGCTGCAGGAGCAAGCTGAAGAGGTAGCTTGATGTTTGAGGAAGGTTTTGGAGAGCATCAAAATAGAAAAGTTGCTATGGAGGTGTTGGCTAGACAAGTGGTGAGAAAGAAATGTGTGTTGACTCAGATGCCATCTCGTTTCCTTCAGTACATGTGTATTTTATTTTTCATTGCATATTTGTAATAGTGTGTCAGGTATTATGTGACATTTAGACCAGTACAGTTCCAAAATGGTCAAAGAACTTCCATTCAGAACTTTGAGGATTACTTCTGCCATATCTCTCAAGCACTTTGAGATTCTTCACAGGATTCTGACAATGTCTGTTTTACTACTAATAATGTAGTCTCATTGTTCTTATAGAACCAATAAAGCTGCAAATTCTGTATTTCATTAAAGAACTCAAAAAGGCTATAGGAAAAGGGGGGCTAGTGTCCTAGGAATTGCTGGGAAATAGAAAAATATTCTCAAAGAAGGAAGAAAAAATAAACATAATCTGTGACTGTTTTGAATTGATGGCATTTTCTTTCATCTTACTTCCATGTTTCCTAAGTCTTTTGTCTATTCCTTCAGTTAGTAATACCTGAAAATAAGGATTTAAACATCATGCTAGCATTACAGAGCATGGTTGCAATCTATTCTTTTGAATGCAGTCGTGATGATAAGATGAATGGATTTTATGGTACATGTTCTACAAGAAAAACAATGAAGTATTTTCAGTATCTTTTCAATCTCTTGGAGCAGCTCACCTTTCTGTAATACCACTAAAAGAACTATCTTTCCAGAACTGTGATTTCAAAATATATTGGTTTTGTTCTGTAAGGGGGGGGGTTTGTTTACTTTAACTAATAATGGAATTTGTTTTTCAGTGCAGAAATAGAATAACTAGTGGGCTGTTTCTAGAAATGGGTTCCCAAGGTAGTTTAAAATTTCAATAAATGTTTATCTTCTTGTACTGAAACGTGTGAACCCAGAAAGAAACATAAAGGTCAAGGAAAACTTATTTCTGACTTCAGCTCCTGTTGTGAGCTTATGCTCTTTTATAAAGAAATCATACTTTTTCATATATTCAATTCAGAAATGTGCTGCTTGCAACAGGGAAATGATGTCATTTGTGCTTTCCTATTTGTTTTTTATCACCCTATTTATTGGAACAGCATGAAAGACATAAAAATTTATTTTTAATGGCATAGAAGAGAAACCAATTATCCTCTGCAGTCCATACACAGGTGGTATGGGTTTTTCTATTTAAAAATAAAATATTAAGTACTATGTCTTAAACAGTTAACTAAGGAATATCCATAATTGCATGTGTACTGTTTGATAGGGAGACTTTTTTTTTGAAGCAAGTATAACACTTGTTTCAAATTTTCTGAGTTTGTGCTAAAGGAATCCAAGGAAACCAGGGGTATGAGTTAAACCAGCTCAAGTGTTCAGGAAGTGTTTGTTCCTATTCTTCCCTGCAGCAATCAGAATTTTACATAAAAAGTGCCATATTTAAAATATTCTCTGAGTAAAACTTTATGTAATGTGGCATCCTTATTCCTTTTAGAGATTTTGAAATGTCTGCAGTTAGGCTCTACCACACAGTTTCTTTTTTTTTGATGTTGTTGGGAGTTACATGAGTTACTGAGATAGATTGGTGGATGAAGTTTGTGCCTGTTTTCTTGGGCTTTGTAGGCTGTGGTTGCCTAGGTGGGTGTATATTTTTGTCTGTAGTGTACTGCTCAGTTCACAAGTAAGAGCTTATATTAGAAATGGTCAAAAAAGAAAGAAAATCATTTTAGAGACGGTTTTGTACTTGCAGTCTTCGAAGATATGGACTTCAAATATTCAGAGGTACAGTCCTTGGAAGGAACCTCTGAATGTATGAAATTTTTTGTCTTCTTACAAGGGATTTCAGTGATGATTTACTGAGGTACATTCAGATTGGAGCCCATTGCACATAGCCAGTTTGAATCAAACCACACACTAACTTGATCATTGTAGTTAGGCATATCTTAGAGCTCAAAAGCCTTTTAGCCCAGGGTGCAGTAACCACAGCATAGTCTCACCTGTTTTAAGTGGAAAACAAAGTATTCCAGTATTCCACGTGGTGTGTTTCAAGCCAGCCTTAAAGTTGTTGCTTTCAGGAATTGGTAAGTTTTGTTTGCATGAGATACCTTGTGAGGTTGAAGAAATCCTCTTTGTGCTTAAACAGATAATTTCACCCTCAGATCTGGACACTGGCTGCAGTTTTGTTTAGGAAATCATCCTGCTCTCTCTTCTAACTACTGCTATTTGCACTGAGGTTAGCACCCCTCATCTTCCTGGGAACAGCATCTAATTCTCGGGAAATCAAGTACCTCTGGTGCTCAAAGCTGGAACATTAGTAAGAATTTTTAGGATTTCATATAAACCAAAATCAAGTTATGCACTAATTTTCTTGACTTGAATGCATAAATATGTTTAAAAGCTGAGATTCGTATTCTTTCCACATGTTTTGTTTTTGGGAAAGAGGTAGAGGCAATGAAATTTTTGTGAGAGAATGGCTTTTTTAACTTATGGAAAACCCTTTGCTTTTGCAAAAGAAGACCAAACTTGGCACCAAATTGTTGGGGCTTTGTCAGTACCACAGAGCTCTGGTTTTGGCTGTGGATTCCAATTATTGAAGTTTAGGCTGAACATACCATTAGATGCCAAACTGTGCTTTGTTTTTGGAGAAGGTAGTTGTTTTCATAGGATAAATGACTTTGAATGTCTTAGTAGTGGTTCTTGGTGGATGAAATAGCATTTGACTTGTTCTTTGTTTTAAAACAAGAATACTTTTTTGCAGATTTCTTTTGTCTGTTCAGCATATAAAACTTAATGAATGAAATCTGTCCAAAGTGGTCTTACATAAACACTCACTATGTTTATATTTTTCAGGATCTTGTAGCTATAGAAATAAAATCGCAGTTTTGAACTTTGCTATTAAAATATACATTGGAAAATATTCTCTTGGAATACAGAGGAGTGTTAATGGCTTCCATAAAAACAGAGCTGGTAAAAATCAGTAAGTGCAATAGATATCCTTCATTAGAGGGACACTGGTCTCTGTGTTCCTTTGGTAGCTGAAACGATAAAGCTGCTGCTAAAGGCACCGATCAGCAGAGTAAGTCTGGAACAGAGAATACTACTCCATGAAGACTGATAAAACTGACCATAAATAGCAAAGCTGGGTCACTGGTGCGTGCCTGAAGAAAAATGGAATTTTTGAGAGAGTGTTAACAGGAAGGAAGAAATGCATCAGAGCTTTGCATGAACCATCAAGGCAACAGATGACACTCTAGGGAGCACAGTAATTTCTGGTAGCACCAACAAATTGCAAGGGGTATTGTTTCTTGGTCATGTTAGTTTTGGATAAAATCATGATTTTATGAATATTCTTGGTAAATATTATTTTGAATTTCATTTTGTCTTTCTAATGAAGGTGAGTCAGCAAGGACCTAGGAATGCTGGCTAGCTTTTTAGATTGAGGGCTAACACATTTTGTCCTTTTTCGCTCTGATTTTTTTGTCTTTTCATGCAGTGTTTTCAAAAAGCATTGAAAAAAATTGTACTGGGTATAGAAGTCCCATGTTTTCGCTGTTTTGTCATTTTGTCAGTATGCATTAAATCTGCATTAAGTGAATCACCTTAATTAAGATAAGTCAGCCTTTGGTTCAGTACTTAATGTGCTGTGAAGATTGGTACCAGTGATTGTAGTGGCTTAATCATGTAGACTTTTGGCTCCCTTTCTAAGGGGGAACAACTGAAGTTGTTCTGCTCTGTGAAAATAAAATATTCACTGGAAAAAGGATTAAAACCCAACTGTTCACATCCCAGACGAGTGCTGGGGTCATTGAGCCAGAGAATTGTTTTGTCATCACTTTCAGTGCTCCAGTAGAGGTTAGGGGAAATGCATGCCAAGATGTCTGTGGTTTGGTGGTTAGAGCTCATGCCGTGTTGGATCATGTATTGCAGGTATGAATGATGCTTTTTATGGAAATAAAACCTTCTTTCTTTTTTTTCCTTAATCTCCTTGGTTGTATCCACAGTGAATAATTTGATGAGATAAAATAATTCCGATTGCATATTTTGTCTAGAAAGCACTTAATTAACTCATGGCTCAAAGTGTGGTTTTCCTCACTTTTTGACTATCAGATGGGGAACATAACATTTGTTGTTTGTGTTGGCTTAGCTGTGATATTTCTCTTCTCATTTTCCTCATGTAAAGATGATATTAATTTAGGAGAAAATGGTTTGTTTCTGACTTCTGTTTTCAATGAGAAAATAGTGCCTCTTGGGATAAGCTTTCAGATGTTGGATCATTATTGTTTTGAAAGAAACTAATATTTGGCAAATCATAAATTAAGGAGGTTTTTTGCAAGTTAAATTGCTTTTAAAATGGCAGCATTAGAAGCATGCATAACTTTGAATATTATATTTCAGGTATGCTGTATCTCTGCAATCCTGTGGGGATTATATGACTGCTATTGAATTCGAAGGAAAAATAACAAAAGCAGTAACCTTAGTTTACTGTTATTCTCTTAATACCAAATACTAATATCAAAGTACATTGAGATGTATCTGGGCTCCAGTTTTTCATATGACCCTGCACACTCTATCTAGCCTTTTTCCTATTCAAGTATGTTCTTTCTAAGTGGGAAAAAAAGAAGAAAAAAGATTGAATTTTTGTGCTTTGTGTTACTTCACACAGTGTTTGAAAGCTTAGTAGTAAATCTGTATTTGAGAAGAATCACTGAGCAGTATAATACTACTTCTTTCTTTTTTGAAAAAGTAAAATAGAGCCCCAGTCTTCAGTACCTCCAAGGAGAGAGAACAACTGAGGCTCTACAAACGTAGTATTATTGAGAAGTACAAGTATGTACTCATCATGGCTCTAGATGAGGAATAACTGCTCTACTTGATGCATGCAGATGAGGGAATAAAAGGGCCTGTAATGGGCCATATAAAATGTTGGCACTAGAAAGCTGAACTACTGGTGTGTAGAAACCATCGCTTTGTTCCCTTTGCACATTCTCCATTTACTCTGTGCAGTACTTCAAATAAAATGGAAAAACTAGGGTTTTCATGAATGTATTTTACTGCTTGCTGTTACTTTTTTATTTATCACTTGATTATTTTTCATTTATGTGAATTACTTGTTTGTATTTCCTGAGTTTAAGTATTTTTAATCTCTTCTAATCAGGGTGCATCAGTGATGATTGTCTTAATGTAGCTATAATGATTTTTAAACTCATGGCTTTGTTGCAATTTCTGTTGGTGTGAACCATTTAAGATAATTTTGAGTTTGGAAATGCGGTCACCCAGCAGAGTGTGCACAGAAACTGTTGGACTGGCTTGGCAGTCTCTGGTCTAATCTACTCAGGGATAATTAGTACAAGCATTAGACATAGTTCCAGCCAGGCAGCATTAACACGAAGTTTCTAAGAAAGCTCTTGCGTCTAGTTTTGTTTCATTAGTATTGGCAGTGCTGGAAGCAGGGGAGAGTGCTGCCAAGGTTATTACCAGTGTATGGCCCAGCCTGTTCTTGGCTGGAGGTGGACCAAAACACTGGAGTCTAGCTTACATCACTGCTCTGCTTTGGATGTTGCTTAGTCCAAGGCTGGCAAAATTAGGAGAAATTCTTATTCCAAGTGACATTGTGCTGGAAGGTTCTCTGAAGTGATTCATCCTTGAATAGACAAGACTGTTAAATGCTGAGCATATCCACCAGCATTTTCCTGTGTGTGCTTTCAGTGTTTGGATTTTCCAGTTTGTAGCGATAACATTGCAATGAAATGTGCCACCAAGGCACATCGGAGCTGCTGTCACTGTCAAAAACTAAATTTAGCTTCCAGCATTTTAGCAGTAAAAATAAGCTGTTCATCTATCTCTTAAGCTAATATGTTGCTGAGATAAGAAAGATCTGTTAATAAGCAGTAGCCTTTGTGAGTGTAGACTTAATCATAGTAGATTTAATGATACGGTTTATTAATGGAATCCTTGCCTCACACTTGCTCTTGTTGAAATTCAGTGTGCTTTCTATGACAATTATTTGTGAGAGATCTTAATTTAAATGCTAGTTTTGGAAACTAATTTTAGGCATATTTTTTGCAGCAGGAAGTGTATGTATCCCATAACACTCCTGTTTTTACCATTGGTTGGGCAACATCAAATTTTTTCTCTCTGACCCAATTGTGTTTATATTCCTACTGTCTTTTGCTAGACTGGCAAAGACTTCACTGTTAAGATGCTAGATACTGCAGCTTTGATCACATACATGAACTTTGATTTTGATTTCCTAGTGACTGGTATTCCACAGGGATCCACTGTGGATTCTACTGCGGGTAGCCCATAGGTATCTCTGAAAAATAATAAGTGTCTGAAATCCTGCCTCTTCACAGCTGAGTGAAACTAATCCTGAGCTGCAGAAGACTAGTTCACTGGTATTCACAGTATGAAATCCTCTCTAGAGTGAAATGGTTACTTTGAGGATTCCTTCCAAAATTGTTTTTTCTTCAAAAACAAAAAATTCCCCTTAAAATAGGACAGTCAGTTAAAATAACAGCAGCAAAAACCCCCTACCCAGTATTTCAGTGTCTTGAGTACCTCCCAAAAAACATGGGCCTTTCATTCTCAGTAGGTAGGGCTGTAGACTCTTCAGCTCTTGTTTGTGGGAAGTGGGCACTATCTACTCAGCTGCGGGCTGAAGAGCTCTAAGTCATCTCTACTCTCATGCAGGCCGTGCCAGGAAAAGAAAAATAGTTATCTGAGGCAATTGCAAAAGGTCAGTTGAAAATGAAGAGGGAGTAAAACAACTACTAGGGCTACTATGCAGCTCAGATTCAAGATCAGCTACATTTAGTATTACTTTACAACAGATGCCTCCAAATCAGCATGAAGGATGTTTTTTTCTCCTAAATTTCTCAAAGGTGAAATTGCTTTTAATGCTCAATATGGTGAGCATTGTATGTGCCACTGGTGGCAGTATGCTATAATTATGGTAGAATTGAAATAGATATGAAGTAAGTAAAAACTGAAATTTTAAATTTGACACAAAAGCCTTTATCCATAGCTAAAGATCATCTGTAGACTGAATTATAATTGTAGGTTAAATGTTTCTAAAATTCCTTGTATGTTAAGCAGGTTTTGACTTACAGTAAGAAAATTATTTTTGTTGGAGTTTGAAAATTCTGAGCTTTTTATTTTTCTTGCTTCTTAAAAAGCATCTCAGTGACCTTAGAGAGCACAATTTTAAGAAAAAAAATTTTTAATTAATGACTGTTGGTACTTGGATTAACCTGGATTTCTCAGATGAAAATCAGTCTGTTTCTCTTAACTCCAAGAGAAGGTGGAGGGGAAAGAGCTGTCATCATGCTGGCTGGGTGAACAAGTCAGTGCTGTGTGGCGCTTTGAGTCCCTGTACCATCTTATTTTTTTAAAGATAAGTTATATTTGCTTTCAGTATAGTGTTTGTATTTCAAAAGAATTTGTAGTTTCAATACTCAAAATGGATTTAAGATTATTTTACCATAAACCTTTTAATACTCAGTACTAGATAGTATCAAATAATGTGAGATTAAATATTCATTGGCAGATGTGGAGGAGAAATCCTTATTTTATGAAAACCTGATGTGTCAGACAGGGAGATCTTAGGATTCCAAGCTACTGTAGAAACTGCTTCTTTTAGTAATATTTCCAACTCACAGATTATTTTGGAAATTACTGGGACAGAAGCAATGAGCTATCCTGTAGTTCCTGCCCCTAAATTATTTTTGGATGTAGCAGTGACGGATGAGCTGCCTTCAGATTGCTACCTTCATCTTGAATGGACAGGTCTTATTTATAAATTGATATGTAGATGAAGAAGGCAGTAAAATAGGTTTAATTGTAGTCTTCAGTGGTATAAATAAGGAAAGAACTACTGGATCCTTCAAGACTTCAGGTCTTTGTTACATGTTAATACATAATATAAATGTGGCTCTTAAAAATTTATAACTTTAGTAGTAGTGGGAAAGTATTAAGTACGAATTTCTATTGTGGTAAAATTAGTGTTTCTTGTTTTCTGTAAGTCTATAAGTGAAGTGAAGATACTGAAAATTAGTTTCAATGTACGCATCCTGTAAACAACTGTGGAAAAGGCAAATAAGTTATTATCAAATAAGAATTTTTTAGTTTCTTAATAGTCATTCACTTGGTGGATAAACTTATGGCAAATTATATTTCTTTATAATAGAGGTGATGCAAATATTTATAAGTTTATGTGGAGAAGGGAGACAACAAATAATCTTTTCTTAGTTTCCCTATTTTTTCTTGGTGTTTTTTTCTTGCCATTGAAGTCTGAGCCCTTAGTGGAAAGATTATATTATGATACAAAAATACTTTCTGAAATGTATTCAGTGAATTGGATTACCATTTAGATCCTGTTTCCAGCAGACAGAGTTGAGGCCTGTAATTTTCAACAAGTACATTTGTGTGAATCAAGGAGAGTTGATTGAATCTCATTCACAAGACTGTCTCCTGTAGTCATGATGCATTTTACACACCACTCATTTGTTTTTGCCTTCTGTGCTAAAGTTTGTTACCTGAGTAGTTTATCCTACTGTCCATTGCTGTAAGTGTAGCAAGCTGTGAAAATAACGTTTTCAGAGGTAGCGTGACACTCTTCCTGTGGAACAAATAATAGGTTGTACTGGGAAGTTGTTTTCACTTGAGCCTGTAGGTGAAGATGGAGGCACAGCAATACCATCAGTGTACTGCTATATTTAGTAACCACTGTGTTCATGCATTCATAAATATTGATCGATGTATTATGTGTTCAGCTGGTGTTACATGTACAAGGTACCTCTGATGAATTCATACTTTTTAAAAGAAAGCAAAATAAGCATACTATGATGGGTAAAAGAATCAACTCCAACTGAATTTGCTGAAAAAGATGAGCTTGTATCAGTGTTCTACACCAAATCTAGAAGTATTCTTTCAATTCAGGTTCCTGTGATCAAGGTTGCTCCCCAGCCCAGCCATATGAAAATATTACAGTATGTGAATTTGAAAAATTTCTATATTGCAAGAGAAAGTATTCTCAGTAAGCTGTGGAGTTTTTCTCTTTGTAGGCTTAGGTGGAGTTGGACATTATGGAAAAGAAGGAAGGACTGGAAGCACTCAGAAAAAACCTGAAATTTACAGGATGAATTCAGAAACTTAATTTTTTGCCCCCAGTAATGAAGTGCATTAATTAAAGCTGTCTGGTAGTTATGACTGTAAGCTACTGTTAAGTTCCAGCTCTTAAGCTGAATATATGACATTGGGCAGATCACTTTGTGTGCTGAATCATGGTCTTTGGTAGGTTTATCTGTAGCAATTCCAACTGTTATCACTCCTCTCTTCTGCTGAAGGTTACTGCTAAAGTCAGCTTAGGCTAATGGGCAGGTTATGAACTGTGCCAGCTGATGAGCTGGCATGTGGGGTTTGTTCCTATTGTCCTTGCCAAACGGACTATAATCTTCAGCAGGAAAGTGGAGTAGAAAATAGAAGCAATAACGTTTTAGGTGTTGTAGTAATGTCTTCCAGAGAGCTTGAATTAGTCTTTAGTTCTTGATCTGTGAAATTAATATAATAATATTTTTTTCCTTTTTTTAAAAAAAATTGTCCACTGCTTATTTACTTAGTACCTAAGATTAAGGGGAATCAGAAATCATCTTGTGCTGCATTTAGATATTGGAATGAGGAAACATCCATGTACCTTAAAAGAGAAATAATGCGTTTCTTTAACCTGTACAACTAGATGTCTCAGTTCTTGTAATTTACAGAAGGTTTGCCAAAGCAAATTATTTTAAAAATTATTTTTATTAAATACGTTAAATGTGATTCACACTGAATTTTAGCAAACATCATACTACAGAATTTTTACAACTAGTGTGCTAATGTACACAAATGGTTAATTCAACTCTTTCTATTCCACAGGATAAGACTTTTTACACTTAAGCTCCAGATTTCACCATTAGCCCAAAATAAAGCACTGAGCTCTGTAGGGATATCATGCTTATTAGCAATCAATTCAAGGATAGCCAGACTTCAAAAAAAGCACATGTTAAAGAGAAAAAAGTCCTATTTGCGTACATGGTAGCAAACCAGTCAGAAGAAACCTATAAATATACCACAAATCTTAGGAAACATTCATTATAAAGTGAAATTCATACAACAAAATTTTAAAAAACATGAAGAAATTAAATTAGCCAGAAACTTTTCATTATATGTAGCTAGAATAGATGGGACATTTTAATGTGAAAACTGTATAAATTGTCTATAGCTAATGCAGTTGAAAAACTGAGTGGTGTTTAAATCACACTAAATATGATTGGGATTGCTGTTTGTCTGATAGATGAGTTGAGTTGGGCAGAGATGAATTTATAATATTTTTTTAAGCACTAACGCCTGTGCATATCTAATCCTAAATGATCACGTGTGAACATAAAATTTAAGACTGTAATTGTAAAATGTAAAATGATTTTTTCCCCCTATTAATCTGAAATGAAACCATGCCCTCAGAGTGACTCACATTATTGTGTTCCAGCATTGAAATGCTGAACAGTTTTCCAGAGAGAAAACTCAGAGCAGAGCAGGTCTGTGTGCTGCCAGCAGCAGGGCTCTGGAGAAGACACTCACTGTTGGGCTGTTGACTGCCTCTCCTCTGAAGTGGCAGGAGATTTTCACTGTTGCATCTAAGAGATTAAAGCTACTCCTAACGTTCAGTTTTGGTGAGTACGTGGGAGGCTATTTGAATTTTTTCCCTGAAGACAGTAGTTCAAATACTCCTGCTGGAATGAGAATTGGTCCCCTTTTAACTCACGCTGTTATTTGTTGCCCTCTGATTGAAGAGTAAGATGGTAAATATTGCTCATCCCAGCAGGCAGCTGGAAGGCAGACAAGAGCATCTCTGCTAAACTGCCAAGGATTTCAGCCTGAGGAACGCGGAGCCAGTTGGCAAAGCGGTAAATGATTTGGGCTGATCTCTGCACTTATTTGTTTACAAAAGTTGAGATGTTCTGAATTGAGGGTTGGATTGCAGGAGGGTCCATTTTAAATCCTGATGTTAGGCAGGAACTGGCTATCACGGCTATGTGAAAACCTCTCACTGGTTACTGGCATGGTGACTGGAAGCTGGGTTATTAAGTGGGATTGAAAAAACAGAAAAGAAAAAATATAAAGAATGAAATACCACGTGCAGCATATCAGCTATCCTTTTATAGGAGAGAGCTCTGGTTTTCCACAGTTGGGCGTGATGTGGAAGTAACTGTGTGATTTGACACGATGTCGCAATGTTTCCAGTGACACTTTTCATTGCGTGAGGCTGCGAGCTCTGGGAGGCACAGAACTGTAAATAAAAGGAAAACTGGAAACAAAGACTTCATTTTTCTTGCTAGTGTGTAGCACCAGCGTGGGGAGAAGTAATCTTGTGAATTAAAAGAAAAGGAGAAGAAATATTTTTTCCTGCAGGGTTAGTGGTTCACAGTAGATTGTTGTAGTTTTAAATCATTTTAGCGTCACCCCAACCATATTACCTAGAAACTCTTTTTGTTTTGCCAATGGTTTAAATTGTGCCGATTTCATTGGGTTGAATAAATTGTCAATGTGTTGTTTATAATATTCTGTATCATTTTTATAACAGTAATTTTTAAAAAATGTTCCCATGTAATGCTTACTTTTTAGAAGAATTATTCAAGCTGCTCCTTTTAAGCATTGTATTCCGTCTTTATGTATTTCTGAAAGTTAGGTTTGATTGCCAAAGTATATTTCAATATGTTGGAGTTCTAAAGTAGCTCAAAATTTTGCACTTTTGCAGCTGTGACTTTTCTGTAATCTTTGGATACTTTTGTGTTTTATTACCAGTATTTTACTACTACTAGGCAAAGAATGGTGGTCAAGGAAAATGTTGTTAGTCTGTATTGCTGACTGTGAAAATGACTTTATTGTCTAGTTGTTGAGGAAGTCAAGTAATTTATCCTTTTGACTCTTAAGTTGAAATTATTCTCTTCAGGTACTTTTTAAAATAAATTTTCAAAGAAACATACTGTACCTCTGTATACTTGAGGAGTGGTTATTAAAAGAAGTTCAGTCTCTTCTAATATTCAGCTGCACAGGTGTGTTACAAAAGCAGGAGGTCTGCCTTAGTTCCTCTGTGTCTGTGTATCAGAAGAAGCAATAGCAACAGTGAGAATATGTTGTGAAAACTATTAGTGTAGGTAAGGATTGTGCCGCTCCTAAACAAATTCAGGTTTTCTAAGGAAAGGTGTGAGTATACGAAGATCACATATAGACTGGTTTGAGATGGGTGGGGGTGCAATCTCCTTTCCCTTACAAATGTGTGATGAAATGTTGATGAAGATATGGAAGTAATGAGAGAGACTAGATAGTGAGGAAAAATGGAAATATCCTTAAATTTTCTATTTAATGTGGTAATTAGTTTTGTGTACAGCTACTTCACTAACTACTTCTGGTAAATTTATGGGTAAAAACTCAGATTACATTGAAGTACAACATGGATATTTGTTTCTGGACATTCTCCCAAGTACTAATGATTTCCTTTTCAATTTTTTTTCCTGTAGTCTGAAACAGTGTATATGTTCTCTTTTAAAGACCAGAACAAAAGCAGCAGGAAAAAGTAAGGCAATAATGAATTGCGAAGTGTTACAAAAGGATGAATGGCATTCCTCAGGGAAACAAAGTAGGAGGGCAGGGCAAAGGTCATTTAAACGCTGGACAGTAGCAGCTATTGTCTGCTGGGAAAAATGAGGGCCAACAGAAAAGCATATTTCTTCTCAAGAGCCTGTATTCCCTGCAACAAATATTCAGAGAAAACAAAACAAAATCTAACCTTCAGCATTCTCCAAAGTGCTTCCTTCTAAGACTCAAAGCCTTCAATACATCTGCAAAATAGAAGGCTATTCCCAAGGAAATTAGTTATACTTTGACTGCATATGTTTGTTTATCTAATGCATTCAACAATATGTTTTGAGGCATCATAAGGAAAAGTTCTAATATGTTTTAATATTCCTTTTTTTTTTGTCTTTCTTCAGTGTCTAAAACACACTTCATATTAAAATAGCACAGTAGGTCATTATTGCAGAAAGCTGCTGTTCTGCTTTAATGTGAAGCTGCTAATGAGCAAGCTTGTGCCAAAATATGAATGGGTACTAGCACTCATTCACCCACAAGAGAATATTCTGCTTGGCTTCTGGTAACACTGGCTAACTAAACTGTAACTGTACCTTGCTGATTGGCTTTGGGAAACAGAAGAATACGATTAATTTTTTTTGTTGTTACAGGTGTGATGACATGCACAAAATCTGCTGTAGTATGGATGGTGACTACCAATGTAAAAAGCAGTTCCTAAGAGGAGTCTGTGTGCGTTGCCATAAGTGTGTTTGTGGGAGCATTTTTAAATCATCACTTGTGATTTTAAAAAGCGTTTTGCAAGCTATAATAACATAGTCATTAACAGTGCATTAAATAATTTGGAAGTACTGATTACTTTTTCTTGTATTTCCTGACATAATTGGGAGGTTTTTTTGATTAACTGGAGTTCAACTGCACATCTGGAGACAGCTGATTTCTAATTCATAGATCCTTTGAAATGCTAATATAAAAATGGTATATAGAAAATAGCTAGGCTGATGGACATTAACTTTTCCATTTCCAGTTGCGTGCCTCACATACTGTAATCCAAACTGTGAATCAGGCTTCAAAATACTCTGTCAGAATGAGCAAGTATTTAGCACAATGAATTTGAATGGTGCATTTCATAGTTTGGAGGGGTTTTTTTCTAATGTTAACTGCAGGAATTTTCTGGAGTTTGTTGTTTATTCAACACTGGAAAATACATTTGCAGAACATAGTTTTTCAATAATATTTGCTTTCAAGTAGAATGTGGAGGATGACAGGAGAGATGTGTATATTCACTTTTTAATCAAATGTTATTTTTGACAACTGGAAAGAGTCCACAGTTGAAGGATTTAAGTCTTAGTGCTTTGGCTTTAAAGTTTAGTTTGCGTCTGAGTTCTTATTGAAAGTACAATGATGTATATATGCCGGGTCATGGTATTTTAATCAAGTCTCAGTTACTCGCAGGAGGAAGTGGAGTTCAGTCCATCTTGAGGAAGGAACAAGTGAGATTGTCTGAGAAGGGACAGCCAGAAAATAATCCCCCAAATGTTTTCCATTCAGTAAAATTTGCATATTGCAGCTGGTTTCTCTGGGGCCAGATGTATTTATATGAGATTATCTATAGCTAACTCAAAATGAAAGTCTAAGGAGAGAACAGATGTTGTAGGTCTTAAAGCAAGGGACATTTGATATGTGCCCATAGGATATAAATTATGCTTTGTTCTAAATAGTTGTGTTTGAGTTGCTTTATATCTAAAATTGCTTGTAAGCCTTCTTTTCTCCTTCTCTAAGGTATTTAAGTGGTAATTTAGCTGATTCACTCAGGTAGGCAGGGCCAGAAAAGTGCTGTGAACCAGAAATGCAAGGAAAGGACTGGTTTTTTTTCCTGCAAAAGCCAATACTTTCCTCTCTTTCCATTGTCAAAGAAGATTGAGTTTAATAGCTCACATTTGACAACCACAAGTGCAAAGCTTGTTATGGCAATGCTACTTTTTGCTCTCCTTATCTGTTTTTGCTTGTGAGGTTTGGAAAGAAAAAGCATTCCTCCTGTTTACATGCAGATAGAGCATCATTTGATCTCTTGGCTAGCTGAGTACTTCAGGTGTTCTATCTGAATTAGTGATTGCATGATGTCTTTCTTTTCCCCAGATTTCTTAGATGTTTCCACATTAACTCATAACATGTTATCCATTCGTAAGTCTGCAGGAGTTTCCTGTATGTACAAGTCCATGTTTGTTGGTGTGTTTTACCATGTTGATGCTTGCCATCACTGCTACCCCTTGTATGAAACTCTGAAGTACAAAACTGAGTGTTCTGTGTTTTGGAAAGGAAAACTAGAGAGAAAGGAGCAAAGCAAGTCTCTGCTAGAGGGAATGAGGACTTCAGGTTGTTAACTTTTTGTCTCTCTCCCTGCCAAATGGAAGTTACACCACTCTCTCATCTCATTGAAGCAATTTTGAATATTTATGAATAACTTAATTTTGTTTAATTTAATTAAAACTTTAGTAAAGGGAATGAAAAATTGAGTATTTTGGGTTAGTCAAATGACTAAGACATGGAGATTTGTGATCACTGATTAATGATGAGAAAACAATGTCATGCAGTCTCCTTTCAAGAAAGTTAAAACAGCAGTTATATAATTAGAGACTGTGTTATGGTAGGGGATAATGGGCAGTTCTGCAAGCATTCTCTAAATTTACTAATTTGGAGGACTTGAGTATGTAATGTTATTGGCTTTAAATAAACAATACTTGTATGTAGTAATGAATGCAAGGCAGTAGGGAACAGCAAATATTTGGAATGTTATTGATGCAGAACTATTGTCTTTGCTGGAATAAACTAATTGCTGGATATAGTAAAAACAAAAAACTCCACCCAAATCCAAAACATCACTTTATTTGTTTGGTTAAAAAAAAAAAAATTAAAAATCACATCCTTAAAAGGTTGAGGGTTAAACTAACAGCTTTAGAAGTTTAATAGGGCTTTTGGGCTTTTTTTAGGTTTTGGGTTTTTTAATAATACTGCATTTTTTGAAGTTGATGGAGAGCAGAAGATAAAATTGAAGACAGGAGAAGCATAAAGCTCTTAACCTGTAAAGTATTTAACTATTCCAGGGGTGACCAGCTGTAGCAAAGATGTGAAGGGGAGAGCAAGTCTGGCCAGTCCTTGTAGTCCCAGTGATAGTACTTAAATAGAGTTAGAGATATATAAAATTTTCTTATCTACTAAGCACAACCATACTAAAAAAATCTTGTTGCTTGAAATAATTTGTGGAGGTCTAAAACTCTTGGAAAAGTGCAGATTTCTTCAACTTCTAATGTTAAAATGTGAACTTTCATTTCTCTGTTACTACGTTCAGATTTTCAAGCCAATTTTTATATTATAACCTCTGTGTATGTATAACTATATAAAAATCCAACAAAAGCCCGTAAGGCGAAATGTCTGTATAGAGGTAGATCTAGTTTATGTTTTATTTTATACAGTCCAAATATATTAAAATTTGTTCTGACTAATTTTTCTTTTGACTTTATATTTCACTGATATAATCTCAGAGGACTAAAGCTGAGAAACTATATTAGCATTCTATATATTAGCATAATTCAATTTATTGATTTAATTTAATAATATACAATAAAAAGGCTTAATATTTCAACTTTGAGTTGTTACTTACTGGGCTAACCTGGGTATCAAAAGCTCATCTAAGGAGGAAAAAAGCTGACTTCCAGGAGGCCTTTTTAGTTGAACCTTTGTTATTGAAGTATCATTATAATGACTTTTTGAGAGTGATGTAATAGGAGAATAATCTATGTTATGTGAAACAAGTAGTTTAATACATACATTCTGTGTTATAAAACATCAGCTTAATTTCTGGAAAATCTGAAATTTGTCTTGTGGATGAACCAATAGATTATCACCTCTTTGAAGAGAAACTAGACTGGGATCCTTTGCCTTCGTGTTTTTGATGTGAGATCTTTCTCTAGAGGGGCATTTTGAATGCAGAAAACAGTCCATTCTTGTAGAAGACTTGAAGTGTGTCATGTAGGTAAGATTTTAAGTACTTTATTTCTGTGTTTGGTCTTGAATTTCATTGGTGTTGTAAGACACAATGTTTCAGAAACTATTACAGCCTGTCTGGTATTTTTATGCCAGCCTGCTTCACTGACTGTGAAGCCACACTGATGTAATTGAAGGTAACAGTTCAGAAGAAGCAGTAAATTATTTCAGGTGAAAAAACTGACAAGTTTGAAGTCTTTAGCTACAGCTTGAGAATACAAACCAAGTTAAAGTCAAAATGATGTCATTTGTACCAGAGCTGTTAAGGTGAGCTTTTACTTGGGAGTATGTGGGTAGTCCTGGTCCTTACAAAGAGCCAGCTAAATAATGAGTTGCTCCTAGTTTTTCTCATCTGCAAGTGTTGAGGCTCCCTGGTGCTCTGAGCCACCTATCAGAAGTCCTTATGCTCAGTGGTCACCCTGTAACATGTTTCACAAACTGAGACGTGCTTTGTTGAGGACAGGACAGGACAGGACAGGACAGGATAGGATAGGATAGGATAGGATAGGATAGGATAGGATAGGATAGGATAGGATAGGATAGGATAGGATAGGATAGGATAGGATAGGATAGGTGTGGTTTTCCTCTTTGTAGGGAAATGGAGCAGTCACTGCTCAAGGAGCTGCAGTCTGGATTTTGATGGCAGTCCTACACAGTTGGGTCTGTGTGTTACTGTCCTCTCAGCTAGGAGCTTTTTCAGTAGGAACTCTGGATTTGTAACTCCCTATCAAGGCAGATAATTTTATTTAACAAAGAGAATATAGGATAGTGGACATTTGTCAGTAAATGAAGTGGTTGGTCTGTGTGGGCTGATCTGGAAGCACAGGCAGAGAACTTTCTTCCCTAGAAAGACCAGGTGAATCCCATTATCTCAGTTTGTGTGTTGCTGAAGCTGTGGTTATACTGTAATTGTTAGTTTGGTACCCTGCATGTATATTTGCTTTCTAGCAATTTTCCCTTTTCTGGCTGTTTGGTGTTTGTTCAACACATTGAATATTAGCTAGTGATAAACTGCAACAGTCAAACCAATGAACCCAAGGGAAGGAAAAGACTGATCCTGTTCCTTTGGCTGGGGAAGCGTAGAAGACCACCTATCTTATTTCTCCAATTTGTGCACATATAACTTTCTTGAAAGGCATCTCAGCTTTCAGACTTCTTTTTAAGGAGGCTGCTAACTTTCATTAGATTAAGATTTTGGCCTGTACCAACACTGGAGTGACCTGTGATGCCTCTTCATGTCCTCTGTGTTAACTGGTCCCACAGTGTTTGGGGTTTGCCAGTGTCCCTTACCACTCTTATGTCCCCTAGCAGCCATCTGGAACGGGGATGCCTGGAGCTGGTGTCAGATTATCCATGTGCTGAGCGAGCAGCCAGCAGCCACAGAGAGCCAGGCAGAGGATGGCACTAATGTGGCACTTTGCCTTTTTTTGTGCCTGCTTGTTTTAATGCAGCTTGATAGAGAGAGGAGTGGAGCTGGCCAAGACTGCAGGGATTCCTATTCAAATGTAACCAAGCTAAAAATTGCCTTTGGCTCCATAAGAGACATGGAACATTTCATACAAATCAGGTTTTTTTTTCCGTAAAGTTGTATTGGATCTTGGAATTTTCATCCACATTAGTAAGGTTTATATTCTAGGTCACGTTTAGAGCAGATGTTAACAATAACTGTTGCTGTTGAGAACAAGATTCCAGAGTTTGTGTGGCTTTTTTATTGTTGTCTTTAATATTTTAAAAGAAAATCAATTACATGCTTTTAAAATACATCCTGATTCGTAATGATGACAATGCTGATTTCCAAAATGATGTTCTTTCAGATATGTTTTTATGCTAAACTCCTCTGTACAGTGTTCAAAGACTCATGTTAAATTTAACAGAAAACATTTTAGTATGGGTAATTTTAGGAACAATGTTAGAGATAGAGGTAAAGGAAATTTAGGAAACCAAGCTGTGCTACATTTTACAAATCTGGAGAAGATTTTACTTGTAACTAGCTAGCGGTGTATTTGCAAGGTCTATTAAATACAATGCTTTGTCTACTTGCACCGAACAAGTACATTCCAGAAATGTCTTTTTTATTTGTTTGGTTGGTTGGTTTTGGTTTGGTTTTTTTTTAAAGAAGGGAGAGGAGAGGCAGTATCTGATGTTTCATAACATATAAGTGATTTAATTGGAACATCCAGCAGTCAAACCTTGTTACCAAACTATTGAGCAGTATAGCTCTGCAAAAACAAATAGGAAGATGTACTAGAAGGAATAGGAAGATTTTACTCCCAAGTAAAAACAAATAGGAAGATGTATTAAGCACTCACAGCTGAAAGTTTGAAAACTACAAAAACAGTGTGATGCAAGGAGCACAGGAGATATCTAGCCATTTTTATGAAGAGCTAATTATTTACTGTTTATATGGAAGTTTAAACTAAATATAAGCTGCTAATGTAGACCTGAAAACTGAAAGGAAATTAAATTTGAACACTTGAATAATGAGATAATGTGTTTTATTTCCTTTAGGCAATGTAATAAATTTGCAATGTATTTTGACTGATAAAGGAGGTTTGCAGAAGTGTGTGCATGTACACAGCAGAATATTTAGGAACCCCATGGTGTCACACCAATTTTTTCTGAAAGGTAGAATTTTCTTTGTACTGTGGGATGATCACGTTCATGTCTAACCAAAATGGAGACATTTTATAAGAAAGTAGCCTAATATGTGCCACAAGACACTTTTCCTGGTGTTCCCCAAAAATTTAAATAAAAAATGAAAACATGCTTAAGACACTATTTTGGGTATTTTTTTCTAGCTAGACTTTATGTATTCTTAAGTTTTTTAACATTACCAGGAATTTATGATCGATAATCAACATAATATTACAGAAATTTCTTCTGTTTTTTGTATTTGAACTGATATTTTGGAAAAAGAACAGTAGTAGCCTTACTTTTGCATCTTAAGCTGTGATTAAATAGAGAATTTGTGGCTTCTTTTTTGTGTTTAGATTTCCTCCTCAGTCTGCAAAGTTTACAGGTTGAATCCAGGGTACTGAAAAAAGTGGAAAGTATTACAGTTTTAGTAAATAAGGACTCCTGTTACATTTATCACAGAAAGTTATTCCTTTGGCCTTTCCTTCTTAAATTGTATATAGACTGTTAAGGGATCCAGAGAAGACTTCAAACAAGCCTACTAATAGGGAAGATTTGCGTTGCCTGTACAGGAGATAAAGCTTTATTAATACAAATGACAGCATTTGTAATCAGAAGAGTGATAGTAAATAACAGACTAAAGTTACCATGAGTGCACAAGTGCATTAAGAAGCATCTAAATCGTTGTAGCATGGGATGCCAGTGAAAATCTCCTAATGGAGAAATTGTTTGTCTATCAAAGTTTCCAGTTAAAGACTTGGTGCCTTTCTGGAAAAAGTGTTCTTCTGCATCACAGCCTTAATGGGCTCTTTAGAAACAACCTGAAATACTGGCTGTGAGGCAGTTCAGGGACAGACTTGTGAGTAAGCTCTGCTGAAAGCTGCAGATTTTGGACAGAATGTCATGATGTACATTGGTATTTCTATATGATACTTTCCAAAACTGTGTCTAGGATCATGTCAAATCCCAAACCTCAGCCATCCTAAAAAAGAGAGAACAGAGTTGTGTGAACAGAGAAAAACTGGAATGTCAAGAAAACTTGACAGAAAGGTAAGTTAGGAGAAACATGGAGTAGGGTTTTGCTTGCAAGATGATTTGTTTCACTTTGAGCTTTAGTCAGTGGCTGAGGAGTATTTACCTTGCAGGATCACTGAAAGCATGTAATGACAGCATGTCCAATGACCTAACATAAGTGTTGTTTCACCATATACAGGTTTTGTTCATACAGGAATAAATATTCAGGGCCTTATTCAGGTCTGTATTTCTGTGTCAGCAGCAATTCACATAAATGTGCTGAGTGGAACAGTTACAAAGCTGAGGGCTGCATTAATATTGTGATTTATAGGGCTTTTCCTATATATTTGTGTTGCTTTTAAGAGTTGTTGATCTGTTTGATTCTGTATAAATAAGCTACAGTCTTGTACAAGAACTGAACAAAACTAACTCCATTAGCAGTGGGCCTCAAGGTGCAAGCTGTCCTACCATGGTGACAAAAAGAGGTGGAGTTTCACTTCAGTTGAGAGTTCTGCTCCAGGAGCTGTGTTTCCATCAGGCCTTAGTGGAGTCTGAGTTGGAGAACTCTGAAGCAGGATGACTAAATTCTGCTTTCCAAATATATCTCAACCAGTTGAGTAGCATGAATAGTTAAGAGAGAGAATTAAAGAGCTGTCAGCCTTTCATTATCCTATCTGATTCTTAACTCTTGGCTCCAGAGCAGTGCTTTCTCATAATTATGCATTATGGTTGCACTTGCTTAATTAAAATACTTCTTATTTAAATGAGAAAGTTGTCCTTCTTGTAAGCTGTTCTTGAGTATTTATTTATGAAACATAATTATTCTGTGCAATCCCTGTTAATGTAAGTAGATGGTTATTAATTTGCTTACTGTGGAGTCTCAAAGACAGGAAGCCCTGGTACAGTGGAATCATGGAATTAACTTCCATGTAATAAACTTTTAATAAGAATAACCTGGCTGGAGTAAGAACTGCTTTAATTATTTCAAAGAAAACATTGAGATCGTGGCATGTGTCATATTTTACAACTGAAGGACTAAAAACTTGTTTAGGCTGGGAAAACTTTGGCTGGATCTATATTACAAGTCATCTGTAGTGGGAATGGATCCATAGAAGAAAACAGTGGATGCTGAGGACTTGGTGGCCACAGCCTGTATTTCTTCAGAGGTAATACTTGGAGTGAATTCTACTCTGATTCCAGGGAATGTTTGGATGAGTAGACCACTGTTGGAGAACACTTTCCATTTTAATTTTATCAAAAAAGCAGTGTACTTCATATAGGTTTCGTTAAGGCTGCTCCAAAATGAAAATAAAAAGAAAAGTGTACCAGAAAATGTTACTTACTAAATATTTTCATTCCTACAGCCATTTGATTAAAATCATTATATAGAAGCATACATTTTCATTTATGGCATGAACACGTAAATGAAAACTATAAGCAGATCTGAAACAGTTCATAGTATAAAATATAAACCCTCTGTGAAAGGTATAAATTATAAACCCTCTGCAAAAGTAAAATGGTCATTTTTCTTCAAATAGATGAAAGTATGGATTGTTTCTTTTGTGTTTGTATCATAGAAAAATGAAAAAAAACCTTTCCTTTTTCAAATACTTGAGAGTAAAAAAACCCAACCCTTGTTTTTTTTTTATACACAAACTCATGAATTGGTGTCTAAGTCCAAGAGATACTTCAGATGTTGGTTTACAAAGTGACTACAAAATTCTCCTAGCATTCGGAGAGGTGAAGGGATTTTAGTAAAATGCATATGACAGTACAGTAGAATTGCTAATAAATTGTTGCTTGAAGTAGAAAGGATGTGTATTTTGAAGTAAAGAACTACCTTCAAGAAGCAGCTTTGTGCATGTAAGATTGCAAGGTTGCAATTTATAGGCAGTGTCTACCAAATACAAAAAAAAGATGGTGGAAGATTTCCTGATGAAATTATACCTAAACATAGAGATTTAAGCTGTGTTATGACGGCATAGTAATGATCAACCTGTTAGTGTCAAATTTACTCTTCCTTCCACGTTGAATGCAGACACAGTTACTGAAAGATCATTCATTGAAGTAGTTTAACTGTTTCTAGTTTCTAGTCACAGTGCAATCTGTTCTGTTTATTGTAACCAGCTGTTAATAAAATGAAAACTGTGCAGGTGGACTAGAGGAGCAGAACTGGTGTAAGCCAAGTCAGACTAACTATGACCTCCTTGGGCCCAAGTTCTGATACTTTTTCTGCAGTAAAAGACTGAGTGATAAACAGGTTATCTTTGCAGTATAAGCCTCCTATTGCCTAGCATTTCTAACCCTTCCTCACCTATCATGCTTAAAATCACAACAAATCTTTTGGAGAAACAATTGCATTGAAAAGCAAAATGGAAAATCCTTATCTGTCTCCCTTGAATTATCTACTTATATTTTGTGTATTGCTTATGCAACTCTCCCTGCCTCTGACAGTGGAGTTAGAGTACTGAGAGATGTTGTTTTGTTTGAACTGATAGTTTTTGTAAGTATTAGGCACTCCTGTACAGTGAAGGACAGTCTAGGCTTGAGCAGCTTGGGAGAAAACATGGTCAGGGTGTGCTAGAGTTCATCATCTTGCTTCATTACTAGCTGGCATGTAAAACCAGTGGTAACTTTTAATGGAATAAAGAGTTAGTTAGGATAAACACATGGAATATGGCTTTCTGCACTGCTTAAAGAGAAGAGCCAATTCATCTCCAGGGACAGGGAGAGCAGGGACGGTGGGATAGGCTTGCAGAATGGCTTGGTGAGCCAAGTGCGGAGCTCCTCACTGACCTCCCCTGCAGAAAGGAAACATGGAGAAGGTGGAAGTGAGGGTGAAGGATGCTGAAGGAATTGAGAAACACTGAGCATGAAGGTAAAGGATAAAAAAACCCAGAACTCAGGGAGGGCTTGTACAGTTACAGTGACAGCAGATGAGAGTGTGCTGATGCAATGTACCAATTCAGACCTCATAACTCAAGACCTGCAGATCGGTTTGGCTTTTTGTAGTAATACTTTTATGCTAAAACAGATTCATTTGAACAGTATGAAATGTGAAGCATAATCCTTTCTTGTAGGCACTATGTGTTCAAGCCTGTTTGACTAGTACTAAGCTGAGCAGAAGGCTCGTTTGCTGTTTGTCTACTTCTTCAGACTGGATGAAATAACCAGGAAGTGCAAACTCCAGCTTGTCACTGCACAAGAGGTGAATGTTAATGTAGCATTCTTCTGGCTCTTTTGTTATAACAAAGAGCCTACAGGAACTTTATCTTAAAAAAGATGCATAATTTCAGCTAGGATTAGTTGCCTTTTCAAAATGCCGACCAGCTGCTTCAAGTAGAGTACCATAAAAATCTTCCACTTTAAAGCATGAAAAATTTAAAAGATGATTAAGAATAAACAGCAAATAGTTTTTTATTTACTCTGTGCATGCAGTGAATGTATATTTGTGTATGCCACAGTGACAGCTAAGATTAGCACCTTTTCTGCAATAGGCAAGAAGGTGTTTGAAGTCAGGATATGAAAGGAATCAAATTGATTCCAAATGAATTTCAAGAGAATGAGGGGGTTTTAAGAGAAAGAGGACATGATACCAGACCTAAATCAACCTTAAAAGTCCCTCCAGTTTCTGGGAACAAAAGTTTGCAGGGCATACCTGAGGATGTGCGATGGTGATGTTGGGTTCATTCAGAAGGTTGAACAAGCACCTGAGCATTTACAAAATAGTTGAAGTGATGGTAAATAAACCTAAAAACACTCTCTCAGAAGGTAATGGAATGCCAGATGCTATCTGAGGACTGTAAAATCAAATTCAGACAGAAGAGATGCCTGTGGTTACTCTCATTTTAAATACCATTAACAGTGCCTTTGTAATTTTAGAGCTTGTACTGTTTTGGTGGGGAACAAATTCACACTTGATCATAGTGGAAAGCAAAGCATGCTCAGATAAAAAGTCAGGCCTGTCAACCTTGATAGGTTTTCATCAAAAAATGCAGCAACCTCTTAATTTGCAGCTCTGTGTTTTCCCATTGCCCAAGTTTTGGCGGCAAAGTATTTGAGAGATTAAAGGAACATTTCTTCATGCTGATCTCACCAAGAATAATCTCACCAAGTCACTTATTCGGAGTCATTTGCCCGCTTTGCTCCTTCTGTATCGTGTTCTAACTCCTCACCTTCAAAGCTCAGTAAGATTTTCCTTTTAGCAATCCCATTTCTCATTTATTCTTCTCAGATTTTTTTTCAGTCTGTCTTCTCATCTGGAATTCCCTTACCTTTCTTGGTGCAAGAAGTAAACATATTCATTTGCACATCACATTGAGGGAAGCTTCTTTATGTTAATTTTCAAAGTCTAAAAACCTTTAGAACAACACAGAGCATTACTCTTTAAATTTTTATATTGTTGGTAAACCCTCTGGAACTTCTGAAGCATGTGTTAAAGTATCAGCTCCCTGAAGTAGAGACACAGGCCTCCTGTGTCCCAGTGATTTGTTGAGAAGCCAAATGTTCCAATCTCCTACAGTACGGGGTTTTTTTTTTCTTTTAAAGTAAGCAAGCAGAATGTGTTTTGTAAAGTGATTTGTAAAGTTCAGTTTGTGAGAGAATTTGATATGTGGTTGGTAAAATGCATCTACTTTTCCAGTATTTATGCCTTCTGTGTAATGCAAAAAATGAAAGAAGATAATTTATTCTGATTATCCATGAAAAGACTGGCAGATGACATAGTTCAATTTGTTACCACTACTTCAGCATAGCACAGCCTGGTAGTACAGCATTAATCATGGAATCTTTTTTAGGTATTAGCAATGTCCTATGGGTTTAAGTTGATGTCCTTTTATTTCTTTCTAATGTGGTGAGGTTTTGTGTTAATGTATTAAAAAAAAAAAAAGATTGTATTAAACCAAATGGAGATGTTTCTAAGCATTGCAAGATGGTTCCTTTCTCTGAGATTACTGTTGACTGTATCCCTTTAACTACTACATATGATACAGAAATCTCACCAGCTGTCATGTATGGTATGTCTGCCCCACTGACTGTAGTTTACAGAAAGGTGTTGTTTTCTGGATGTTTAGGTGATTTTTTTTTTTTGCCCTTGCTGATGTAACAGATTTTGGATGGGAGTGAGTAGTTATGAAAGCCATTTACTAGATAACTATGCAATATGAGGCTTCTTGATAAACACAAAAGTATTATCTTGCAATTAGATACTTTGAACAGGCAAATAGTTCTGTACTCTGAGCTTCAGAGATATATGCATCTTAGAAAAGTACTCAAGACATTCTATCTCAAAGTCTTTTGCTTGGTCTTTGTCAGGCTCCTGACCTTCATAGACTTTATCCTGCTATTTTTAAATTTGTTTGCTTCTTTTCTTGCTACATTTTTCCAGTTCACTTTCTTATTTTCTGCCACTGCCAAAAAAAAAGTTTGTCTTACAATTATAAAGACACTTTTTTCAAGCCAGCTAGAAAAAAAATAAAAGTACATTAGTGGATTAGTAATCAACTGCATCTATTTTTCATTTTCCAAACTGTTCTTCAAAAAGATGAAATTAATAACTGGGAGGTAATTTTCTCCAGTTTTATAGGGGTAGAGGAATTTGGAACAACAAAACTTTCAAAGCACTTGGTGTTCCTACCTTCGTAACTTTGGATGTTCATGGGGGTTTTAATAATGAGAAATGGATATGATTGGGGAACATTAGATATATTCTAACATCCCACACTGAGACTTCTTCAGGGACGTGCAGAAGTTAGTGGCACTTCAGAGTAGGACTAGTAAGTCCCACTATGCAGTCTCAGAGATGTATCCTTGCCAAGAGGGGTGTCTTTCTCTTTCATTCTTCTTGCGCTATGCAGTGTTCTTGTCTTAGAAGCCATGGGTGATGTTACCTGAAAAGGGAGTGCCCTGGAAGTTGCACTGCTAGGAGAATCTAAGTGCAGAGTGAACCTGTGCTGCACATTAACTTGATGTGCTAAAAGAATTAGCTGCTGCATGGTGGCACTGGGACAAGAAAAATTAAGTTTGGTGGAGACATCAAATTCGCATGAGTCGTAACATACCAAGGGAAAACCAATGGAGATAGTGGCACTTTCAGTTTGAGCAGTGGTGTTGATGTAACAGCTTATAAGAGCGGATCTTTCAAACAAATAATTACTTTTGGACATAGCTATTTTATATAAACATCCTAGCTCTATGCAGTTTAACATTTTGTTTAGATTCTTACAAGGATCTGGGGTTTTTCAGAGCAAAAATGTTTTGTAGTAAACAATTAATCAAAAGGTTTTTAAAGATTCAGAATGGAATTGTTTGATATGCAAATCAACAGGAATACAGACCTGCATTCTCTTCTGCATATGGAAAGTTACCTCCTCAGTCTTTCCTGTGCAGAGCAGTTTTCTCATAATTCATTTGATTTGCATGTGGAAGAAGCAATCTTGAACCTGTCAAGTGCATATAGTTAAAATATTTGGGGACATGCTGTGTGCAGGATATTATTATTTTCTCCTCCACTTTCTTATTTTTTACTTACCTATTTTATTAATTTAGGAGTTTAGTTCAGTGGGAAGTGTTCATAATTTTCTTTACTTAATGAACTTTGGGAAAGAAAGTAGCTGAGAACTTTGCATTTTGACTAGGCAAATAAAAGGAGGTGGCACTCTGAAGACACATTTTTTAATTTGAAAAAAAGTGTTTACAAAGGTGTGACACAGAAAGGGACTGGGAGAAGTGCCTTTGGAAAGCTTTGTAAATGTCCCTTCCTAACCTTCCGTATTATTAGTGTGATTGCTTAGGCCTTAAGGCAACATTTCTAAATTCCTTTCATTCTCCGGTATTCCAGCTTTTAATTTCAAAACAAATTTGTGGGAAAGAGTTGATCATAGTTACATTAAACAACTTTATATTTATTTCTGAACATCAGACAAGAAAAAATGCCAAAATGTTTTCTTCTAAAAGCTGTTAATTCAGAGGAAGCAAAAAGGGCTTTAATAAAATGGCTACTTTAAGGAGGCCATTGAAAATTTACCTCAAAAAAATGCATAAGAATTGCTTACATGAATAAAGGAGCTACCCATCTGCTACACAATATAGGTTTCTCTGAGTCTGTACTGTGAAATTCTTCTGCAAGTTAGCAAGAGCAAAGTTAGCTGGCAAAGTCCTCAAAAGAGTCAGGCAAAGGGCTCTAGGAGTGATTGGTGTGTCAACCTGTGTTAGATGGATGAAACTTGGAAAATTAGTAAAGTCTACTAAAGAATTTTTAACTTCAGTTGAATTAAGCAACAGTAAAAATGTAATACTGTTTCCTCATTTATCAAAATCCTAAAATTTTTACTGATTGCAGTTAGCTTTTCCAAAAGTATAATAAATATGTTGGCTTGATTATATTTTTTATTGTGCAGCCTAGTATTTTTCCTAAAGTAATGTTTCTTCAAAATTATGATTGTTACATGGGTTAAGTTACACACAGTTGGGTTTCAAACCCTGATCTCTTTGATCAGAGTAACCTGGCTAGCCAGTTTCCTCTTGATGCTAAACTTCTGCTTTTATTAAAATCAAAAGCTGTGTAGCGAGTAACTATATTTGAATATAGCATTTCAAAACAACTACAAATTTGCACTGGTTTAAGTCAAATGTTTGGTTTTTTGCTTTATGCATGCAGAGAAAAATGAGATTTAGTACAACGGGATCACAGGAAACCAGTAGAAATTAATATACTTAGCAACATTAACATTGCTCACTTCTTTAATCTAGGGAACTATTATATAAAAATCCCCAAACCCTGGTTTACTGTATTCAGTAGAGCAATAGTAATTTATATCAGATGTTACCAAAGGCTTGTTTTTGTTTATTACAGTATACTGGCAACTTGATACAGCCTTCTGACATAAAAATATCTTACTTTTTTGTCACCCAGATAGCAGGGCCTCAGAGACACTTTATCTGAAAAAACTTCATTTGTATTGATGACCTCTGCAGGCTTCTGAGATAGTTCTGGTGGCAGAAGGACATAAAGTTGATTACGCTAACAAGTTAGTGTTGGGTAGAGATGAATAACACTCAAGTCAACCTTTCTTTGCACAAATCTGACCTTGTTTGAATTGTTCCTTAGATGAGAAAAGTAAATGCAGGGAGCCAGCTTTTAACATTCTTCTTGGATGATGGAAACACTTTGTGTTCTGGAGCTCAAAAAGAAACAAGGAGATTTAGTTTCAAATGTTATCATCTCTAGGTTGGTCTGTCCTACAAAATTGAGTATTTAATTTTTTCAGGCCAAAGCAATATACCTGTATCTTAACACAGGGAACATGTTTCCTGCCTTTAGAAGGAAATCCAACTTAAGAAAACACATCTCTTAATATAAGCAGTTTAAAAAGGTCTTTGGTAAAGTATTTTCATATGCTCTGTGTCTCAAAATACATGAAAAGATAAATGCAAGCAGAGAAGGAACAAAGGAGGCTGAAACAAAGAAAATTGAATTACACAGATCAGGTGGCTATAAATTAAGACTTGAAATTACTTATTGGAGCCAGTGAGATGAAAGAGACATAAAAAAATATGGATGTGAAATGAGATGTTCTTGCATGCAGGACTGGACAGCTTAGTGAAGCCAAAGAAGGCAAGAAAGCAAAAATATACTTTAAAAAAACTAATAGGAAGGATGCATTTGAAAGATTTGAATCAAGAAAGCAATATTATGAAATAGAATAGACCAGAAGATTAAAAGAAGCAATATTGTCCTTCAAAAAGTTTGAATGACTGGGAGTCTGAAGAGGAAATCTCAGGTTTACCTGTACCTGCTGGAGAATGTACACGTTAAGAATTTGCTTGACCCAAACCTGCCTTGCAAACAAGTTTTGGCTGCAAACATCTGCATTATGTTATCCTTATGTAAAAGCACCTTTCATTGGCAATCAAGTATGTCTTACAATACTGTCTTTTTTGGGGAAAAATAAAGAGTTGACTGAAAAAAGTACCACTGTATCACTAGACTTACTGTACTGCCAATTGCTGTGTAATTTGAGATTTTTTTGGTGATAGTTTCATATCTTGTCTTGGTCATTAATGTGACCCTTGGTTTGATTTAGGAACTGCATGGGAAGAAAACAAAAAGGTAGGTGAAGAAAAATCAATTTTCTATCTTTCCTTGTAAGAAAGTTGCAAATAATGGATGTTAAAATCGTGTAGTGACATTAATCAACTTCCAGTTTTTAAATTTTCTGTAAAGAAAGGTAGGCCTAAAAACTGCTGCTGAGGTATCTAAGCAAGCTGGATTTTTCTGGAAGCTGATAGACCATGTAGCCAGCTTCTGAAAAGTGTTTTTGTCTGTCTTACTACCAACATAAGCAGTACTTCTATAAAAAGTACTACTTTCTGGCCTCTTGACACTCAGTGTCTAAGAAGCTCAAGACAGGTGAAACCAGTGTGATTATTCTGTGTAAATTCAGCTGGCTCAAGGGGAAGCCCAGGCCACTTCCCAGTCTTGCAGCCAAAGAACAGGGAATGCTTTGCTTGCTTGGAAAAGTGGAACTAACAGCACCGTGTCTGGGAGGCTTCAAAAGAAACAGAGATGCAGATGATCCAGAATCTCTTCCATTCATTTCCTTGAGAGAGGGTTTACTATTTTTTGCTACTTTAGCTAATGTTGGTTCTTCAAGTGCAGTAAGTACAGAATGAGCACTGTTTTGTGCCAGTGTAAGCATATTTACATTTGGGCTTCTGCCACCGAAACGCCTTTTTTAAAGGAAATCAGATCTCGTGTTTCTCTGCAGGCATAAATTTCTCTTGGCTTAAGCTTATGAAAAATACATACATGCATATTGCCCATTAAAAAAAGAAAAGTAAAGTTCAAAATAAGGTGACTGAAAACAAAAGTATAAATCCAAAGAGCAAAACTGTGCATTCTGTAGGTTTCTAAGACAAAATATCTGGGTTAGGAGAAGAAAACTGAGGAACCTGAGCCTCACATATATGAATGCATATGCATTTTTCCATATTCTTTTTAGGCCATTTGTTTTGATGTCATCATGTATTATTTTCTTTAAAGAAATCTGGCATGTGAAATGTATGTATATTCATACCTTCACTAAAAATTAATTTAGACAGTTTGTCTATCAGCAGTAGCATTAGAAGTTCAGATATTTTTGCATAAGGATTAAGGAAATAATTCTAAGAACCTGTCATGTGGGGTCTTTCTGAATTTTATATTTTAATTTCCTAAAGTGGTTTTTGTCTTTGTTTTGTTGTTGTTGCTGTTGTTGCTTACTCAAAGAGCCGGCAGGGTAAGTGGCAGCTGCAAACTTAAGGGTCAGCTGCAAAGTTTTTCTTCCAAAGCCTTTCTTTCATGTTTAGCCAAGTGACAGACATGGAGTGAAATGTAAACTCTGGCTCGGCATATCCCCATGGCCATCTCTGCTGGTGAGCAGCCAGAGGGGCAGAGGGGGGCTGAAGCTGCCTAACCGCAAGGGCCCGGAAGGCGCCGGCCGTGAGCCGGCTCCAGGTTGCTCACAGAGGGAGGAATGTGAAGATGGTGCTTGAGGGCTCTTGATCCTGTACCCCTGAAAGCAGCCCTCTCATTGCACCCACTCTTTCTCACTTCATCCTACCTCTGGGACAGAAGGAAAACTCATCCACTTCTCCTCTCAGTCATTGAACTACTTCTCTTTAACCCCTGGGAGTCTAACTGGGAACTCTGTGTTTTGTTGAACTTTGTTTTATTTGGAATTACGGACTGGAGCCATTTCTATTTAACGTGGGAAACAAGCTTTGCAGAAACTCAACCTTTACACTGGGAAAGGAACTTCCTATAAGGCATAAACAGATGTTTGTACTTTTGTATGCAGATTTGTTTGTGGGAGCCTTTGTGATAAACTGCATAAATGCAATATGGAGTTCTAACAATTAAATGATGGCTAATGAGTTTGATTGCTTTGACATGACCTGCGCTGGTATTCCTGGCTTGTTTTGTTTGTTTTTAAAGAGATTTTTTTCCTAACTGTATTTTATACACAAAGCTGATCTAAAACATGTTCCTTAGAGTGGGGACATGGAAAGCTTTCTCCCAGGACAATGGGGAGATTCCTGGGAGAAGTCAAACTATTACCTCCAGTGCAAGAGAGATTTCTATATCCTGTAGTAGACATAATTACTTGGGGCCCGCTTTCTGTCAAGTAATTCTTGGCTTCTAATCCTTTTGTTTACTTGTTTGTTTGCTTGTTTGCTATTGTGATGGAAAGGGATAAGCAAGCAGTGTTTCCTCTTGTTTAGAGGTGTGTTTCTTTTTGCTTCCTCTCCCCCACAGTTCTCTCTTTGCAGTCGTTCATGCTCCATCTATACTGCTTCCTTCATTCTGTGTTCTCTGCAGAGAACATTAAAAAAAAAAAATACACACACACACACACACACACACACACACATATATATATATATATATATATGATTTTTTAATTCTTCTATTCTGACCATTAATTCTCCCCTCACTTGGCTGAGGCCCACCAATTCCCTAGTTGGTGTCTTTTTCCACATCTGGGTTTGTACAGAGTGTGTCATCATAGTGCACTGATGACATTAAGTGTGATCATGAAGGAAAATATTATTTGCTTCAATCTGGAGATCACCAGTTGTGAACAATTGCTTGGATCCTGCTAATATAATATTTTTCATGTTCATCCTGGAGACAATAGAATGAACTTTGATTTTCCTGTATTCATATGTAAATCATACTCCTCTATATCTATGTATATACACACATGGTTTTCCTTTGACTGTTTGGTATAAAAAAAGAGGTTATTACAGAAGTCAATCTTTGAGATATTATTTATACATTTGAGACATTAATATGCATGGACAAAAATTAAAGCTGTCCAAACAAATTGGATAAAATTTTATTACATGTGATATGCATTATCAAAACTATGTCTTCTGCCCAATGGACAGACTCAAAGTGATAATTCCTTCTGAGAATTTCCTTACATTGTGTGTGACTTCTTGAGATATTCCAAGTGCAACTCCCAATTTACAATCTGAGTAGGTGGAAGACTTGAGAGGAGAGACATACCATAGGGTAGATGTGGCAAATAATATTGGCAACCTTGAATTTCCTTAAATTTTGCCTTTTCCATATGGGCTTGCATTAAAGATGTTAAATACTGTGCCCTGTGTGATTATAAAGGCTGCCTTTGCTGTGGAAAGACTCTATTAGTAATGCAAGTTACTGCTGTTTGCATCATTAAGGGGGTGAGCACCCCTCCAGGTATTTAAATTTGGAGGAAAGAGAGTTTTGAAGGCAGTAGCCCTAACACAATAATTGTAGAGTTTTATGGCTCTCTCTTGCCAAATTTAGAGATACAGGCTTAACAATTAAAAAATAATATCTGCAGTGTATATAAGGGAGGGTGACAGTGTTAAATTTCAATCCTTCTGATATGCATTCAAGATGATGCACCAATGATCTACACTTTTCAGATATTATGGAGGAATCAAATGAAGGAAATGCAAGGATGTACACCTTCAACAGATTTTTTCCAGTAATTCTTATTAGCTGTGCTTTTAAATAAATAATTGAATTAAAAGAGTTGCTCCAGGATGAAATTTTTCATTTTTAATAAACTGAGATTTGTTTTTCAAGCTGGAAAAACACCTCCTTTTAGTCCTCATCCTTATTATTCTCTGCCCGTGAAGTAAATAAGGTGAGGAAGATAATAAGAAAGTCAGGCAGGAAAACTGCCTTAAAGGTCTTATAGCAAATTTTTTATTCCAGTGTTGTATTTTCTTGCAGCATTTTTCTGCCAGTGGTCTCTCACGTGGTCAGGTTGCTTTCCAGTTTGCTTGCTTTGGTTTTTTTTAATGCTTAATCTTAGTGAATTAGTACATGAGGATTAAAGTATTATGTTTTTCTGCCTTTCCTGTATCTAGCAACTTAGTATGATTAAAAATGATAATGAAACTTAGAGAGATCTTGAGACTGCAGAGAACTGAAACTCTTCCCACTTGTGTGGGTAAAATCAGTAGAATCATTGCAATAAAATATGTGTATAATTTTACTTTGCAGCTTCATACTTTGTAGTTTTATTTATACTCTCCAAAAATATAATATAAATTCTATTTAGTAATTCTCATCTAATTCTAATGATCTATTATTTCTTTCTTTTCCTTTAGGGCGTACCTCAGTTACCATGTGCCAAAGCATTGTATAACTACGAGGGAAAAGAACCTGGAGATCTTAAATTCAGTAAAGGAGACATCATCATTTTACGTCGACAGGTGGATGAAAATTGGTATCATGGAGAAGTCAATGGCATCCACGGCTTTTTTCCTACCAATTTTGTTCAGATTATTAAACCTTTACCTCAACCTCCGCCTCAGTGCAAAGCACTTTATGATTTTGAAGTAAAAGACAAGGAAGCAGATAAAGACTGTTTACCATTTGCAAAGGTAAAAAGAGAATACAATTACTATTTTCTTCTAATAGTTTCATTCACTTGGAGTCTTATCTGCATTTCTTATTAGAGCTGCACACATATGAAAAGGAGAAGTAATTCTGCAAGTATTTCTCCTATATTGATTAGTTTTGCATTCTTTTTCTAAATTACATCTAATTTCTCTGATTTTTTATTTCTGAGAATGCATTTTTTCATACTTGCAGTAATGATGTTCATAATTCATGAGAAATAACCTATGTTGTGAATTAAAAACATTCCATATTCTAAAGAAACACTCAAATTGCAGATGTGAAAGAAATCGTATCACTAGCAACATTCTTAAGTACTTAAGTAGAAAAACAACATCTAGAGAAGGTTAGGTAATTGTTGAGAAGGAAAATGTTGAGAAAGAAAATGGTTGTGGTTCTGTTGATTAATGCCAAGGAATTAAAGGGGGACTGATGAGTAATGTGGACTGAACATGACAGGAAGACTGGCACTAAGGACAAAGTCAGATCACTGAGATGTGGGCAGTTAGTTGAACCCTGACAAAATAGGAAAAAGAACAGCTTGAACTGACTTCAGCCCCAAAGGCAGCATATTCCTCTTACAGAGTGCCTTCTCTGCAGTTCTTTCCATGTCCTGCCTTCTCTGATTACTCCTGTGTTATGGAGGAAAATTAAATGAGAAGTTAAATTAGAGCTGGGAGACATAATCACTGCATGTTCACACAGGATGATGTTCTGACTGTAATTCGCCGTGTGGATGAAAACTGGGCTGAAGGAATGCTGGCTGACAAGATAGGAATATTTCCAATTTCATATGTTGAGGTGAGTAAAGCTGGGTCCTCAGTAAGGCTATGCCCACTGTGTGTTTAACTTTCTGAAAGGAAAAATAATCAGTACTGGTGATGACTTTAAAATAACCTGAGATATAAATAATCTTAGACTTAAAATGCTCTTTGGGAAAGTTAATGGCCTCAGCAGCTGAACCAGTGATTTTCACTTAGCTATTTGATACCCATTTTTATTGAATGGAATTGAAATGAGTGTAATTGGAGGCAGTCACTGTGTTTTCTTATTAATACTGGAGTCATGCAGTCAATCCAAACCATACTTAGCCACAAAATGAAAGCAGTCAGCAAGTCAGAGAAATAGTTAGCTTTGCACTGTCCCTAATATCCACCTCTCAAAACCAAATTAGCACAACTAGGACGTCAAAGGCAATATAGGTTGTTGTTAAACAGGTAAAGGATTGGCATCTTCGTCAACAGAGCCATATATAAAACCTTCTGTATCTTCCTGCATTTGTCATATGTCATTTGTTACAACAGTTTAGAGTAAGAGGTAGCAGTTGAGAAAATTTCCCCAACCTTTTAAAATTTAAGAGTTGAAAGCTGTATCTTTTATATAAAAAGACATCAGCAATTAGGAACAGTGTGTGTACAGCCACAATGATTATTCAAATTTGCATTACAGAAACATACAAAGGTTTGGAGTAGTGTTTGTCCTTTTCTGATAGGTATGCTGTGAATACTTGGTAAGATACACTTCCCTGCACTGACAGTATTTTATTTAAATAATTGAGACAGAATGATGAAAGAAAAAAGTATTTTCACTTTATCTCTGGGATGAGAAATATGTACTTCACGTCACAGAATAAATGTGTAACCATACTAAGAATCAAGTCTGGTTTTATGAATTCAATTTCTGAATCCTATGATGAGATGGGAACTTGAAAAAACATTACTGCTTTTAAGGGAAATACAATTTATTATTTTTAAAAGGGAAAATATATATATTTATTTTTATAGCTTGATGTAAGGATCTGTATATCTGGGGATAGAAAATTTCACATGACTGTAAAAACAAGAAGACCAAAAGTTTCAACTTGCTTAGTGCAATTTTGGCTTCAGTTTAAGAAGTTTTTAAAAGCCAATTTAACAATTTCTTGCCCTTGGGTATTCTTTCCTAGCTTCTTGCAATTAACTGCCCCTTCAATTCAGCCAGTAAAGCTTTTTGTAGTGTTTTTTTCAAACTAAATTACTTAGCCTTGTTAGGAAAAGCCTTTTCCTAGGGCTGCCACTTGAGCTATTTAGCTAACAGCTACATTCCTATCTCTACAAAATTTGCAAAAACGAGATATGGCCTTGAAAAAAAGATGTAAAAATGAAAGTCACAAAATGTATTTCTGTAATGTTTTTTAGACTGATTCCATTAACTAAGAAAATGTATTTTCAATTAACCCTTTTAGAACAGGCATCAACACATAAGTACACATTCTCAAATGCCCACTAAAGTGGAATGGAAAGCCTAGAATGATAAATTATACCTTAAGAGTTACTTCAAATCAGATAGGTAGGTTTTTTCAGTATATGCTAAATTGAAATGGATGCTGTGGTGGAGGGCAGTGAGATCTGCAGTAAAGTATGGGTTTGAATTTTGAAATGCCTGGTTTCTGAGAGTACATAACTATTATTCCGGAAAATATACAGACAACTGATAGAAACAAGTATAGAGAACTATTTTTTACCTATTTTATAAAAGATAATGAAGATGATTACTAATTAATATTTTTCCAAGATTTTTATATGGCAGTTTTCATTGTATTTCCCAATCCTGTAATCTTTACCTATTTTTAGGTACAATTCTATCATGTTATAATGCCAGACATACCTTTAGCCTTGTGTATGTTAGTCCACATCCTTTTGTTTAAAAATGTGAATTAGTAGCTCCATTTACTAGAGATTATCTGAAGTCATTAATTATAAAATGGTCATAGTCTATGATGTTTATTGTGTAGTATAGATGTAATAATTGAGATATTTCTTGTACAGTGAGGATAAAATTTTAGATAATGTTGAAGTCCATGAAAATCTCTGATGGTATTTGAGGACAAATTTTGCCCTTTTATGGTTCAATGTTCACCACTCTGATATTTTCTGACTTTCACTTATTAAATTTGTGGTAATAATAAAAGTGAGACTGAATACATTTTGAGAGAAATTTTAAGAGTGATTCTATTAAATCAGTTAACACTTATAGTTCACTCTGTTGTAAAAATAAAGATTATTCATAACTAAACCGATATTACTAGAATTTTTATGAATAGATTGCAGTTCTGGGTACAATATACATTTCTTAGACCTCAAATTGGATGTTCTGACCTAGTTTACCACTTCATAAACAAATATAAATGCCCAGAATAGAACAAAACTCAGGGAAATCAGTCTTCAGTCAAATTGTCAGTAGAAAATAATGTCAGCTTTTATTTACTTTTGTGCAAGTAAAGAACACCTGAATTAATTTTTAAAATAAGTGTAGCAAAGCAGAACTCTACGAGACCTTGCAGTAGTGGTAATTCCTGCAGACATCTGCAGGCAGATGAAGGTGAGCAGCCTGGTCTAGGGGGAGGCATCCCTGCCCGTGGCAGATGGGTTGGAAGTTCATGCTCTTGAAGGTCCCTTCCAACCCAAATGATTCTATGATTCTGTGATCTTTCAAATATCTTTCAAATATCACTGGCCAACCTCTTCTATATTAAAAAAAAAAATCTTTGTTCTTTTACACTACCTTATAAATCTATATCTGTAGATATCTACTTGTGTTCAGAATATAAGCTGGTCATCAGTGGGAGATGCATTTAAATCAGTGTTGATGCTATAATGATTAATGGTTTGTCGTTTTTCTAGTAAAGTTTTGATGGGGTAAAAATACTACATTAAAACTCTACAAAAAACCCCAAGGTATCTCAAGACTTGCAGGAAAATGGTAAAATAAATAGAATAAATAATACGCTGAAGAATAGAAATAGTAATTCCACAATGACTAATTTCATTCTTTCATCCTGATGTTCTTCAGAAAAGATCTTTCCTTTCTTCATAATCAGCTACACTTTAAGTAACAGTATTCATATTTAGTGGTACATGTTCAGAAAACTGGTACTAGTGTTATTCAGCTCATGATTACATGAGAGTTCTGACATTATTATTTCTAATAGTGCTAAGATTTTCTGAAAATAAAAGGGTTTTGAAAAATGTAGAGGGTTTGTTTATTGGTTTCTTTTCCTTCTCCCCATTATATAGCTTGCATTTCATTGTAAGAAGAAAATGTGTGGAATTCCTCATTTCTTCATTGGAAAGGAAGGATTTGCTTTCATTTAATGTAGTATTATTACAAATTAGCAGGTAGAAAATCTCATTGTGAACAAAAATTCTTTATCAAAGCTTAAAAAAAGAGAAAAAATGGCACAGACATGGTGCCTGTACACTAGAAAATTCAGAAGCTGAGAAGGTATTTTGACAAAATTCCCCATATATATTTCTTTTCTCCTTATGCCATCTTATGCCTCTATAGAGGCCTCTTGCCAGGCAGTATGCTGATATAGCTGCATATTTAGTCTGTCCTGCTGTGTTCTCAAACCTGCATTTAGGAAGCCTGTGTTTTTACTGCTGGTAGTGTTAAAGATGTGCACAAGTACCAAGGATACTAGGAGGAGTATCTTCAAGAGCCCACATACAAATGTGTAGGATTATATCATACACAAAACAAAAAAAATGTCTGAAAATGACATAAACATCTAAGAAGTTTTGTAACACAGATTCTTCTGTTATAAGGTCAAAGGGGACCTCTGTTTTAATCTGACTTCTAGATGACACAAGCAGTGGTTATTGCTGAATTAATCTGTGTCTGGACTACGGCATTATATCCTTTGTTGATTGAAATTTTGCCTCTGATGGTAAAATTTCAGACCAGCCCAACAGTAAGTGTTTTGAGTTTGTAGTGAATGATTTGTCACTCTCTACTGACTGATTTGTAGAGTAGGTTGGTATGCCACAGTTTTAAGTTGCATGGTTGAAATTATCTTACGAATAAAAGGAAAAGAGATGTTTTGTTACATTTATAAATAAAAAGATACTAACATGTTACTGTTTTTTGTAGTTTAACACAGCAGCCAAACAGTTGATAGAATTGGACAAGCCCTCAGGTTCTGCTGTTGACTCTGGAGAAGGTACCTCTGGGGCAGCCCACAACAATTCAACCCAAAAGCACACCGATACTAAGAAAAACACCAAAAAACGACACTCCTTTACCTCCCTCACCATGTCCAACAAGGCTTCACAGTCTTCTCAGAATCGCCACTCCATGGAAATCAGTCCTCCTGTCCTCATCAGCTCCAGCAACCCAGCGGCCGCAGCCCGCATTAGTGAGCTGACAGGGCTGTCCTGCAGTGCCCCCTCTCAGGTAATTCACACGATATCAGCTATAACTGTAAAGCCTTCTCATCTTGTCATATTACTTATTTCAAATTATTAATTATGTCTAATTAAATATACATCTTCAAAAAACTTACCTTCCAACATGAGAACGTTTAAGGAAAATATTTGCTAACACTTCTTATATGATAGCAAATAGTTTTGGTCTTGTAGGCTAGTATTTTTTGCAGTTGTTATACTCTACAGTGCCACAAAGATATTTATTAAACTGTGGAAACTAGAAACTGGAGTGATTTAATTTCTTGATTTCTTTCTTCTAAATTGATTTTATAGTGAATATTAATAAAGTGCATGCTATAAAAGTAAAATATTCAACTTGAAGATTACACAAATTCCAGAAATGTAACATATTAATCTGGTTGTGGTAAGTAGAAATATTCATCTGACTTTATTTATTTGTTCAGTAGTTTGTGAAAAATTCACTGTTTCATATAGTAATTACACTTTGGGGAAAGAGAGAGCAATGGAACCCAAGAGGTATTGGCGATGTTTTACCTGAGCTCCTAAATATGCTTTATTTGCATGTCTTTGGGATCTGACAGCCTTTTATGGTAAAAAAGGAAAACTGACACTGGTTGAAAGTGTGTTTCATGTAGCTGGTTCAATATATCTCCAAAGATTGAGAAATGTCAGGGAAAAAAAGTGAGTAGTGTGATCCAACACTGTGTGAGTATCTAACTAAAAGTCAGGTCTAGTTTAAGGTTACAAGGAGTAGAATCTTGGTGATTTTGACCATGAAGCTTGCAGCTCTGTCAAAACCAGCTGTTATTAAACTACACAGAACTGACCCTGCTGTGTTTTTTCTCTTTCCTAGGTTCATATTGGCACTACAGGGCTGATTGTGACTCCACCCCCCAGCAGCCCAGTCACAACAGGGCCTTCCTTCACCTTCCCCTCAGAAGTTACCTACCAAGCTGCTCTTGGTGTAAGTACTGCTTAAGAAAACCCAGCCTTCCCATTTTTCTTTGGTCTTGTACAGTATTTTTTCTTCTCAAGTTCCAGTATACTGATTTGAAATGATGGTTTTATGGGAATTGTGTCTATGTGATAGACAATGGTATGAATTTAACTATAGCAAAAGCCCTATTGCTACAATGTTTATGTCCTGTCATGTATATCCATTTCTCCAGCTTTCTTCTGTAATTTCTCTGTAGTAAACATGAGAAGCACAAATTCCTTCCAGAAGAGTCTTTCTTTTAAGCATGAGTAGAAAAGAAATTATGCTGGGGGGGAGGTTTGGGGAAGCAAGCAGGTTCTTATAAAAAACGTGAACTTGGGCCCACAGCTGCCAGATGTTTCTGGCTTACTTAACTCAAGATTTTCAAGATTATCTGAAATAAGCTTCAAAAGTTTGCCATCTCCTCATTAAATAAGGTGATTTTAGTTGTGTGTACACCTGTGGCAGATGAAGAACGTGTCTAGCATTTTGAAGTTAGGTTCTTGAAGATCAATAGGAAAACATGTAGCAAATGGCCATCTTTTAAAGGAAGAAATACATTGCAATGCTGTTTCCTTTGAACAAATAAAATGACATTTCCTTCAAAAAGTGCAGGATTTCTTTCCAAAACCTAATGGAATTCTTTAGTTTCCTGTGCTTATGTTAGAAAAACCGTGGAATGTTATATATATCATACTGTACTCATCAGAGCCTTACTGCAATAAAGATTGTGGATAGCAGTTTTCAGAGATCTTTAAGGGATCTTAATGAGACTTTACTTAAATCACAGGAGTTCTTGAAATTAAGTTCTTTCGGTCTAAAATTGTGCCCTTAATTTTTAAGGGGTGGGGCACAGCTGAATAATAGATCTTCACTTCCTTAAAAAAAACCAACCAAACAAACAAAAAACCCCAAGACTTGGTCTTGTTTAGGTGTCTATCCTTGCAGTCTTTAACCTGAGTAAAATATGATAAATAACCTTGTTGCTAAATAAGTCTTGTTTTGTTTTCAGCTTTTGGCATTTGCATAATTTTACACATTTGTCTGCAAAATTCAAGGCAGAATTGTCTGTATTCTGGTATCAACCTTCTGTTGTTTATGAAAATGCTTAGGTGTGGCTTGGTTGCATTTTGATAGCTTTCTTTGGAACTCATAAGTTACAGTTTTCCATCCTTTAAATTGTGATGCTGTTGTTTTCTGAATTATCTCCAGTACTTCTTTTTGGCATGGTACATCCATGGTGACACATGCCAGAAGTGGGTGCCATACTGCACAGTCTTTTTCAGTGAAGAAGATTTTGATAGTTGAACCCTTTTACCTTTTAAGCCTGATTCTTATATCTTGAAAATTTGCCTGAATGTAGCATAAAGTTTGTGTTTAGCTAAATATCCAGCCTGATGCCACAAATTTTCATCATCTTCTGTGATGTAGTAATTGCTCTCATCCAAGTAAATGTATTTCATGTTCTTTGCTCTTCAGACAGATGACTTCATTATTGACCATGTTATATGGACCATGTGCTTTTGCCCTGCCTTACTGAGTAAGGCAGATTGAGCTGTAGAAATTATTTGTCTTATTGTGGTTAAATTGTTGACTCCTTCAATCTGTGGATTATCTGTGTAGTCTTCCTGTTAAATGAATGCTAATCTGGAAACAGTTAATAATCTCATTATATTTAGATTAATATTTTAATGTCGCAGACCAGATGAGTTTAGAAAGGCCTCTTGAGGTTGTCTAGTGCAACCTCCCCTGCTCAAGCAAGGCCACCTAGAGCCAGTTGCCCAGGATTGTGTCCAAATAGCTTTTGAATATCTCCCAGGATGGAGACTTCACAGCCTCTCTGGCAACCTGTGTACATTGTGGGCTCTTGTTCAAGTTGCTGTCCACCAGGAAGGACCCTCAGGTCTTCTTTTGCTTATGAGGTGTACCATCTTATACTAGAAACAATTAGCTGCTTATATACTAATCCACGTAGTCTTTTATACTTCCTTCATCCTGTCCCTCAGAAAATACCTGTGACAATTGAGCAAACAGAATCACCCTAGGTGCTGTTAGGCAGAATGCAAGTCTGGCTAACATATATGCTGCAAACATTGAGTAATTGAGTAATTGATCTGATTTACGAGATACTCAAGTTTTGGAGAGGATTGAGCAGACAGCATTCAATGCATAATTTCAGAAGTTCTGTCAGAAGCTACTTTTTTTTTTTTTTTGCTCTCAGTAACAAACACTTCTGTTTGTTATTAAGAGTCAGGAGCTCTTTATTTGATGCCAACGTGGAAAAATACTTTAGTTTGGTGGTGGTGCAAAGTCATTAACCACCTCGGGTGCTTTAGTTGCTTAAGCTTGTTCAAAGGCGATCTCACCATGGGTATTCACAGGAATTAAATTGCAGTGCTAAATGCAGCATGGAGAGAAACTCCTGCCATATGATTGTCCTGTGTCTTGGGGTGCTACTTTCTCTTTGCGATAACCATGTTCCTGCTTATTTTTCCAATTAGGCATATAATTCCCATTGAGAACCTGAATTATTCTCTGCCACCCTCTTTAAAAGTCAATAGCCTTCTGTACATAATGTTCTATTTCTTCTTGACTTGTTTCCAGCATGACTAAAATGCAAGATGGCAGCTCAGCCTAGAGTCAGGTTATTCCTGTATTCTTTTACAATAGATTATATTAGATGATGATGCAGTTTGTAAAGTCACAGACTGTGAGGTGTATCTTTTATTTACACTTTTCCTCTTGCTTCATCAACTCTTGTTTTCATTTTAAAAATGTGCAAAATAGTTCTGACCAGTCAAGAGAGAAAGTGATGTTCTTGTTTCTCTAGATGTTTCCCTTCTGGAAATACCTTCCTGACAATCTGAGCATTAATTTTAAGCTGTGGAACTATTGTGATTGTATGTTTAATACATTAGAAGTGGTTGGCTTGAGTCCTTTTGCTCTTGTATTTTTTTGCTTCTGTAAGAAGAAATTCCTGTATTTCTCCAAGTTTCTCCCTTTTGCTTTCTTCCTAGTTTCTGAATACTTAGCAACTGACAAGGGAATTGGATGGCAACAGGATGAGTTTCTCTTTAGCATGAAGGTAGTTTATTTGATGTCCTTCCCATCAGTCATTTTGGTGTTTATAAACTATTGAAAGTAATTGTTCTTCGAAAGCAAGCTGTTTATACACTTCTTTTATATAATGCTAAACTCAGATTAAGGGAGAAGAATGAAATCTGAGAGGATGTGCATGATTACCCATCAGTGAAGAAAAGAATATATTTCTTTACAGTAATTCTGGATTTGTGTATCTTTGCTATATTTATTTGTCCTGAATCTCAAAGCCAGGAAAAGCTGGTGTCTTCTCTTATCTCCTATAAGAAAGATGGCATTTTTATTGTCAACAGGAGATAATTTTGAGCTGTCTTGTTGTCTAACAAGTTTCTCTAAGATAGTTTGGATTAATTCCTAGCCCAAAGGAGTCTGTGACTCTTTTATCTGCGTACATGTATAGGATTGCATTTTAGTTTTTTATGTTGCTCTGGTGGTTCAAAAATGCCAATTCTATTGATTTTATTTTGCCCATAATAATGTTTTGTAGATGTTTGGTAGAAGTGACCATATACACTCTCTACAGCTTGTATCATTAAAGCAGATTTTAATTTTCCTTCGTTTTCAAAAGAAAACTTGTGATAATTTATTTCAAAGATTTATTTTGCATCAGTAGTTCTTTAGACAACAGCATTAATTCTTGGCTTGTGTTTTGAGGTTTGATTCTTTGAAATTGAAGAAGCTATGAACTGAGACAGACTTCTCACAGCCAGAGCTTTTGGCTGTGATATTATCTCTTACACTGTTCTTTGGGTCTTCCAACCACAGCTTTACCCTTAATTGGGGCATTAATTGGTCTGCTTATCTTGGCCACTGGCGTTTTTGAACCTTGTAGGTGTTTAGTATATTTAAAGTTCTTTGCAAAACATAAATAACAGGCATCAAGTTCAGTAGTTGTTGGGTGAAAATATGCACATACAATTATGTAAGTCTCATTCACTTGGAAGGAAATTCTTGGATGTAATTTATAAGGTAGTTATCTAACGGAGGAGATCTAGTTGCCATAGATTTTACTGAAAAATAATCTTAAAGTATGTGATTTGAGCCATGATATGGGAAAAACAAATGAAATATACCACAGCAAAGTTAGAATTACATTCAAAAGCAGCAGCAGCAGAGAAACAATCTAGAAACAAGAGATAAGTTATCTTCCTTTCAGTCTGCCTTTACAGTCTCTTGAGAAGTGAAAAGTGTTTTGGATTGCAATCAACCTTGATGTCCATACTGCTACTTCTACAGATTGGAAATGTTGACTTTGAAATGGTGTCTTGGTGTGTGCACTTAACTAGCAGAAAGAGGTGGTGTATATTTGGATGGTTTGCATTCACTTATGTGCTAAAGGTTTCAAAAATTAAAAATACCTAATTTTTCTGGTCTTGTTCTCTCATGCACAGAAGAGAAATTGCTCTTTATGTTGAAGAATATAAGGTAGTTTGAATTATTATTAATGAGGCACAAGCTGTGAGGGTTATATAATACACCAATGACATTTAGCTCTTTTATGTAGTTCCAGTGTAAGTTCAATAGTGTAAGTCAGGAGGTTTTAATAAAAACTGTCCTAATTTTAATCAACCAAAATTCAAATCAACTTTTGTTGTGAAGAGGAAGCAGCTGGAAGAAACAATGAGGTTTTGTATGAGAGACCTGTTTTTGATAACATGTAGTTTAGGAATTTTGTTAAACATAAGCCTTAATTTGTTAGCCCTCAGGCAATTTTGCAAGCCATATATTTTTTCCTAGACATTGTGGGAGTGAAGACTGTTAATGAATGTTCTTTTCCACTGCTGTGCCTTTTATTATTCTCTGAGTGAGGTGATTACTGATCTTCAATTAACTGATATGGGAATGCAGCCTAATTATATTTAAGTTTAGTAATCTGCACGTGTTTCTAGAGCATGACTGTAGATACTTTTTGACGTTGTAACATACATTAATTATCAAATTATGTAATTTTTCATCTTCCAATTTAAAAAAAAAAATTATCACTTATTTGCTGGTTTATATGCTTGAAAGTACACCTGGTATCTGAAAAGTAGTTGAAGAAACATTCAATTTTTTCCCCTTACCTACCTAAAATACTCTTAATTATTGCTGAGCACACTTTATTGAATCCCATGTGGTTTGTGTATGTTCTTTCACGGAATGTTGACTATGGGAACAATCAAAACTAGCAAGTTCTCTGGAGGTAGGTGTGTTTCTCAACAGCTAGAAAAGTGGTTACATGCCAGAAAACTTCTTGAAAACTTGGCTAGATCGTTTGGGTCTATTTTACCAAGTGGTAGCAGTGCAAGCTGTGGAGTGTTAGTCCTCTAAAGTCTATCAAGTAGTTTATTTAGATTTCTTGGTACTTGCCAAGTCTTTGAGAGTTTAATTGGACTGTGGCTCACTGCTGGTCTCATTAGCATACTGATAGACATGGTGAGGGGAGCAGAACCTGAATAAAGCAGAATAAAATAGAGCTGTGAAGGTGCCTTTATTGCAGTTAAAGCTTCAGTGTATATTATATGTTCAAATGAATAAAATGCAATGTTCAGCATCTTTAGAGATGCGGAAAGTATGGAACCGTGACAGCCTTGATATTGTGCAAGAATAGGTTTAATTTTAAAGAATTCCAAGTAATCATCTCCTAATGTGGATTTACAAGTTCTACCATATATAAAAAAATCTAGATGCCTAAAAAAAGATTGAAATTGATATTCAGTTGATAGGTTGCATGAAACTAAGACATTTGTTCAATGTCTAACTGGGAGGGACAAATAACTTCAGCGGTAAAACAGCTGAGAGGGAAATGTTGGTATTTGAGTGTGAATTATCTGGATACTTTAAAAAATTGTTGGGTAGAATATGAAGCAAATGCAATTGCCATTTTTGTAAAAAAAAAAAAGCCTATTAGTATCAAAGCTGTCAGTGAGGTTTCTCCAGAAGGTCATTTCTGTTTAGTGTTGGATACAGAAGGCCTCTTGGTCTTAAGAACGTGTTAATGTATGACCAGAAAAAAGCTTTAAATAAAATAGGAATATTTAATGATATAACATGCAGTTTATACCATAGCTAAGCATAACAGTTTTGACTGAAACACTGTAAGAGTTGATCAGTTTTCTCTAGATTTGAAAGTCTTTAATTATGCAGTTCTTTACTGTGACTTGGCAGTGTAAAACTGGTTTAAAGAGCTGTCTTTTTATTAACGTTTTCACCAAATGCAGCAAAGTAATAATCACACAGTGTAGAACTAAAACTTAGTTTCCATATAGGTTTTTGTTTAGAAAAATAGAAAAAAAAAAGGCAAAACCCTTTAGAAGTGAAGCGTTTGAGGGGAATTAAAATGACTTTCACTTACATATTTTCCGAAGTGATAATGTAATGCTGTGCATTTATATGCTGATGCATTGGAAGTGCCAGGCACTACTTCAGGATATTTTGTTAATTAATATTATAGTTCTGTGGGTTTTAGGAAGATTATGTTTGAAATTATTCCATTCCACTTTTTCAAAGGTAGGAGGTTTTTTATTACTCTTTTTGCGTGTGTTGTAACACAAATAGTTATTTTTGGAAGGGGGGAAGGAAAAAGCTCTCCTTTTGTGAGTGCCTTTTCCCAGGAGTGTCAGTACACAAGGTCCTAAAGAATTGTCTGGGGCCTTACAGAGCAGAAGGTAACAATTGCTCCATTGATTCTAAAATGCACAGAAGTCTGTAGGCAGGAGCCCCATTATGATCTGTGGTGCCTTTTTACTGTGGTATTTGTTAAAGATTACCAATCTTGATAATACTGAATTTCAAAAGCCAACTCTTTAAACTGGAAGAATAGGAGAAAGAGGTAACAATAGCTCAGTGACTATGGTCTCATATTGTGCTTGCTTTTGTAACCCATACATCAAAAGAAAATTTCCCCAGAAGGGGTGCTTTTGGGTGCAGTGCAGCTGAATTGCATATTATGTTTCAGCTTCAGGTTACAAAAACAATCTTGTTATGAAGTACAGTCAGCAGCAGGATGCAAAACCTACCTCCTGGAAGGCTTCTGAATTTTTGTCGAGCCCTATCCTAAACTATAACTAGAAACACCATTTTTCCTGTGCTGAGAAATTGCTTGTCATTTGCTTAATTAGCTGCCAAAATGTCAAGATTTTAAACTGAAAGAGAAATAAAGACAAAGCTAACTCTCCAGTAACAGTAGGTAAAGTAGGTAAAGCAATACTCAGTTCTTTTTCTCACTTCCTTAGAATATCATGCTTTTTTTCTTTTTTTCAGCTGATTGAACTCATCAAACAATATTGATCATCTGTTGCTATTTTTTTTGTTCTTATAAAATCAGAATATGAATCCCCCACTTCCGCCACCACCTCTCTTGTCTGCTGCCATCATTGCATCGGCCACTTCTGGACCTCAGTCTACGAGTGTCATACAAAGGTCTGCATCAGGATCAGCTGACCAAGTGGCACATTTACGACAACAAACTCGTCCAAGTGTGTGAGTAAAATTGAAACTTTTCTCCAGTCAGAAAAATGGAACGAGATCACTAACTTCACCTGTACATTTAGCACGGCAGTTGGCTCTGTTCTGCTGGAATTGCCAAAAAGCCAAACATGCAACTTAGAAAAAAAGCATGCAGAAAGGTGATATCCCCAAACAGGCTCCATACTGAACATGGTTTATGTCTTAGATAAATATAATCAGCTATTGCTGTGTATAGAAAGAGCTCACTTCAAAAATACAAAGTATTTATCATGCAGAAGATGAATGAATCTTTGGGTTAGCACTGAATACTGGATAACTCAAAAGTGTCATTTCACTGGAGTGAATTTATTCAATGTTTTCCATTATATATGGTATGAAAAGGGTATTCTCATGTGGAATAATTTATGCCAAAACACAGAAAGTGCTGTATTTAATTTAGACTGTTAAATGTGTTACTGTCAGTTGCAATTGAAATTTGACTGAAGATTCTACAGTGCACTTAATTAGTGGGTGGCAATTTGGAATGAAGGCAGAAAGCTGCTAGTTAGCATTATGTCTTCACACTTGTAATACAAGCAAACGTGCATCATCCTTTTGGGTGAAAATATTTGGTATATTAACATGTGCTGCTAACAACATCTTTCTTCTTGAAAACTTCTTTGTGTGCAGCTTGGGGAATAAGAATGATAAAAGCAAATGTAAAATTCAGGACGTGCTGAACCATCTAATGGGACAAGTTTGAATAAGGATTTTATTCTGTTTTTGTTATCTTCCCACCAGGTTTCCTCCCACTCCAAAAAAGCACCCTTCTTGTATAGCTGGATTTGGGCTGTTTCTTGGTGTCAGACATTTTAACATTGGTTTTTATGGATTATTGCACCTACTGCAGTTAATCAAGTTCCCATCTCATTTACTCCCATCCTCTGTCTTCAAAGCTCTGCTCTATATGAGGAGACTAATGAAATTTGGAATAAATTACCTAAAAGGGAAGTTAATGAACATCAATTAAAACAGATCAATTGCTTTTCCATAGAGCTTCAGTGTGTGGCTTTGTAGATCACTGCTAAATCATGTACCAGTGAAGCCTTCTGCTGCCAGTGTTGCCTTTGTGTTGCCTTTAAAGCATATTTTTTGCTTGCTTTGGGTACTTATCTTTCCTTTAAAGGATTTTTGTAGCTATTGCTAAGTTTCTTGGGTGGACAGCAAGGAATAAAAATGTATAAAATAAAAAGTATATTTTAGAGAAAATGGGATTTATTGGAATGCTGTTTTCCACAGGCCTGGGTCAACAATTGTATATATGGTTCACATGTTTTTTTAGGTTCAAATGTGGCAGAAAATAGAACACTGTGTTGGTTAAACAGTATCACTTTCTAATAATAGAGAACTGTGCAACCCTATTTGAAAATTTCCCTAGAAGATTCCAAGATGCAATTCCTAGAAATTTACAAGATGCAGCTACAGGAACTTCAGCTTTTTTAAATGTCTTTTTCCTAAGATTTATTTTTAAAGAAAAAATTCAAATGTTTCTGAACTCACAATATCATTTCAAATGCAGTGTATTATGTTTTAGTGTTGCTTAGAAAACATAAAAGGAAATAAACTTTACAAGTGAGTTAGCTGCTAACCACCTTACCCATAGACTTCAATTTCTAGTAACACATCTTTTTCTTTTGCACTGAAGTTTGCACAGGAGCTTCCAGTTTTGCAGTTTGAAATGTAGTTCTCACACTGATCTGTCACTCTCAGCTATCAGAATGTCTCCATTCTCCCCAACTTTCCAAATAAGAAAGAAAGTGATGTGTCACAAAGTGTAAGAGATATGAGAAGCAGGTAGGGAAAGAAAAGTGGGATATGCTGGGATGTGTAGGTGATTACTTAATTAAGATCACTAACTTCATTAAGAAGATGGACAGTCCTATTACAAGTCTTTTGCACTCCATTAAAGTGCACTTCAGAGGATATGCCTGTCACTGTTTCCCGTTAATATTGCCATAACTTCTGTTTTGGTATTGTAATAGTGTGATGGATATCACAGCCATTTCTGCCATGCCTTCTCACCTCTGACTGAACTCTGTGCCAGAAAACACAAGTGATGTTTTGAACTGTTTTAGTTTTATCATCTGCATCTCTTTTCCTGTCTTGTAGGTATATTGCTATCTACCCCTACACTCCTCGAAAAGAAGATGAACTGGAACTGCGGAAAGGAGAAATGTTCCTCGTGTTTGAACGCTGCCAAGATGGCTGGTTCAAGGGAACTTCCATGCACACAAGCAAGATTGGTGTTTTTCCTGGAAATTATGTGGTTCCAGTTACAAGGTACAGTATTATACAAGTGTATACATAGTTTAGCTAGTTTCAAATCCAAAATTATTCTGTTCTCGTATTAAATGCTACAATTGCATAATAGGAGACCTGTGGGTTTTAGTAACTAGCTAATCTTTTTCAGTTGTGTTTTATTGTTTGCTTTAAATTTTGGCAGGACGGTGACAAGTGCATCCCAAACAAAAGTTCCCATGTCTACTGCTGGCCAAACAGGACGAGTGGTGACTATGGTCAGCCCTTCCACTGCTAGTGGAACATCCCAGAAGCTCCAGGGGAATGGTGTGGCAGTGAACTCCAGCACAGTGCCCACAGCAGTGGTTTCTGCAGCACATATCCAAACCAGTCCGCAAACCAAGGTCCTTATGCACGTGACAGGACAAATGACAGTCAACCAGGCTCGAAATGCAGTTAGAACAGGTAAAAAAAGAGAAACCCAAAATTTATTACGTGTGGTAGACAAACTGTAGAGTCCATCTTGAAAAATGACTGGAGTGAGGGTCTGTCTAAGTATATACTGAGATTTTTTAAACCTTTTCTTAATGTCATTGTTTAGAGTTGAATGTTTTCTGAAATGACAGTATTGAGTTGTTAGATCTTTTATTATTCTCCTCTAAGAAACTGTGTGTACGTACATACTCCCACTTTTGGGAATTTATATGCAAGTACTTCAGGTGGAATTTTTCTTTTTTTTGTTGTTGCAGCAGTATTTGGGATGGGGACAGTCTTTGAGCTTTCCCACTCATATGCAATTCATATAGTAATAAAAGTGATAAGAACATCTGAGTCATAGCTTATTTTTTGTGTGTTAGCTACATAAGAACTACAGATTGCTCTAATTTAGCATTCACTTTTAAATTATCTTCTAACATCTTTGAATACCTTTAGTGTTCCTTTTCAGGTCTCTGGCTCAGGGTTGGTCCTTAGGCATTTCAGTTTGCTTTCCAGCCCTGAGCTTTGACTCTGGAAAACCAAGGCTATACTAGCTTCAAGATCCATATGACCTGTGTAAAAAAATTCTCTATTTCTGAAAGGTGTAACTCTTCAATTACTGTCTGGGGCAGGCCACTTCATAGTGAAACATGCCTTCTTGTTATTTAAATGCAGATCCAAAAAGATTGATAGTGGTATTTTCAAGAGGTTTTTGTTTACCAAATCCATGCACTCCTCTATGGATTTGCCAGGCTAAGAAAATACCACACAACTGGAGCCAAATCTGTTCCAGTTGCTTCAAGGGCCTCTAAAGAAAAAGAAAAAAAGGAAAAGGAAAAAAGGAAAACTCCTATTTCAGACTATCCCAGTGTTCCCTCTTTCAGCCTTGAATTCAGGGTCTGTGATCTCCTGATGGAGCATCATGACAAAAGGTTTTTTTTTAATTAGGATTCTTATTGGCAGAGCAAAAGAGAAAGCAAAAAATGATAATTTTTTGGGTATGCTCTGTAATCCCCATAAGGAGGGTAATTTCTTAGGGTGATAAGCTCCATGGATTAGCCCACTTTTCAGAGTCATGCATCTCCTAAAACACCCTGTGCATGTTCAGATGTGAGCACCCAGTTTGCTTTGAAAGTAGGATATGTACATATGTCTTTAGTTATTTTATTTCCTTAATTGGCCCCATCTTCCCCCAGTTGGATCTGAAGCTGGAGCAGGTGTGTTAGTCCTCTGTAAAAACTTTATTCTTTGCCTTCAAATAAAAAATAAGCAGATACTGCTGGCAACTGGTAAGAGAAACTAAGCAAAGCATCTGTACTTTCCTGTGGTTTCTACTCTAAATCCTTCTTTTGAGCTGCCTAGGAGCTTGCAAGTGACAACACAAAGGGGAAAGCTCCTGTGGGCTCCAGAGGCCTTTCTGTCCCTGCATCTCTGCACTGCTGTCAAGATGAATAAGCTTTTACTCTTCCATTCAGCTGACAGTGTGACAACATACTTCCCACAGACTTTTCAGGTCCCAAACAAAAAATCCAAAAGGACTGGACTCTCATCAAAGAGAACTTAACACAGGATTGTGCCAAGGTGTGCTGTTAGTCACAAATACAGATCTGTCCCTTATAAGGACCTGAGCACTGAAGCAATAATGGCTACCTTAATTTAAAACGTTACAGAGAACTTTGTAGTAGACATCTGAAACATGATCCTCTTGAGCTTTCCTTAGCACATTCACTGAGTGTTAATCTTTGGGTGAGGCTTCACAGGTCAGTGCAGGCTCCAACTTCAGTTTAGCTCAGGGCTTCAAGGACCATTCTTCAAATGGTCTTAGTGAGGCATTGCTTGACATCACCTTTGCTGAGGGAGTACACATTCTTTGATTGGAAGAACCTATAAAGAAAACATATATTCTGCCTATTTCATTAAAGGATAATCTGCATGAAAATAGGGTGACTTAAAGCATTTTTCCTACCAATTCCATCAGCAATAAGAAAACAAAACCAGAAAGCTCTTCCATGCTTGTCATACATAAATTGCATATGAGTGTAGACATATCTCGAAGACTAGCAGCTACTTCTAGGAAAATTAATGTTGTCTCATGAACAAGAACCAGCATTAATAATTGTTTTTTGACAAATAAAAGTATTTCTACAATCTCCTTGTCTTTCTTTGGAAATGTTCATACTATTCAAGAGTTGGGAGGGGTCAGCTACAGCAGAAGAGGTTATCAAAAAATTAGACATAGCATATAAGTGATGTGCCTTTTTTCAATAAAAAATAAATAATTTATGTTTCTTACTGCATAGATTGTAATTGGGTATAATACTGTAGGATTGTTATATAAAATTTGGGACCTTTGTCAGTCTTCTCTAATACACTGTTGCTGCAATCTAACCAAATTACCAGGTGAATTTGTAGAAAGCAGAATGAAGAGAGCAAGTGCTGGAGGTCTGGTTCCGGATTTCACTTACAAGTCTGAAACTCTATTAGTATCTGAAAAATCAGAAATTGATACAATTGAGATGTACATGCACCAAGCTAGAGGGTTGACCCCTTCTTAGATAGAAAGTTTCAGAGCATTTGAAGGAGAGAGGTTGTGCAGCACTGGGGTGCTGCATTTTGCCTCATATTGTTCAGTTAAGGTGTCTGCCTTCCATACCACCCAGTGGTGCAGAGATGCCCAAGCTGTTGAAATGGTCTAACAGCATGTGTATATGATTGACCACATGACTTTAACAGCAGTGTTACTTCTGCTGTTAAAGGATTAAGGATTAAATTAGTTCATGCAAAGCTCTGTGCTTGCAGCTTTGTACTGCAACCCAGGTTAATATACTCAGCCCTGTGCTATTCTCCAGCTTCCGGTGTAGATGTTCTTTTATTTCACAGGGGTATGAGTAAATCCACTTTCTATATTTAAACATCCCAAGAGACAACAGCTTACATTTTCAGAGAAAGCACTCATAGCAGTAATTGCCACTGTGCTTATTGTTTGAAAGACCCATGAAATCTGTTGTGGATTTTGTGAATAGTTTAGGGAAACAATCTAATTATATTTTTAGCAGCTTCTATAAGGTGTGTTTCTTCCTACTTTGCTTTATGTCCTGACAACTACATGTGGTATTAAAAGAAGCAAACAAGTTCCAGGCAGTATTTATCTAGCTCTCAGGCACTAAAGTGTAATCTTCACTTTGCATCTGTCTGTATGTGAAGCATTTGACTTAGCAGCTTGGATTTCTCCACAACAGAGAAGTTGCAGTGCTGTTATTCTTCTGTTGCATCCTGGTGCAAGTGGGGTGGCATATGCAACTGCTTTATTCAGGTGAAATAGATTTGGTGGTGTGCATCAGGTCATTATAGTAGTATAAATAGAAGCTTAAAAGGTAAGAAGAAAACTCCTTGTGATTGATTAGCTGTAACACAGTAACTGTACCTAACTTTGTGTATCTTTTGAAAAGGTGAACTCTCACATTTCATTCTTTTATTTTAGTTGCCTCACATAGTCAAGAAAGACCTACGGCAGCAGTCACACCCATACAAGCACAAAGTCCAACCTGCCTTATTCCTGCAGCTGTGATCATTCCCCACCACTCTGTTGCCTCCCAGCAGCTCCAGCCCCAGCTTCCAAATACTGCTGCTTATGTCACGGCTGTGAATGTGAACCGCTCCGCCATCCCACTGGCATGTACTGCAGCTTCTTTGAATTCTCCTAACATTGCTGCTTCATCTCTGGAGGGAGATATCAGTGGAAAAACTGCAAACACTCACCCTGGAGCTCCTGCATCTCCAGAGAGTGCTTTAACAGCTGGTGGAAATGCTGCTAGTAAAACAGACAAGGATGGCAAGGTGGGTAGAGAAGAAAATCATTCCCTTGAATTCTCCTATTTTCATCATACAACCTTTTAAGAGATTTAACAACACAACCTAAAAAACCCACATGAACTTGCAGGAATGTAAAAATTTCAGTCTAACAAAACAAAATGAAAATCAGAATTCTTTTAGGTTACCTTTCTTACTAAGCAGGCACACTGAGGTATTATGAAAAACACATTACCAGCAATGTTTATTGGACAAAGAAAGAATCCTTATAACCATCTTTTTTAAATGTAGGACAGTGGAGTCTGTAGAGCTTCTGGTTTCGTTCCTTCTATTTGAAGTATTTCCTATGTGCATAAACTCATTCTCACTGTTCACCAAGCTATGTGATTGTTATATTGTTGTCAGAAAAATTCTTCCAGCTTTGTAATTGATTTTGTTTTATAGTTGTGATGTAGTTAAGAAGCCTTTTTCTCCTTGTGACAACTATATTTACATCTCAAATGTTTTAGACTTAACCTTACTACTCTTCAGCCACATGTACTCCTTAGTGAAGCTTATGAAGAATTTAATCTTAAACCATACAAGAATGTCAGCCTCTTTTTTTTATTACTGTTGAATGGATGTGCCTAGAACTTTATTTTAAAATTACTTTAGCCATAGACATTGAGACCAGACTGAGGTGTCCTTGGAGAAAAGTTATTTGTAGTTTAAGGTGAATGATGCTAATACTGGTGTATTGTTTTAATTTCTCTGAGTTTATCTTTGACATTTGCTAGACAGCAGATTGTTGCTGAAATAGCTCTAAGTTGTTGGAGACTTGGAAAAAGCACTGATATTTATTCACTAAATCCACTACATCCCAGGCTATCAAAAAAATTTCTCATTGCTCTTGTTTTTCTCTGTCTATGGTTTAATATTATTTTTGTCTGCAGGGCTTATAATCTGGCACCTCTCATAAGCATTAAATTCACTCAGTCAAAGGGTTGGTAAGATCACTGCCACACCTTTAAAAAAAAAGGCAAGAAACACAAAAGCTACTTAAATAATTCTCTTCAGGGTAGGTAATAGTCTTCAGGGATTCTTGTCTGGACAAGCAAAAGGAATGTTTACCATCCTCCCCTTTAGCAGAGCAGCAAAACACAATGCATTCCCCTCAGGGCGAATTTTTGTTAAATCATGAAGGTCTTCCATTGCTAAAGGAGGATAAATAAAAGAAACTTAGCTAAACAGCAGCTTCCAGAGCAGACTTTTCTCCCTGCCTGGTTTGAAGTGACTCTTTGTCTTCCTATAAGTGTCCATGTTAATGAAATGTTTTACTTCATAGATGCCTGTTGTGGTAATACTAACTCCTCACACCTTTTTCTGGACAACCTTTTGTGACAGAGCCATTTCATTTTAAGTTAAATGTTAACCTAAGAAATTGAAAGGACTTAGCTAGTTTATGATCTAAATTACTTGCTGTTTTTCCCTTTAGAATGTTAATAATTTTCTTTTTCTTTTATAATTTTCATCATTATCTCTCTAATATCAAGTATGTCCTCATAATTTACTGAGTGTTCTCTGAGCACGATGCCATCTATCAGAAGGAAGCGTTCAACTCTTTAGGGGAGAGTTTTGTTCTAAAACTGCATTTGGTTTACAGAAAGAAAAAAAAGGTTTGCTGAAACTACTTTCCGGAGCATCCACTAAACGCAAGCCTCGACTGTCACCTCCGGCGTCCCCCACCCTGGAGGCGGAGCAGGCGGCGGCGGAGCTGACCCTGCAAGGAGCCGTGGGGCCGGAGCCTCCGTCAGCCGGGGCTCACGGCAAAGCGGGCTCCGGGCCCGCCGACAGCGAGCCCAACGCGCTGCCGCAGGAGCCGCTGCATCGCAAAGCCACTGCCCTGGATTCCTCCGTCCCCATAGCCCCGCCGCCCCGGCAGCCCTGCTCATCGCTGGGGCCGGTCCTCAATGAATCCAGGCCTCTTGTCTGTGAAAGGTAAATTATCCTACACCGCTAGACTTGGGCAAACCAAGAAAAAATCCATTCTCCGACGCTTGTAGTGTATGCTGAGTAGTGTAGTGTATGTTAGAACTGCTTCAAAATGCTGAGATTTTATAGCAAGATGAAACTAATTTTTTAACAATTCTTTATTTACTTATCAACCAATACTCATGTTTATATTTGCTTACTTTTCATGTTACTTTAAAGTTTTGGAATGAATACACACTCAAATATGATGATCACAGGTTTGGTATGAGAACTGAGGTAGACAGAAAAGGCCTCCTATTTTTCAAAACAGAAGCACATTCTTGCACTTATGAGCATTGGGTTAGTCCTGATTATTAGCAGTGTATAACTGCCAACCAAAATATAGGGTGAACGAGACCTTTATCTATCTATGTGTAGGCTTCTTAACTACAGGATCTTTCATTCTTCCTGGTAGCAGATAAGCAGTATGAAGAGTATCACAGGATTTCTTTTGCAGCAGCTACAGGATTGTGTGCTGTACAGAGAAAAAATAGTAAAGTTACAATATTAACTACTCTAGGAGTGAACTGATTGGAGCTGACTATTGTAGACTTTGTTTTCATACTATTAACTCACAGTGTGTGGGCATCCTGTTATAATCCAGAAGTCCACTATCTTAAGCTATACCCGTGTCTTAAAATCCAGACAGTGTATAACTTTCTACTTGTCTTTTAGTTCACTTCTGTCATATCTCTAATATTTTTTAAAAGGTTATTTCTGCTCCTACACAATTTCCTTGCAGGAGATTTCTATTTCATACTGAATTTGTGAGGTAGATTTGCATTTATATCTGGAAAATAAAACCTGAAAGACTCATCTTTAAGAATAACATTTTCACATTATCATAAGTCTGTTTGGCACATTAATATGTTTTTATGCTTTGAATGTAAGAAAAATATTAAATTAATTCTGGCATAACCAGTGCAAATTAGCGTAAAGCTCTTTCTATGATCACAAAAGGTAGTTTTTTCACTTCCGTGATGGAAGCTTTTTTCTCAGAACTACTTACAGAAAATGATGCTTATATTATATATGATATATTTTATATTATAAATATTATATATTTTTATTGATCTAGTAATAACATATACTCAAACATTCTCTCTATCCTTACTATCATTTAAGTGATAATTGCTACTGAAGAAGCGTTGCTACAAGATAATTCTCAGTGGTAGTCATGCAGAATTGCTACATTTTTGTCAGTGTATTTAGACAGAATTTCATCTGAGTTCCCTTTGTCCTTTTCAGGACAGGGTTAATTTCGTTTTCCTGCTGATGTGCCCTTGCACATTTCCTTTGGCTGAATTTCTTAAAATGTGATGGTTAATAATAATACTTAAAATTTACATTGTACTCAGTATCTTCAAAGTAATTTATAAGCATTGATTACTCTTCAGCAGTCTGGAAGATGTGGTGGGTAAGAATCATGTGGCATCTTCAGTTAAAATTTGAGCTGGGGAGGGAAATATTCATAAGAATAAGCTCAACAAAAAGCTGAAGAACAGAGAAAATCTCCTGCTAGGATTATTCTGCTCTTACATCTCACAATTCCAGTCACAGATTAAAGTGTAACTGTAGAATTCCAGTTCGGAGAATTCCAGTCACCTGAGACTCTGCAGTGAGGCTCACTCATTTCTGCTGATTCTCCAGCCAATACCCAGGTTGTCTTGAGGTGATTTCTTGTATTGATGCAGTGCTGACAAGGCCAAGGATCATTATGTTTTCTTTACAAAGATAGACCCAATTCCCAGAGTGAGGCATGCTATGCTATGAATATACAGGAATTTAGTTATCTGAGTTTCCATATAAGTGAAAAGAAAACTTCAAGCTCTTTTCATGTGCTTTCTCTTTTAGAGGGAAATGTTGCTTAAATAGCCTTAAATTTTACAGTAAATATACATCATTGTAACAATAAACTACCCAGCACTCCACAGTGGTGTTAGAGACTTGAAGTTGAACCTAAATACACAGCACTGCATATCCTAAATTATAAAATGGATCTTTCATCCAGTTACAGTGAAAGAAAAGCAGTAATTTTGTTCTGTGATTGAAGTGACCCTAAGTAATTTCATCTGCCACAAAATAGCTGGTGTAACATCTGCTCCCAGTGAGCGGGCCAGTGGCTTTATAGGGCAGCAAGCCTTGCCACATCTGGCACCATTTAATGCTGGTAATTAAACACTGAGAATCACTCTGCCCTCGATGGGCGTTGGTGATCTGTAGGAGTCAAGGCACCCACTCAGAAGACACAAGATCTACACAACAGTAGGGCACACTTGAGTAATAATTATTAGTTTAACTTTTCTAATGGTAGTAATTCCAGCTTTCTGTGTTGTTTCTCTCAGCTAAAATTTTCTGCATGTGAGAAAGTATTATTATCCACTTGTTGATCAGGAAAACCATAAATAATTGTCCAAAAATCAACCACAACTAGGTGGGAATAAAAGCAGTATTTTGTGTCCAGTGAAACAGAAGCAGTAAAGAAATGGAGAAACACATGAAAGATACAGTCTTTTCCATGTTACTGAAAAGTGTGAGAAATTCTAATATTAAAAATGAAAAGTTGAATGGAGAAATGTGAAGACAGACCACCTCCCTCTTCAAAATAAAAAATAAATTCACAAATACAAAGCAAAAGCACTGTGGGATATAGCCAGACACATTAAGAATATCAGCAGACAACTGGTGGCAAATACATTGGCTACTTCTGGGAAGCTAAAGTACTTTTATTTTTATAATACTTAAATTTTGTCACTAGCTAATGAAAAATAATTAGGATAATATTTGGAAAATTAATGAAAAATGTTATAAGACCGTCAAAGAAAAATAAAGAAAAAACCTCATAGTTGTACAGCTTAGGTGCATGTAAAATGTTAAGTGACTACAAAAGATCTACAAATTTGACCTTCGGTCATTGAAAACATTTGCAAATACTGAATAGGGAGATAAACAAGGAAGTGTTTTGGAAGATTCAAACATGTGGGAATGAACATTTTTTCCCAAAACATAGGTCATGCTTAGTAAATAAGATTATTTTTCTTCAGGGACCTTGCAATGAACTTCTGAGCTGAAGCATAAGCTTTTTATTCTGCATGAAATTGGTAGTTTTGGCAATATGTCGTAGAGGATGAAATAAGTAATGGAAAAATAGTTTTTGTTCCATAGCTAATCCAGGCTGATCTGGATAGACAGCTGTGTGAATGTGTGATGGGTCTGGGTCTGATCACCTCTCTTTGGGCAAATAGGATTTGTAAAATATGGCAAAAAATTTGAAGATGATTTACAGGTGCAAAGCCTGATGGGTTTCTTCTCATTAAAAATTGAAAAATACAGTAAAATAGCACTTTAAAACCAGGGGTGTTGTGTTCTGTCTTAGACATTGATTTCAAGATGAATATCAAAATAATTGGGAAAGTAAAATTTAACAAGAAGTACCAAATTACTGCAGAGGTTGGTGGACACTGTATGGAAAGCTCAAGCCAACTGTTTCTGCGCTAGCTGGTGATCCTCTAGGGAGCACAGAGAGAAGATGGGAGCAAGCAGCAGGGAACAGACTTGTCTGTCCATTCAGGGGAGCATAGAGGTTACTGACAGACAGAATTAGAAACTGAAAACAAGCCTATTTCAAATCAAAAGTTTATAAGGCAGTGTTTGACAGACTGCAAGATGAGGCAGGCAAGCATTCTTTCTTGAAATTTGTTTTTTTAACAGACTATGTAGTGTGCTGGTAAATTTTCAGCCTGGGAGCAACCTGCTGTTAACAACAGTAGAAGTTCTTCATAGCTTTATTGCAGTTCTTTGTCCTTCACTATCTTGTCCTTGCCCTGCCTGAGTAAAGGCTGATTAAATTTGTTTTAACTCAAGCAGTTTACAGTCTCAGTTTAACTTACAGTCTATTAAAAATACTTGGTTCTCACTTCCTAAGTCAGCATTAAAACCCAAGTTGGCCACAGCAGAAGTTAGTGCATGTCTAGATTGGATGCAGGGCATTCTGGAGCTGCACACTAATAAATCTTGTAATTGGCTTGGTAGCTTTTATGAATCTAATAATTGTCATGCTCTGAAATCTGGGGACTGCCATAACTGAAACAAAGTCTGGCTTATAAGTCACTAAAAAATAATATTTCATAACTAAGTCCAAATATGTTTTGCTATATTTAGATTTCCTTAGAGACTTTAATTATTTACAAAGTGCAGCTACTCTTTTCTGAATATTTTTAACTGTATGGACAGACTTAATTTTTGTTTCATATGTTCTTAAGCAAAACATTCCACTGTAACACAGTATCTTCATCTGCTTCAATATTACAGAATTAACTTGTTTTATTATGTGTGTATTGAGCTACAAGTGGCATTCCATCCTTTACTAAACTATATCCTGTTACTTTGTCTTTTCATCAGATTGTTCATTTACTCTATTAAAATAAAAATTATTCTAGGCTTATTAAGATAATAGTTATCTTAATCTGTGAAGTAATAGAGTTTTATGTTGATGTGAACTGAAACTATGGAAGAAGAGATTGAGTGGTGTTATGCATGTTAAAAACAGAGAGAGAAGTGTAACCTCTTTTTAATGCACTCATATTTGAAGTGATTTTACTGTGAGAGACTCAAAAAATACACTTTGTGCCAAGTGCTTAAGAAAATTGTTGAGTTGAATATAGTTTTTAACATAGTAGTAGTATACTATGTTGAGCAGTATGTTAAGCATAGTAGTATACTATGTTAGTAGTATACTATGTTAAGTTGAGCAGCTGTGTTCAAAGAATATGTTCTATCTTGAAGAGTTTCTAAGGAAAATGAAAATAATTTAAAACAGCAAATCAAATTAAAGGTTTTGTTGGTTTCCTCCTTTTGTTCCTTGTCTTTCCTTAAGAGCTATCACTGGAAAATTAAACAGACACTTGTAAAATTATGCCTAGCTACTGCTGGCAATGCTTTGATTCCTGTTGAATCATGCTGACTGAAAGACTCTGCAAATTTATACTGGAAAAAATGTTTACAATTTTCTCCTGTTATTTAACCATTGTCTGTATTTCACAGGGATCTTGGTGGAAAAAAAAAATCATCAGAGATGCATGAATTTTCCTTGGATTTATTATGTTACTGTTGTTATTATATGTTCAAGACATACTTTTAAGCTGTTACATACTCAGCAAACAGTTCTAGACAGTTTCCTGTGTTCATAAGCTTTAACAGGCACAAAAATATTTTTTAAAATATTGGGTTAAAAAAAGGTGGGGGGGAGAAGGGAGCAAAAAAAAAGAACCTAAATGAAGCTGTTTTTTTTCTAATTAAACAGGTACAGGGTTGTGGTATCCTATCCTCCTCAGAGCGAAGCAGAACTTGAACTTAAGGAAGGTGACATTGTTTTTGTACACAAAAAACGCGAGGATGGCTGGTTCAAAGGCACTCTGCAGCGGAATGGAAAGACTGGCCTTTTCCCTGGCAGCTTTGTAGAGAACATTTGAGAAGATTCATTCCAAGAGCTTCAAATCATACTGTACTGTAAAATAGCACAAATATTTTGCCAGAAAAAGCACAGTCATGAAATATTTTCAAATGACTGTAATGTAAACAAAAATCTACATATTTTTACAGTGTCTATAGCACAATTACACCAGCGAACAAAGGAGATGAAGGCATCTGCTGGTTTTATCACTTTGAATTCTTAAGTGTGATGTGTGCCTTGTACTGTCTGATTTATTATATAGAGGAATTTTTTTCCCCAAGTATGTTACATAAATGAGCAATTGTTTACAAGGCTGTAACTAATTTATTCTTGTTTTTTTTTTTAAACTTGAATTTTGTGTAATAGCTAAAATTCTTGTGACTATGATTTTAACAAATTATTAATTTATGAAAGAATAACAAAGGGGAAGCTGGATTCTCTCCTTATGAGCAAGCAATTATATCTGATAAAGAGCCTCCCATTTATCCTCTGGACATTTTTCCCCTGCTGTGTCTGACAGTGGAGTAAGTCTCTGTTGTATGAGTTAATGTTGAGTGGTGGTGATGTGGCGTCAAATAGCATTTGCCAAATGGGGAAAAAATGTGTATTTTCTTCTTTGGACAGAGAAAAAAAAAAAAGTCAGTGGTGTTCTCGAGTCTAGTTTTACTTCTTCATGAATCACCTATGTAGAGTAATGTTTCCAGGAGGCAAAGATGTGTGTGAACAACTGAACAAAACCATCTCAAGGTTAGGATCATCTCAAGGTTAGGAAAGAAGAAATTTAGGAGTGCCAACAAGAAATTCCCTATATAACTTCTGTTCATATAATACCTTGGCTATTTGAACAAAGGTTAGCTTTGTATATTTGGCCAATGCTTTGGGCATTTAGCACTCAGGATCCAACAAAATTGGAAGGAATGTTAAAGCCCAACACCTAGAATGAATATAACTTGAAAACATCTGTTTGATTAAGACTGAATATAAAAATAAAATTATAAGTTGTACTTAATGTCTAAAAATGCCTAAGATGTGTAATTTGCTGTTTTCTTCTCAAAATGATCTGCATGGCCAAGAGATGTTTTAAAATGTCTGAGCAGTAGTGGTGGTAAGTGATGCACTTGTGTTAAAGTAAAAGGCTGTATGAAACACTGTGAAAACTTTACTAACTTCTTAACCATTGCTACTTTGCTATGTTCTGACCTTTTCTTTGTCTTGCATGTGTTACTCAATTCCTGCAGTAATGTAACTGTGCATGGTTGGCATTTTCCATTCCCGTTTCCTGTTGCTGGGTTATTTTGCTCTGAAAGTTTCCCAAAAGCCACTTGACCAAAACTAGTGAGCAACTCACCTTCAACCAGAGAAGGTGTCCAGTGTTTGAATCATTAATAGAATTTTTTTAATGTCCTTGCTGCTGATGGATAGAAAGAATGCAGCCTGCAAGAAATACGTTGTTAGTCCTTCAGGGTGTTTTTAGAGATCTGACACTGGTGAACACACGCGCTACTCAGCTGAACTTGGTTTTTTATTTTATTGTTTGATTATAGCAGTTAATTGGTGTTTTTTTTTTTTTTGTAAGACACTGAGCACCATCATCTCCATTTAAATCTGATGTAATTTGGCTGTTACTCAGCACTTTACAAAGGGAAGCCAGTAAGGTGATTCAGCGTCGCACAGGACACAGAAACAGTGATCAGTTAAATCCTTATAATTTTCTTGAAGTTATGCATTGAAAAATATCAAATGTTAATGACAGAGATTTCTTGCAATATCAGGTAGTATCATGATGGTCTTAAAAAAAAAACCCTATAAATATATATAGCTGGACATGACAGCATTCCCAAATTAACCATCTCTCTTAAACACTGTAAAATTCAGTTTTTGCATTTTAAAATATTTTAAATAGTTTACTTGAATATTCATGTAATATATAAAGGTTTTGTGAAATGAATTTTAGTTAGAAATAAGCTGATACCAGCTTTTGTCAGCATAAATTGGCACTAGTGTGTCGTAATCTTATTTTGGAAAATTTAGTGCATTTTATATTAAAGACTACTAAAGGTTAATTTTTTTCTATCTCTAATCTCCATATTTTAAACTAAGTGACTAAGGTACCTCTATTAATAGAATTTCATGATGTAAAGTCAGTTAAAAATCAGCTGTTAATCCAATAGTTCTGTTAGATGGAATATGTTTTTAATTGATTTTTTTTAACATTGAGTAAACGTTTGTAAAAAGGGCTTATTACATAGCAGTGCAACAATGACAAAAATGCAGTTTATCATGCCTTTTTTGTGATCTTTTGGGGGTTATTTTTTGGTTTTGGCTTGGGATTAATTCAGTGTAGAAACAGACAAACCCTGTGCATTTGCTTTGTGTAATTCCATTAAAAAATTTTGTAAGGTATTTTATATCTATGTTTGAAGTCCAGTGAATGTTAAGTGTTTGATTTATTATGTTAAACTTCCAATCCTAATAAATATTTTCTTAGCAAACAGCTACAGCAAATAGTGTATGCAAACATTAAACATAAATTACTTGTAAAGAATTTGCCAATAAAATTCCCAGAACTTAATTTCCGAATTCCTAGGAGGGTATTTCTGCTCATAGTGAAAAAGTCTTCAGATTCCATAACGTAAGAAGCTTGGAATGATGACTATTATGCAAAAACTATTGAGAGAACTGAGGACCTGGCTGATGTTTTCCCAACTCCTTATTTCAGCGAGTAACTTCAGAAGAAGGTAGGTAACTCCATCTCTGTCTGTTCATGATGGAACTACAGTCTCATCAACAGCATATAAGGTGCACAATGTAACTGCTTTCCCTAGAGGAAGTAGTGTCTGGTGTAATGGACCTGCTGTGGATATACTGGGAGAGGTTGAAGCATGTGCCTGAACTTTCACTGTGGGCAGAGGTGTTGGATGGTGGCAAGAGACTCGTTTGCCTGAAGAAGTTTTCTGTGCACAGCAGTCAGGCAGCAACTGGCTAACAAGGAGACTTGGTTTGCATGTGGTTACATGTCTGCTATAGACACGTGGCTTCTGGGGAAATTGGTGGAAATTAATCCTAAAAGTGTTTGCAAATGTTTGAGACTTGGTAAATGTTGCAGCTACTGCAATAAGCTCCCTGTTAGTTAAGGCTGACAAGCAGAACCTAAATTGTGCTTGCAGTGAATGGCACAGCATTGGGTGCTCTCTGAAAGAAGGAGCATCTCATCTAACCTTCCTTAATTAAGGGGGATGAGGGGAGGGAGGAAGGCAATACGATTTGTAGAAATGCAGAATGGAGAATATAGAAAAGCAAGATTTATTTGTTTTTTCAGAATTGTGGTCTGGCATCAGTGCATCTGTAGGAGAAGAGTACATACAAACATCGTGGCTGTGTAGCAGAAGTAAGGCTATTTCTTTGGGTTGGTTTTTTTGTTTGTTTGCTTGTTTTGTACTGTAATTATTGAGTAATTCTAATAATGTGTTTAACATTTGGCTTGCCAAAGGTATATGAAATCCTGTTCACCCTCACTTCATTACCTCTGCCTTATAGCAGTAATGACAATTATGATAGTTTTGCATAGGCTTAAAAATACGGCTTCTGAGCATTCTGGCTTTTTTCAGGGAGCTGGCAAAATATTGTGTCTGTCTCCTTCTTTCTAGTAGCTTTAAGCAAATGTGTCTAAAGGTGCACATTGATGTTAATGAAACACTAGAATCTACTTGTCTAGTTAAAAAGATTTGTGACTGGCTTACTAAAACTCCTACAGTGTAGTCACTGCTTTCTGAAGGATATGCCAATATTCTTTGGATTTCTACCATGCTTCTGCAATATGTCTACTTCATAAATCATGCTCAGATGCTCATTCCCTACAGTTGATTAATTATGGTAAACCTTAAGCAGATTTGAAGCTTGACTTGAACAAAACCAGTGTCATAGATCTTTTGAATAACAACAACAACACTAATAATAATTCTTTTTTAATGCCATACTTTCAATATTTGTATATAGGAATAAAAGAGCTGAGAATGCTGATGATGAATGATGAGGACATGGACATTAGATCTGGGGAAAAACGGGAAAGAGAAAAGGATTTGGAAGACCTCTATATGGGACCTGAACCTGAACTAACTTATTAGTGATTTTACCTTAGTTACTAGACAGCTCTTTGAAAATACCTGAGAGGAACTTGGATGTCTAAGCCTGAAGATGCAGCCCTAAGTCTTTATCCAGTCTCTTTAGCTTGTATTTGTTTGGTGCTTGTGTCTAGAACAACTGCTGTTCTCTTGTCAAATACATTTGAAATCCAAAACTAAGCATCTGTATTTCTGAATTTAGTTGCAGGCTTGCATTAATAAACAGAGGTAGTGTCCACTTTCTACATATTTTATGCAGTAACACTAACATTAGAAGACTGAATATCTTGGGAAATGCATACCAAGATGCAATGTGTTCTTCTTCCACGTTGTCATCCCAATAGGTCTTCATTTCTGGGAGACCAACTTGTTGACAATCTTGAGGTAAGCACCTGCTCTTGAAAACTTGAGGTGTCACCTTTTTGCATCTGTTTCCTCCTTTGCCAACTGACAATTCCTGTGCTTCTGAGCTTTGTGGTGTAAAATTCACTTTCAAAGTAAAGGCTGACTGGTTTTTGTGAGTTTGAAGATAGATTCTGATGGATTAGATCTGCCTCCAAATATGATAATGAGCGTCTAAACCTTTCTAGGAGAAGTCTTCTCAAACCTGCCTTCTGCAGGTGAGAGACTTAACTGATCCATTTTAACAACTGAAGAACACTTTGTTCACAATCACCCTGGTACAAGGAACAAAACAAAATGAGTTTGCTATACCCAATCTGCAATATGCAAAAGCCATTAAAAATGTTACATAATGAGCATTTTATGTGTGCCTATCAAATCAGAGTGGTTACATTCTACGTAATATTCTGAGCAGATCTCAGAAAGTATTATCTATCTGTTCCTTCTACTATACTCTTTTCTGTCAGCTGTATTATTTTGCTAAAAAGTGGCAAAATCAGTTCTTAACTGCTCTACTGTTCCTAGTCAGTGGGGTAAAGAAAATTTAGACAGTGACATTAGCCCCAGATTTCAATTACAGTTCTAAGAAGCTTGTAAAATTTCCCATTAGCACATGTAAATGAGTAGAACTTGGCTGCACTGTGCATCCAACTCTAGTGCCCACATGGTTCAGGTTACGTGGCCCAGAGGCCTTCTGATGTTTGCATGTAGCAGTCATTCAGATCAAAACCAATTCACAGGATGTCCAAACACTAGCTACATTCTCATTTCAGAGTGGTGAGAACAGCCTGTACAGGAGTGTAGAGAGTGGAAATTTGGCTGGCACATCAAGACAAAATACACTTCAAATACAAAGGCAGAAAGAAAAATGTCAGGATTTTAAAATATCTATGCAGGTGTTTTCTTGTCTCTGCTACCTTAGATAGAACCCCATTTCACAAAGCAAAGGGACTTTCATTCCCGATTCCCCAGGCCCCCCCTTCCCCATCCCCCCCTTCCCAGAAAGGAAAGCAATATAAGCCCTTAGAAATATCCAGATTCTTTGGCATTAGAACACATGGTTGGATTCTCAATTACTCCAAATCAGTGCTACTTCATTGATTTCATTAAACTTTGCTGGCATACACTGAATATGTCCCCTACTGTTAAATAGTGAAAGAAAATATCTCATCTGCCCTAAAGGAATGAATATGTTTGAAAGAAACTGAGCTGAATGATTTTCATACTTGGAAAATACAGAGCTATTCTGGCTGTGTTATGCTTCTCTCAAAAATTGTTTGTCCCACTGGTACAGCTGAGGCACTAGATCAAAGATGCCTTTTAACAGCACTGTAAAGCATAGAAGACTTGCTCAGTTTTCAATCAAACCTATACATTTCCAGATCCACAATTGTATAGTAGGCTTTGGTTTGCTAACAGCTGCTAGTCCCAAAATCTTTTGTGGTTAGTTGTTGCTGTATTTTCTCATGGTGTATCTGCAAATGCTTGGGAGAGAAGATGAGTCAGCAGCAGAATAACTTTCAAGTGGTCATCGACTTTGTTCTCCACAACAAGGGACGTGCCCTAGGTCAAATTTCTTATTTCAGCTGGTTGAACTTCTGAATAAGCTGAAGAATGTTAGCTCTAAAAAGTTTACAGTTCAAAGAATTTCTCTCTACTCCTCTGGTAGGCAGTCTTAGTGTGTCTTTTGACAGATCAGGGAAATCTCATTTTCTTGCTTATCAAAGCATTACTGTATGCTGCTATCCAGCTTCTAAGTTTATAGTACACAAGTAACTATTTGCTGCTGCAGTCACTGAAGTTCTTTGCATTCAATAATTTAAAATCTGTGATACACAATATAGCTTTTTTTATAATGATAAAGTTTAATAGTTTTTTAAAATAAAGTACTACGGGGCTTTGTAAAGATCAACATTTTCATGAACGATAAGAACACATGCAAAGAGATAAACATTTTAAAAGTTAAATGGGTACTCATCCTGCCTAGGCATTCAGTATTCTTGATTACTTGCACCAAATGTGTATTTCTTAATACTGAGTGGGTTATTTTGGCCACAGACTGTTAAAATTCTCAGAAAGCTGGTACGTTTCTGTTGAGAATGTCTCCAATAAACAGAAAAAAGAGAGCAAGAATGAGATGGCCTTGGAATTCTGTTGGAAGAACCAGAGACTGGTTGAGGACCAAATTTTAAGTGGTCCAGTTGTACATACCACAACCATATCACTGTTTGGAGGTCTGCCATAGCTGCTCTCAAGAAAATGGCAGATGGTATTTCTCATTTGTTCTTCACCTTACCTAGAATATCCTTGTTAAGGAAATCCACATAACTTAGTGTCAGATGCGGATAAAATTTGGCTGCAATGGCAAAACACAACAGTGCTGTTGTAATTTGTTTTTCTGATTTGGCAGTGTTAGTGAACACTGAGATGATCAAAGAAAAGTTAACTACTAAAATATAAAATTCTCTAGGTGATGTTTCTCAACACCATGTACTGTTCTGTACAGCACAGGATCAGCAGACTTGAGCATCAGTTTCTGAGTCTGGGAAAGGTACGCAGTTCTCTTTGTAAAGACTGACATGTCAGCAGTGAATGCACCAGTGGGAGTGGGTGGGAGGGGAAACAGGCTGATAATTACAGAGATCAGTGAAACATTGTCTGGTCCAACCACAGCTATTTTGGGGTTTTTGTTTTACAACATGCTATTCCATAGTAAATGATGCTAACACTCCTCTCCCACAGTAGGTCAGGGAGGTCTGTAAGTGGATGTGACCAAGAGTTTGGGTGTTGGAAGATGAGGACCACAACAGAACTTAGCTGATTTCATGTCTGGGGCAGCTCTGGAGACAGCTGTGTCGCCAGAGCCCCCAAGGGCGGCACAGCCGGAGCTGATGGCACAAACTGCTGTCACAGCACGACAGCTCAGATGGCAAAGGCAGACTGTGAGAGCTGTCACATCTCTTCAGAGGTCACTGATGGGAAATGGTCAGTCAGGAGGATGTGTCAGTGCTGGGGTGTGTTTGTGCTGGCAAACTTTTGTTGTGTGGACTCCGTGTTACTGATGACCGAGATGATGTGGGAATTGTTCCATCTGCTCTCTTCATACTTTTGCCAATCAGTGTAATAAGTTTGGTTTTGACTATGATGTATCACAATCTCATAGCTGACAGTAATAGAGTGTATTCGTGCAGCTGTGATTTAATTAGCCCACAGCCCTATTTCTACTGAGTAATGGCTAAATTCTTCAAGAAGTAACTTTTGTCAAGTGCAGGAACTAGTTTGAGGAAAAATTAGAAAACCAGTACTTTGAAGCTTCTTGGACTTTATCAGATAGTGCCATCAGAGGCTGGAACTCCTGGTAGTTTGTGTGTGTCTGAAGATCTTTCATGTATCTGTCTGCATGTTTTCTCTATTGCAATCCTGTCAAAAGCAACATTTTTAAGGAAATAGTTTTTTTTTTCAAGGGCACATATCAGATTCTGGTCAACATCTGGTTAATGTTTGTTATTAAAAGCTTATTTCTGTCTGGTATTACAGAAGACACAAATAGAAAACCCATGTTTTTGTAACTAAAAGCACTATGGACAACTTTACAAAAGCTTATAGAGCTGGCTTATGTTGTGTTTCAGCTATATTTGGTAACACAGTAGAATGCTTTTGGAAGAGATATTAGATGCTGAAATAGTGATTCCAAATATAAACGAGGTCCCTAAGGCATTAATGTAATGTCTTGCTTATAACTTTAAATTACTTTTTTATAGCTAAAACTGCATGTCTAGTGGCTAATTATAATGTAGCCAGATGTTATGCCCAACCACCTCCTTTTCTGTCTTTTTCACATGCACCACTTAACCTCCTAGACCTTCATTTCATAAAGGATTAAGTGCATTGGAGTAGTACTAAACAAAAAACCCAACAAACAAAACAAAAAAGAACAAGAGCTTTGCATAACAGGAGTAGATTTAAATGTGATCTTAAATGTATGATGAGGCATTTTGCTGAATCCTAGTGGGTTTTTCTCTCTGGACTATCCTGGAAATATAATGGTGGGGTTCTAAGAAAACAAAAAAACCAGTGTTACAAAGAGAAGTTAATTATGCTTTTTCTAATTCAGCAAAAATAAATTAAATTGACATTTCAATTCTGGAATTGATTTCTGGGATACTGTAACACATAGGATGGAAAAGGACAGCACTTTGGAGGGTTTGGGTGTGTTTTCTATATTCTAATTGGAGATACTGTTGCACTGAATTTTTAAAAAAAAATCAAACTGGAACAAAGAAAAGCAATTTTTACCTGATCAAACTAAATAGGAATTGCAGTACTTACCCTTTTAGTCTGGTCTGGCTTTGTCAAGAACAGTGTTTAGCAAGTGTTGGAGTGTTATTGATATGGCTAGGCTGAAAAGGTCAATAACTGGCTGGTTCTTGAGACTGGCCACTGGTGCTGTCTACACTTTGGTGGAGGACAGATTGCCATCCAGTGAGTGTAACAGGTGGGGGCATAAAAAACGTTGGAATGAGATTCAGGATTATTCTATGTTCACTGTCTTGTGGGTGGGAGGAATAGGAAGGGCACATTTGTTTCTTTGAACCAAAGTAAGGATCTGGAAGCTTCCATGAGAGACCTTCTTTTATATTTGGTGTAAAAACATGTAGTTTCATGCAGAATACAGAAAGAGCATCAATTAGTTTGGCAAAAACTCTGCAAACATGTCAGAGGGGAGGCTGGGATGAGGTGGTTTCGCTGTTGCTACCTTTTCTACCTGCTATGATGGGAGCTATGAAAACACTGCTGATGGTAAAGGAGTCTGTCATTCTCAGAGAGGTTTGTAATCCAGATTTGTAATCTACCTGGCAGCACAAACTGTATGGAATAATCAATTAGTGTAACAAATGGTTTTGTTCTTTTGAGCAACGAGAAGGAACATTTTCAGCTTGCTAGGTTTGTGAGTCACAGAATCACAGAATAGTTTGGATCTTGTTCTGGCCTCCTGCCATGGGCACAGATATCTTCCACTAGACAGGTTGCTCAAAGCCCCATCCAGTCAGGCCTGAACCTCTACAACAACTTTGGTTATATCTCAGAACAGTATGAAAAAGAAAACAAGACTCTAATTTCCTTGTAGTTTCACAAAATTTATGCCTGTAGGGTGCAAATTAAAAATATCCTGAAAATATAAGCTTTTGTTGCTTTAAAAGCTTGATCCCTCTCTGGGCCCCATTCAATACACCCTGTCTCTTCATTCTTGATTGCCTCTGTCAGAGGCTTAGCCAATTCCCCTAATTCAGGAATCCCTGGCCGACAAAATCCCACAGCTCTGAGATTAGTTCTGTGAATTCAAAGGAACAGTTAAAGCTATGAAGGATGTTGCAACTGGATGCAGCCTTACAGCCAAAATGAGTTATACAACATTTTACAGAGTACTGCTGCTAAAAATAGTTGTGCATTGAGTTGAGAAAATGCAGAGAGGCTGGATAAGGTCAGTAAGCACAACATTACCCAGTTCTTACAATGGAGGAAACTGACCCACCATTAGTCCATATGTCATTCAGTGGATGGTGTCCTGCTGTCGTCTGGATGAGGTCTTTCCTGTTTTTTCCTTCTTATCCCACTTGGTAATCTGTTGTGCTCCTTCCCTTTCGTCCTGGGCTCTTTTCTGTAGGACTGCAGCTTGTTCTTTCTCTTGCATCATTGTCATTGGGCAATGGACCAGCATGTCATAAGTAGAACAGCTTAACATGTCTTTATCAGATTGTTTATTTACATATATTTAACAGCTTTTGAACATAAATGCACGGTACCATAAAAAATGCCTCTTTTTGCAAAGTGCTTGCGTTATTCCAGCAAATGACAGTCTGGCTGTGTTTAGTAAATTTCAGTTCATTTATTTGAAAAATTGCATGAAATACAGAGTTAATGTCAAACCTGGGTTGTTTGGGATTTTTTGAAATCAAACACATCTATTTGGAAACTCCCCTAACCTTTCCTAATCTACATACTTTTAAGTTTCCCATGAACAAAATTATTGACAACTCCCCTAATAAAAGAGAATGCCTTTCCAGACGGGATTTAAATCCTATATCTATCCAGCAATTCACTTTTTGCAGGTGCTGTCCTCTGTCTACTCTAGGGCCTAAAAGTGCTTCCACAGAAGATGACAGTAACTATGTAGAAGGAGATGTTTCCCTAGGGCTGGGCCAATATGGGAAGCTGACAGTCACTAGCCTCAATTAAAGATGTTATTTTAGAGAGGGAAAGCAAAGTGATTTGGCAAGTCTTAAAAGAAATTTGTAGCATGCCCTCTGAATCTCAGTTCATGGGGGCAACCTTCCCCTGAGGAACCTAAATATTCTATAGCGTTAGCATTCCATTCCCCTGCTAGATTTGTTTCTCCTTCATTTCACTTGGAAAATAATCTTGGACCAAAAACTCCTGGGAACAGAACCTGTCATCTCTCTTTATTCTCTGAAATGGCTGGCGTGCTCTTAGTTGTAGGAAATTAAATTGTAAACACATCCTTTTTTTCTTGTTTGTATAATCTCCAAATAATCTTTCTTTTCTCTTTTCTCTTTTTTCTCTTTTCTCTTTTCTCTTTTCTCTTTTCTCTTTTCTCTTTTCTCTTNTCCTCTCCTGTCCTCTCCTTTTTCCTTTTTCCTCTCCTTTTTCCTCTCTTCTCTTTTCTTTTTCCTTCTTTATTTCCTTCCTTCTTATGGGCATCATGTGATGTTCGCTTCCTTAAACACTCGTATTCCAATGGATTTAATGAGTGCTTGGGAGCCAGATGGCATGCCATATTTTTTTTCAAAACATTTTAAAGCACATGACAGACAATTCATGTTGACAGGAGTGCTTCGCTGAGGTGTCTGTAAAGCAAATGTGTTACTTGTTACTATTAGAGCAGAATAATTGTTTATGAAACGCATCCTCAAATTCAACACTGATTCAATGAAGTACACAGAAATAAACTGTGCTGTGTAAACACTGCAGACTCTGCACTTGTATAAGATAATTATGATCTGAGTGATGCAGTGTGGTATTACGCAATGATAGTCGCTGGAGTCCGAATTCAGGCAATTTTGTACAAAAATCTCCAGCCTGTGGGCAGTATTAAGGAAAAAAGTATGGCTGGAGACAATAAAGAGTCCTCTTTTTCATGTTAGCTGGAAAGAGAGATGCATTCTTCCTTCTTTTGTCTACTAGAAAGAGAGAAAGCCACAAAAGCATTATCCATATAGAAGGAAAAGAGATAAAAGCAATGGACTTCTCTATCCTAGTTAAAATTGGTTGCAGTTGTAGGTTCAGCTTAAAATATCATGGCAAATGATCCTCGTGCTGCAGAAAGCCAGCCTGGAGTAGAAGTCAGATACCTGGTTTTGGGAAAATAGCAGGGTCTCTGATAAATGCATGGTCTTCATCTTTTCTGGTTTAGCAGCTACACTGTGAAAATTAGGAGGTAAATACTAGCTTGAATGCTCTCTGGACCTCTACTTTTTTCTTTAAAAAAATGTTAAGCATGAACAAATCTACTTCATTCCTGAATTTCTTTTTTCCAGTGCTCTTCATAACTGATGTTTCTGGCAAATGTAGAGTTCCCTAAGAAAACAAACAAACAAAAAATAAACAAAACTAACCAAACATAAAAAACCCCAAACCAAAACAAAAGCCAAAACCAACAAAACAAACAATCAAACAATGGTATATGAGTTTTACATCCATCAAAAAAACTTGTATGCGGAGTGTTTCTTTTGTCAAGAAAAAAGAACATGATGTGTAGAAACTGGATAAAGAGAGGCTGAATTGTGACTGGAAGAAGAGCTTGTCTACAACTGGCTGGGCATAATCTACCCCTGTAACGTGCAGTACACAGTATATTCTCTGTGTTCAGGATAGAAGAAGTACAGAAGGTTTAAGCAAGTGAGGATAAAACCATAGAAATATATTTAAAATATATATCTAGGAATTTTATATATATATATATATAAAAATAAATTTTTCCTGTTCTGGAAAAAAGAAATCAAACCAGGCTCTTGTATCACCCCCTCAGCTGTATCAGCCTGTATTGTGTAGCTTTGAATCAGAATTTTTGTTCATCACTTTTGACAGTAAAATACATGGTAAAATACACACCTTCTAGACTGATCTGAATTGCTCTTCCTCCCTTCTTCAGCTGTATTTCCTATGAAGTTAATATACAGGAATAATAACAAAATTACATTCTGGAGTTTGGAGATGATAGCTTGTGCAATCCTGGGTTTCTGCAAACCACACTATTAACTGTGTTCTCAGGCAAGAGTGGGTACCAGACCTTTTATGGGGAGCTCAGAAAAAGTTTGACTTCTGGTAAAATCTCATCATAAACTGTGTCTCACAAATCAAAACCTAGATAAGGGATGATTAAAAAAGCCCAGCTGTTGAAATAAGGTAGGTATGCATTTTATATACTCAAGCATTACTTACATGACAGTCTGGTGTGAACAATAGCTAATTTTTTTCCAAGGATGCTAATCTCTCCTGATAATTATTTAAAGAAATTATTCACTGTGATAGATAAATTAAAAAATGGTGTAAGCAATCATCTGAAAATACCTCTTCTTTAATTACCTAATTCTTACTTCATTAAGCCAGATGATTGGGTATTATTATGATTGACTACTTTATTAGAAGGACATACAAGAGAAAGGGCTTCTGTATGTTATAAGAAGATGAAGTCTTCAGCTGCTCAGTTAAGTACATGAGTGAGATGAAATGACAGCGAAGGATTTCCGCAAGAAGATGTGATACAAGACCAGATTTATTTAGGACAATCTGATACAGAAAACTGAATGTTGGGAGTTCCTTGAAAACTTTCTAAGCGTTACTCTATGTGATTCAGGCTGCAAAATGGTAACAAGCTGCAATGAATATTGTTTTTGACATTTCCTATAATACTGGTGAAGATAAAGGAGGTGAGCAGTCTGTGAGATCTGAGTGATTGTCACTAGCACTATCACAGTTGCCATTTATTATGGAGTGTGTTCAGCAGTCATTGCTGGCAAATCATCAGCTGAAGTTTTGCCAGTGTTAGTCCTTATGTTTAGGATCACAGCAATTTGCAGTTATGGAGGGATGGCTACACAGTCCCTTGACTTGCTGTTTTCTGTCAGTAAGTGGATATGCTACATTAAGTTGGTATTCCTGTTCTCAGTAGATTTGTGCCTCATTAGGGCTACCCTTGAAAACATATTCATGGTCACATACTGAATGTATGCTAAAATAAGTGAGACTATAAAAACAGTTCATGCTTGTGCATCTGCCTTCAGTTTCCTGCTTTAAACAGCTTTTGAACTCTTCATAAATGTTATGACTGTCAAGGTATGTATTTGGGGGAATCACTGAAGTATTTAACTTCCATGTATCTCAGATCTGCCATTTCCTGGGTGCTAATTAATGTGTTTATGAAACAAAGATTTTGCTTTGTTTTGCTTTGTCTAAGTCCTTAGAACTTCTTATGAGAAGGGAGCTGAAGGATCAACTCTTGTTACTTATTAACTATGTTTTTCTATTCTTCCAACACAGGCCTTTAGCTGAATTTTCTCACCCTAATGAGTTCAGTCCAAATCACTTGGTCAAATCTTTCTGTTTATTCCCCCGCTTTATTCCCCTGCTTCTTTATGAATGCCCATTTCTCCCAAAATCCCACCTCCTTCCCACTCCTCAACAAAGCAAAGAGTTTACTTACTGTAAATATGAGTAGATGCAGTAAATTGTCAGGAAACTGCATCACAGGACCAAAGCAGGCAACAATTTGGATTTGACCACACATTTAATATATGTGTAGTGAATGGGAATATGGATGAGACTATGAAAGGCAAAATGGGGAAGTTAAGGATGTTCATATGCAAAATAAAAGCAAATTATGCAAGACCTTGAGTAGACATTTATAAATGGTTTTTAGCTATTTTTAAGTGCTGTTCCCAAGACTACTTCATTTAACTATTGAGTATATTAGATATAATTAAAAGTAAATTGCCTCTAAGAGAACAGGAGGAGAGTTATTTACTCAGGAGTATTCAAACACTTCTGCAAAACTCTTGGATGTTATTGTACCAGATTTCCAGTGATATTCTTAACGCATATGAAATATGCAATACACACACACAAAAAAAATCCTTTTTATACAAAATGGACAGTGGAGACTGCTGGGAGTGACATGTCATTCCGTGGTGGTGTCAGCTTTGACTGTTTTGCAGATTGCCCTGCTGTGAGATGCTGACTGCTCTGTGTGATATATTTTGTAGTTTTTAAAAACTGTCTGTCAAAGAGGTGCTGTACAGAAAGTGGTGAGTTTACTCCCTGGATGGCTGAGCTGGTTATTTCTTCCTTGTTCCTAGTCCTGGCTTGGGACTTAGGAGCTAAAAACTGATACATTCCATGGCATACATAAGGAGTGGGATGCATGGAGAGAAGTAAGAGAGAGATTTCAGGACATGCTGAGATCCTAGATTTCATCTCTTTAGTCCAAAGTCCACTGATACACAGTGGGAGTGTCTGTGATCAGACAGGAGTTGTGGACAGAGGCTGAATGTACGACAAATGTTTCTTGAAGATAGTTTTGCAGGGGTGGGTGATGTTGGGATTGTTTTATTTGAACATGTCAGGTGCCTCAGGGCAGTACTGGGAGTGAGGTGTTCCATTTTGGCAGCAGATGAAGCAGCAATAATACAGGCTCCTCTCTGTTCCCTTCATGGTGTGCTTGGCTTCTCACTGGGAGCAGCAGCAGTTCAGTGACCGTGCTAACTCAAACATGGGCCTCACACTGACGTGTGAAATAATCCTGGTCGTAGTGGGAAAACCTGTTTAGCCAGGAGGATATGAAAACATTAGGTGATTTGCCAAGGTTCTGATAGCTTTGTTTTGTTCTGGGTTATGGTGCTGTGTTTTGTTTTTAGAGTTTTCACAGAGCTTTTATACTTTTCACAGAGATACCAAAAAGAAATTTCTTAAGAGGAAGAAGTTTTCAATTTTTTCAAAAGGTACCTAAACTGTACAAAACCACTTCATGTTGGCAAGATAAAAGTTTACTGTTATCACACAAGAACAAATATTGCAGAGATTTTGCATGGTCTAGAAAAACAAAACAGACTGCAGTGTCACAAAAAAAAAATCATTTAAGAGCAAAGGTGTGGCAATTTGGCCACTTAAATATCTGAACTTGCATGGCTGGGAAAAGTCTGCCAAGTGGCAAAATACTGGGAGGAGAGGGGTGGTTTATTTCTGTCATACAATAAGGCAGTTGAGTGTTTCTTTTGCAGTTTATCTCAGCTTTGTGTCACTTGCCTAGAAAGCTGAGGCCACAGCAAAGACATTTGGGAATTGCAACATAAAACTTGGTAGTTCTTAATTTTGTATGTGTGTATATAGTATATTTGTGTAAGTATAAAATTAGTAACTAAACTGGATTTTTCCCAAGGTAAACGACAAGGGCATTCCTGAAGAAAGGGGAACAAAAAGAGACAGCAGCCTCAGTGCTGAGCTGTCCAGGCAGAGTGGAAAATTATGAAGAGCCCTGAGAGCTTACCTAAAACAAAGCACCTAGTCCAGTTACACCCCTTTTTTTTACAGGAAGAAATTCCTGGCAGTGTGTTGACTGTGTGACCTGCCACTGAGTTATCATTTGACCTGGAAAGAAGGAAACCTCTTAAGCTCTTCCCTGGCTTAATTCTGTTCTAAGCCCATGACTCCTGTATCCCAGATACATGCCCCCATCATCAGATTTACTTAAGCTAGGGAGGTCATCTTTAATACGCCAGTTGAAAAGCAAAATAGTTTCTTGAATGTTGATTTCAACTGATGCTTAATCCCCAATGTTTTACATTTCTGGACAGTAATCATCTGGCTCAAGTGTCAAATCTCCTTGGCCCACTTTAATTTTTTGTTCTTGTTCCTATAAACTGAAACCACTTCAGACTGATGGCTATGACAAGCTTGTTCAGTGGTGAAAAACTGAAGTTAGTGACCATGTTTCCAGTAAGGGAGGAGATTTGAAAGCAGGTTTTCTCAAAGCCAAGTGCTCCAACCAGCAGGTATTTGTTTCAAACAGGACTGAGCACATGTGCAGCCACTTCTCCAGTTGCTTTGTCCCAGGCCTTACACAAAACCCATGTAATGTGGGAGTTATGCTTTCACAAGCAGTACAGAGAACAGTATGAAAATGCTGCTGGACATTAGAGCAGCATTGTTCTTTCATGTGTGGCTCTTTTGGCAGAAATTTAAGAGGCCACAGATTCAGGCACCACTGTGGTTAATGATTAGACTCAAGTTCCTCTGTAAATCTTGCCTCAAATCAAAACCCAGGAGGAATTTGAAATACCTGATAGAGGAGACCTCAGTTACAGTGGCCTCTGTTTTGTGCTATTTTGCTCTGATTTGTGTTTTGTGCTTTTAGATACATTAAATAGTCTTTCTGTTTGAGAATATTCTGGGTTTTCCCACGTTAATAGAGAAATTCTTACTTGAAAGCAGTATCTTGGTTGTGTGGGAGAATGATTAAATTTTTTTAAGGAATAAATAACTCTCTTAGGAAGAGTATTTTTAATGCCTGAATGCTTTAGGCTTGAGGAAAGACAGCTGCATCATTTTGTACATTGTGGAAGGTTCCAAGTGAGTGTATACATGGTCACACAGACAGACATACAAGAATTATTAGCTTATATTTTCACATTAGTAGTAAGCCAGGCATAATAATGACCAGTACTAAACTAGCTGTTACAGATCTGGTCATGATAGATGGAACAGGTCTATCAGATCAAGTTCTTGTATTAGCTACTGTTTCCCCAAAAGGGGATGTAATCATTATGACACTGATCTGTCTCTTGCACTCCACTAGCTCCACTAGCTTTAATGGGAAATCAGTGGGAATAAACTGGCTCAGATGAGATCTGCTTAATCTGATCTCATGATTTAACCAGGCATCTGGAAAAAAAAGGCTAATGTCACTTTGGCCAATGAATTTTAAACACTAAGTTAATGAATAAGAATTAAACAAAATCTTGTTAGAACTTTTGAAAAGGATATTTAACTTTGTCAACTATAACACACTTTAAAACCCCCACACTAAACTTGTGCTTACTCTGTGTCAGCAAAATCTCAACAGTGTAGGACAGATGAGTCTTTCTTTTTCTTACAAGGGTGGGTCAGCTGTATGGATAAGGACACAGAGCAGAAATAAGGTAAAATCATAATTAGTTATAATTTTTTTCACTTAACTATGAGCATCATATTGTACAAGGACAGCAGCAGGCAGATTTTATTTTCTCTGTAGTATACACATCTTCAGAAAACATCACTAATGACAATTTTTTGCACTCTGCGTTACTTTGCTTATAAGCTGCACTTGACGGAAAAGCTATCCTGGTCCTTAATTACACCAGGTACCAGAAGTCTTGGTCAGAGACTATTCTGAGTCACAGTCTCATCTGTCAGTGCCTTTTCTTCTTTTTCACTGGGACCTCCAGGCTTTCAGAATAGGGCATGTTCTGAAATGTCATTGTATCTCAAAATCTCATTCACTCTTTTGAAAAGAGCTGCTTGCAATATAAATATACTTGCTAAAAGAAACTAACTCTCATAATAGCTTTTCTTCAAATGCTCACCTGTTTGCCAATGCCTAAATCTGCTTTTTCTTCTTTATGTAAAGAAAAATCTGCAGAAGAATAATCCTACATGCACAGAACTAATGTTATTAAATGCTCTACAGCTCTCCAGAAACACTTATAATCTGAAATTCTGATCAAGTCAAAAGCAAGAACTGTATGTTTGCTCATAGAAACTCCAGTAGGATTTCACCATATTACTCTGTGGGAAGTAATAATAATAATAATAATTCATTATAATAATGGCATTAATATTTTTTTCTCAAAAAAAAAAAAATCAGAAGTGTACCCTTGTATAAAATTGTGATAGCTTTTATTAGTATTCCTCAGGGAGTAAAATTTACTCAGTGTGTTTGACTTAAACTAGGAGTCCATGAAAACCCCTCCAGCACATCATCAGACATAGATCATAACTGTAAACAGCATTACTGATGTAACAGAATCTTTTTTTATATTAGTTTAATTGCATATCATGAAGTTCGCTTTGGTCTCTGAATAGGAACCCTCACAGATGCTTCTGTGTTTTGGGCTTATCTGCCTTAACGTGTTTTAAATTTAACTCTTCTGGTACGGTGATGCCTCACACAAGATCCTTGGGATTTTTGGGGAAGGATACATGACAAAGAGAGAAACAAAATCCTGATCCATCTAATTGTTCGTATCTATCTGTGAAGCACATTTTTGTTCAGGTAACAAGGGCAGGACTGAGAGCTTCAGCTCCACGCCGGCCGCTGTGAAATGGAGTTCTAAAGCGGCAAGCCTAAGGTGAAAGCAGAGGGGCTCCCGCGTGCGAGGGCAGAGCACGCGGGCGGTGAGCGCAGGGCCTGAGCCCCTCAGCAGCCGGGGCGGGCCCCTCGGGCCGCAGAGCCAGGGAGAGCGGCCCCGGGCCCGCAGAGCCGCGGGGAGGGACAGTCCCGGGCCCGCAGAGCCAGGATGGGGGACAGCCCCGGGCCCGCAGAGCCAGGGAAGAGCAGTCCCGGGCCCGCAGCCCCGGCTCCTTCTGCCGCCGGGACCCGCGGCCGGTAGCCCCGGGGGATGACGTCACGCCGCTCCGCGTGACGCCTGCGCTCAGCGCGGAGCGGAACCGGCCTGCCTGGGGAGGGAACCGCGCTCCGTGAGGGCAGCGAGCGGCGGCCGGGAGGTACCGGAGCGCACGTGGAACACGTTCTCGCGTTCTGCTCCTGTGCCCGTGGCGCGGCGGCAGGCGCGGCCCGCGCCTTGCTCGGGGCGGGGGGGACACGGAAGGGGACAGCACGGAGCGGCTGCGGGGACACGCAGGAAGAGCGCGGAGCGGCCGCGCTGTCACCGAGGCACCGGCGGCGGGCTGCGCGTCCCGGCGTCCCCCGCGGGTGCGGCCCACGCCGCTTCCCGCTGTCCGTGCCGAGGGCTCCACCTGCAGCCGGGCCCGAGCGGGAGCCCAGCTCTGCCGCGGCACGGCCGGAGGAGGGAAGGAGGGAGGCGCCGGGCTGGGCCGGGCACGGCTGCGGGAGCCCCGCTCGCCCTTGTTTAAAGGTACCATCCTTGGGCTGGCTGCCGTGCGGTGGTGCCGTCCGAGGTCACGCGTTAAATAGTTGGCTCTGAAAGAAGAGCGAAGGTGATACTGGTGCCTGCGTGTGCCTGATGCTCCAAATATACCTGATTTTTCCTTGCTTTATTTACCCAGGAAGCAGTGGGTCATTACTGCTGCTGCAGCTTTTTTCTCCCAGGCCACAGCTCCAGGGGGTCTCTGTGTTAAAGCACAGACTGTACATTGCTGTGTTGCAGGTAGGCCCTATGCCCCACCTGCGAACGCCTGGTTAATAATGCACAAGGGGCTTTCTCTGCTCTGGGAAGTTGCCGGGGAAAGCACATGCGTGGGTTGGTTTTGGGCACTTGTGAATACTTTGTTGGGGAAAAGGACAGACCGTCTGCTTGTTCAGAGTCTGTCGCAGAAGACCAATATCATCATGCCACTGTATGAGTTGGTGGTGCCCCGGTACACTTAGTACCATGTGCTGTTCTGATTATCACTCAGCCAGAAGGGTTTAATAGACCTCGGTGAGGCCAAGGGTAAGGTCTAAGGACTTGCACACTCTTTAGTGAGGTATTGATTGCCTCCATATGTAGGAGTAACTGAAGAGACCTGAAAGAGGATACAGGTGAAGAGTGAAATAAGAAGGGGAAGGTATGAGGAGAAACACATAGAATTATCTAATCAGAAAGCAAATTAAGAACAAAAGGAAGTACTTTCTGAGAAATAATAAAACTCGTTGCCTCGGGATGAAGACAGTATAATTGGGTTCAAAAAGGATTTATTCAAATGTATGGAGAAAAGATTCATTGTTATTGCTTGGATTCTGCCTGTCTCCTCAGGAAATCCCAAACCAGCTGATTGGTTTCTCAAGCTTGCAGAATAAAAGATCATTCTACAGAAGTACTTTCTTGTGCACTCTGTTCTAAACATCAAAGCTAGTGACTTCAGAATAATTTCGTATTTCAAAAAGCTTTTTTTCTTCCTTCAAAAGCAGAAACAAAAAACCCCAGGCTAGTGGTAAAACACAGCCTGACAGTATTAAACCACTGAAAATACAATTGTTTCAAATCGTAGTCAGTAACATTTGCACTGATGGTGTCCAAGACAGATACTTTGGATGGAGTGGGACCTTGAGGCTAAATGACTTCAGCACGAGAATAGAGGTTGCATTACAACCAGTACATCAGCATTGAATAAGCAGCTGAAGGATACATTATGGCCTTTAGGTACATAAATCACAAAATTCATCAATTGAATAAGAATGACCATAATTCTAGTATTGGAATGCTAGATTATGTGCATGATTTTTATGGCTTTTAACTAGTTCAGAAATATTTAAGAATTAACTTTCATTTGTAGATGTGGTATCTAACTTAGTTCAGCTTAGTTTATTTTGAATAAAAAAGGAATACAAATGAATGAATAAAAACCAAATCACTAATTCTGTAACCCCCTGTTACAAACTGTTACAAAAAGGTAGAGGCTGTGATGTTGACAAGAACAGCAGTTACTGTCTTGCTGTACTGGACATGAAGTTGATGGTTTATTTTATTTATATGAATTATTTTGAAGATGGGCAAGGTCTGTGCTGTTTTTGGAGGATCCCGTGGGATAGGCAGAGCTGTGGCAGAGCTCCTGGCGCAGAAGGGCTGCCGCCTGGCCATCATTGCTCGGAATCTGGACGTGGCCCAGAGCACTGCCCGTAACCTTGGTGGTACGTATGCTGCTGTGCACTTGCCTCCTCACTGCTCCATGCTTAGGTCACTTGTGAAAACAGCAAGTCATTAAAAACCTCTCCTTGTTTAACTAGAGGAAAAGAAAAACAAAGGCTGAGAAATATTAAAAAACAGCTGTATTGGTACAATTGTGTTTTCACAATAGTTGCTGAGAAAGTAGGTTACCTTTTTTATTTTTATGGGAATTTTAAGATGAATGGAATTGTTTGGAGTCAAAATAGAGGTGGTGTGAATTGAGTCATCCTCAGCTTCTGAACAAGCAAGAACTGAAACCAGTCTGCTGAACTTCCGATTTCAAAAGGCAAAAAATATAAAACAAGGAATTGTCACATAACTAATGAATGCAATACTTGAAAATCGTCTTTATTTAATTGCCTGGGGATTAAATAGGTTCCTTAAATTATAACTAGTTCAACATCTGTTATATATATTTCAATATAGCAGGACATCTGGCACTTAGCTGTGATGTATCCAGTGAACAAGAAGTCCAAAAGGCTTTCGAGGAGATGCGGAGGAATTTGGGTCCTATTAACTACTTGGTTAATGCAGCTGGGATCAACAGGTTGGTTACTCCTTACAAGACTGTAGGTAATTCTAGATGAAGGCAGCTCACTGTAAGGTGCTCTGGCCCTTTGTGCTTAGTGAGAGTGTTGTTAATGAGCACATCTGAAAACAATATGAAGTGCTTGCCAGTATTTTATTCCTGATGGCAGGAAAATGCTAACAGATGATATGGCTTTCACTGTAGTTTCTGCATTCTGAGTTTGAGTTGCCCCTCTATTCTTTTTTCCACTTTTTCCTCCGGAATGGTCCAAGCCAGTGCTTGATACCAGTCTGCAAAAGAGACTCTGTGGCCAGAAGCATGGCTAACTTGATTTTTTGCTATGTGTAGTTCTTGCAGTGTTGTCATTTTGAATGCTCGGATGTATGGAACCACTACACCCCCATTAATATTCTGTCCAACAGTCGTTTTTTTATAAGTAAACATGATCAGGGGTTGTTCAGTGAATTCTCTGGGGTTTTTTGCTTTGTTCCTCAGGGATGGTTTGTTACTGAGAACCAAGACTGAAGATATGATAGCCCAGATTCACACTAACCTTTTGGGAACAATGTTGACATGCAAGGCTGCTGTAAAGGTCATGATTCAACAGCAGGGAGGTGCTATTGTCAATATAGGTAAGTTACTTGTGTAAGCCAGTGGAGTTCTGTGTACTAGTCTTCTAGAAATGTTTAGCAGGTGTAACATATTACAGTGCTTGTTACAATTTACTTCTTTTCCTTTTCCTTGTATTTAGACATTCTGTATTTAGCATTTCTTTATGAATGCTTAATCTTTTGTGTAATTTCAGCAACTTCTAGATAGCTTTTTTCAGTAATAAACACCTCAGAATTTATATTTTTTTGAAAAATAACTTTGCTATTCTTAACTAATTCTTTCATTATGTAGATCTACCAGCTGCTGGCTATTAACTAAGAATTGATAAGTACAGTCAGTTTCTTTCTTTCTTTCTTTAATCTGGGCAAGGATACTTTTTTTAAGAAGAGTCTTCATTTTACTCTCCTGGTGCCTGTCGGTCAACATAGATATATGGATTGTACAAAAATCACATCTAATTGGGAGATTTGCTTATTCTAGCAGCCTAAAGTGCATAAGGTCATGCATATTTTACTCTTTTCTTGTGATCTCATTTTTCATTCCAAGTTTAAAACTAAAATGATAAAGCTAGTACAGCGTTTCAAGTTACCCATTTAATCTTCTCTTTGATGTCTTTTTATTTTAGGGAGTATTGTAGGACTTAAAGGCAACTCTGGTCAAAGTGTATATAGTGCTACCAAAGCAGGATTAGTTGGATTTTCACGCTCTCTTGCTAAAGAAGTAGCAAAAAAGCAAATTCGAGTCAACGTTGTTGCTCCAGGTTAGTTTTTGAGGAATTCCTGCATCCTTGACTGTTGCAATTCATGAAGACTGTGGATATTTCTTGTACTCTGAAAGTAACTTAAGACTAATTTCTGTTATTTTCTTCAGCTTTGTAAGTAAATATTTTTAATATCTTTTATTTGTTTAAATATAATACATTCTTTTAGAAAACCTTCAGTCTTTTCAAGGGAACACTGGGAAATTTGGAAGAGTGAGTCTACCTATTCCTCTATCCATTATTACATAATAAATGTCTTTTTTTCTTCCTTTGTTCCTTCTTCAAAACTTGCTGTCCTTGCAGATGGAAGGATTAGATCTAATTAGAGACAGAGAGCTACCCTTGTCTACAGCTAGAGAATGCTTGTTTGTTATTAGGGAAACATGACAGGCCATGGGAAAGCTGTCATAAAAGCACCCCTGTCTCCCTGTAGGAAAACGAGGGAGTCCTGAAAGTTGTCTGTGATTCCAGAAAAGGCTGTGATTCCATAAGATGATCTAGTTCAAGCAAACTGCCACCCTTAAGGAAAAATCCCTTCTGTATTTTCTGAATTTTTCCACTCATAACTGTGTACACTGCTGCTCACCTTCTGCTACCTCTGATGCCTTTCAGAATTCTACGTGAACCTGTTCAGCTTGTGAACTAGGCAGGAAAAATACTTTTATTCTTTAGTGAGTTGAGCAGCTCATCCACAGCCATCATAAAGGGGCAGAGTTTTACAGTAGAAAGCAAAAGGGAGACTTTCCCTTCTTGATGGCAGCTAGAAAGCAGGTAAGATCAGCTCTTTATAAAGCTGCAGCTTGTGTGTAGAAAGTTGTAGTTGTGCAGCAGTGGGAAAGCCAAATCTCAGATAAGGGAAAATTGTAAAAAAGGTCCTTCAAAAATGTCAAGAAATATTCTTCAAGTGAGTACTCCAGTAGAAACTATGGAAGCACTGCTGTACGTTCTAAAATAGAATGGAAACACTTTAAAGTCTGAGAGGGTTTCTTGCCAGACGTTTTGTGCTCGTATTTTAATTGAGAACATTTTGGTGAAATGAGTATACTTTGTCTTTCAGAAAAGTGATACTAAATATAGTTTTCGGACTGAATTTTAGTTACCCATTCTTGTTTGTTTTGTTGGTTTTGTTTGGGTATTTTTAATGGACTTTATAGATCTCTGCATTTTGATTATTGCATCACTGCTTCCAAAAATAAAAGGGTTTTTTTTGGTTAGATGAAAAAGTGGTTTTGGCCATCAAATGCTGTGGGCCGCTTTGAGAGACTTTGAAGAATGGTAGCTGGTGCTGAATCCTGGTAATAGATTTCACTTTGTAAGATTCAATAGGAAATCCACTAGATAAATTTGGTTGAAGGTTAGGTAACTTCATATATCTCTCTGCTCTTAGGCTTTATTCACACAGAGATGACAGCTCATTTGGAAGAAGATGAGTTGAAGAAAGCAATTCTCCTTGGAAGATTTGGAGAGCCTCATGAAGTTGCACAAGCTGTTGTCTTTCTTCTAGAATCCCCATATATTACAGGGAGTGTTCTGGTTGTAGATGGAGGCTTGCAGCTTATGACCTAAGTACTACCTTACATAAATGACTGCTTTAATGTCGTGATGATAATATGTAAATATATACTAAATAAAGGGAGAGGGTTGGAAATCGTTTGAAGATTGATGTACACAATTGCCTTGGTCTTATTTAGTCAGAGGAGAAATTGGGCAGCAGTGAAGTGCAACGTGTGTGTTTAGCTGCCTGAAAGAGTCTGTTTGGTGTTACAAAGTCTGTGTATGAAACAATTTGAAAAAGATCTGGTTGTGATATGGTGATAGCTTTAATGATGTGCTGATACGTTTTTATAGCACTGTATTTTTATAAAGTCCTGTTTTCTAATTTGGGATAGAATGAGGTTTTATTTGAATTATCATGTTACACAAAGGTTAATAAAGTGCAGAGACATGTTTATTGGGTGGCAGGTATGATTGCATCAAGTTTTTCAAGTAGGGCAAAGATTGTGAACTGCATAGTTTTGCATTCTTATCAGTTAGTCCCTACACAGTAGCAAGGAGTTCCTTTGAGTTTTGTTTGTTTGTACCTAACACTACAAAGCTAGGGATTTCTAGATCTTCAGCATACCTGAATTGCCTTTAGAAGATGTAATTATATGCAATGTTTTTATGAAGACAAAGCCTACCTGGTTCCATTTCTGAATGCATGTACAGCACTCGCACCATCCAGTGGCTTTTGTGTGTGCCCATTGAAGGACTGCTACAGCACTTGAGCTGCTAATCCTGTCATAGTCTCAGCTTGAGCTGCACATGCACTGCTGAGCACTATAGCTACAGACCTTACTGTGTAAGGCACTTTGCAAGGACTCAGTAGATGTTTAGAACATTTATCACTTCCAGAGCATGGAGTCAAGGTGTTTTGTGTTTTGCTCTGTATCTTCGTGAACACTCAGTTCAGCTGTTAAGTTGATGCTCCCTCATATGTATGTATAGTCAATAAAATAGCCATTTATTTTATTCAAAGCAACTTTTGAAGCAGAGTAATTATTCTGCTGTAAATGATTCTGAGTGTTCCTGTCTTGCTGAAAACTTACCAAATGTTTGACCTCAGGCTTTTCTATTGAGCTCAAGTAAATTTTGATAATTGATGTTTTTATTATCTCTGAAGAAAACTATGAATGTGGTTCAGGACCTTCACTTCTTAGCTCTGATGTTCATTGCATCATGATCCAGATGTTGATTCAGCTTTTGAAATTACTTCCCATCTTGGCACACACCACAATACAGAAAGAAGAGATCTCGCTGATGATAACAGAGTCTTTAAAGTTCGAGAGTTTCTTCATTTGTACAGCTGAGAAATTTTGTCTTTGTGCCAGAAAACAATGCATGTTCAAGATTCTTGCAGGTATGTATTGAGAAATAATACAAGGAGTACTTGTATGATCAGGAGATTTTACAGTTGGTTGTGCTACTCACTTTGGAATATAAAATACCACTAGAAGTAATCCTTCCAGGAGTCCTTATCTTCCTGATATCGCTGTTATGTGTCATATATGTCTTTGCACCAAAAATATAATTGCTAATTATGTTTTTCCTTGATAGAAGGAGTTGGCCAGAGATTATGTGAATTTTTCCCAAGGGCACTGAAGGTGAGGAAGGACAGCTGGTACATTTTCACAAGTCAAGTAGGAATGTCAGTGACTTGGCTGCTGCCCATACCCGTCCTTGGTATTTTACAAACAAGCCCTGTGTGACATATCTTGAACAGAAGCCAAACCTAAGAAACTAGAAATAATTCACTTTTAGTAAGTTCTGACCCTAATTATTACTATCCTTTTTTTTTTTTTTTTTTAAGTGAGGGAGCTGTTAAATAAGTTATTAGCAATGGAATTTTTAGTTTACATTTGCAATTAAAACCTGGAATAATGCTGTCAGAAGAATCTCAACATGCCACAGAGTAATTTCTTTTAAAAGTTCCAGTACTGACTGTGTTTTTATTATTGCTGTTGCCATAGGTCTAGGCTGAAGTGTTGGTAGCTTTAAATCATACTTTTAAAGAGTTTTTCCCTCCCTTTTCTTCAGACTGGTAAATTAGAACTGAAAACTGGTTAACATAATCCTGGTTGTGTCTGGCCTGGTGTGATGTCTCAGACAGGGGAGGTAGGGAATGTGCAGGATAGGTAGCTGATCAGGTGTGTGTCTCCTTAGAGGACTCCGGTACCTCCAGCAGTTTCTGACTGGGATGTTTGAACCCACCAAGGAGTAGCTCTGGTTCAGGCCTGTAGGCATTAAAAGCAGCCCTCTGGTGCCCTCTCTGTTTTGCTTTGAATTTGTAGACCTCTATCTTATCCTGCCTGCCTTAGTTGTTTCTGTTTGTACTAAAGAGTCATATTTCTTTTAATTGCTTGTTGCTGGAGAGCTCTTTTGTATCTTAAATTGTCTTTGTTGAACTCTGCTTTACTTTTCCAGTTTCTCAAGGAAGGTGCACCAGGTAGAACTTCTTGCAGAATTCACTGTGGATCTATTAAAAAAAATTAAATTGTTTTATGTTTTATTTTATATTGTTTCCAAAAATGATGCCTAAGTGTTTTGCTTCTTCCTAACCTTTGCACTTATATTTTCAGAACAATAACTCAGTCCCGAATAACTAATGGTCAACTTGGAGTCCACTTCCATAGATATGTACAAAAGTCTGAATTTTTGTATTTTTTTCAGCATGAATTGTTCTCAAATATCTACAATGAGTTTAGTTTGCTGGTTTTAACACCTATTTCCTCTGTGAAATGGTTCTGCAATTTTTAAATTCCTTAATCCCTTTGTTACTTTGAGTAACTTAGTGTTTCTGGAATACACTGTGGCATTCAGAAACTGCTGTCTCAGAACCCTTAGAAATAGGTTGTACTTTGCCTGCCCAAACAGGAACTGTGGTGTTCTGTTGGCACTGCACATCCTTAGGGAAGAACAACTGCTGATTCATGCCCTTTGTCTTCTATCTTTAAACAATTTACTGATATGACAACTTCTTTTGGCAGCACAGCATCTTTAATGGTTTTTGGCAAGGGAATGTGTCAGATGCCCTTTAGAATTTCAAGCATGCACCATAATTAGATCTCTGTACTCTCATCTCTTTTAAGTTCTTCTTTAGAAGAACTCTAAAATGTTTATCAAACACAACTTCCCTTGGAAAAGCAACTCTGTATGTTTATCCTGTAGTTTTCTTTGCTTTAGAACAATTTCTGGCACTTTGCTATGTACTGAAAAATATATTTAGTCTTTAGTTCCCTGGATCCCTCTGGAATCTCTTCTTAAAAAACAAGTGGTCCTTCCACCCACTAAAATCACAAAACTTGCTGTCACGTTTGCCAGCTTCCAGTCACTTGAGGCAGGTTTCACTCTGAAACTTCTGTTTCACACTGAAGTTACTTGATTTCTTTTAGAGTTGGGGAGTGATAGTCCCTATCTTCCCCCGTTTGTCACTTTTTCCTCTGTAACCTCTCCTGATGTTTTGCTCTGAGGAGTAACAAATTCAACAAGTTGCCTGTAAAGGTTCTCCTTGAGTTCCTGCATGGTACCAAAAACTGATCATAGGGATTTGTTCAGAGTCTGGGGAATGTTTCCCTCAGTGGTCTTTCCTTCCCTGAGCACTTTGGTTTTTACTTGGATCATCTGCTTGCCTTCTTCAGGCACAGTTCCTGTTCCTGAGGTGCTGGTCAGTGTCAAGGCACTTTTGCAGATTATTTCTCTGCACTCTGATCTGGCTGTAAATGTTAAAAATGTTTAAAATTGTTGTACTGAAGTTCAGTACATTCAATCTTAGAGTTGTCATTGGGCTGCATCTTAATTTTGACTTGTCTTTTTGGCTTAATTTTCATATTTTCTTATTATGTGTTGTTTCTTTTTTATGGACTTCTGTGGTAGTGGACTTCTGTCTTTATTAATAAACCTGGTCAATAGACTTGCAGAAATAAAAAAATTGCTATTTGAAAATAGCATTTTGACTCAGGCTTTGTAGATTTGGGGTGACCACAGACAGAGTTGGGTGGCCCTGATCAGCTGCATGAAAAAGAATGTATTAAAAAAAGTGATCTTGGCCTCTTCAGTGTAACATTTATCCAATGTACTCATGATTGCTGTCTGTCATCATAGTTACATGGCTGGCCTTAAATATCTCAGATGTCATAGCTGTGGCCATCATCTTAATGGTGTGACTATTGCCTAATAACAGCGTTTACCTTGCTAGGTTTGGATTTGATTGGATGATTTAATATGTTTATTTAAACATTTATTTATTATGATGCTGTAGTGGGAGGTGTCCTATGTATTTTTTATTGATATCTTACTTCCATCATAGTTCTGGTATGTCTGTTTTGTCACTCCTTGATTAAAAGCAGACATTTGAGCTTTATGGCTTGTGCTGCTGGCATTTATGCCAAGCTGTATATAAATGTTGGGGTTTTTTTGCATCTGTGTGTTTTGAGTTAGGCTGTGCACTTGAGTGACTTACAATGATTACTCAATTGAATTTTGAAAACTTCAGTCCACTGTCTTATTAGATGTACTTTCTGTGATTCCATTCCTAATGGTAGTGAGAGAATGTGCTCTTACTTACCTGATGTTTCTTCACCTGCTATGTTGCTTAAAACTTCTATAATCTCTTAAATACCAGTAGTTTTTGCATTTTTTCTCTTGAAGAATAGAGTATTTTATGGATTCCCACTACTCCATGTTTCTGCAGTTTTAGAGAATCTGCAGTCCTCTTCCTACAACTGTTTTTTCAGGCATGCATTGAAACTTCGCCTCATCACCTAGTTTGGGGAGCGTTTATGGAAGGCTGCAGTGCAAGTCTGGTCTTCTACTTACTCTGTGTTTTATTCCAGATCTTTTCTCCTGCCCCACCCTACGTCATTGGTTTATACATGGCCTTCCACTACCACCACAAAATTTGTAAAGAGACCATCAAGGCAGGTTTTTAGAGTGGCTGCTTTTGCAGCTGTCATTTAATTCAGCATGCTGTCCTCTTATACAGCAACCCTCTTTCTGACTCACCCATAATGATTGCTTTGAGTTTTTACTCAGCTGGGTTTCTGCTTCAGTGAGGATATCCTTGCTAAAAGAAGGTTGTGTACTGCAGTATTTACTCATTTCTGTGACCTGCCTTGTCACTGCCAAGTTAGGAAACCTAAAATTGTTCTTCTATTGGCCTGGACTTTGATTCAGTTCAAAGTTCATAGGTAGTGTGATTTGCATGTTCTGGGGTTTAGTTGAAGCACATTGTAGACCTAGGAAGTTAATTGTTTTGTATGTCTTCTCTGCATTTTTCTAATGTTTGGGAAGATGATGGATTACTCTCCTTCATCTTTTGTCCTAGGTAAGTCGTTGGAGCCTTACTTCTGCTTATATCTGAAGAAATATGTTTGTAACTTAGAATTTGCTGTAGTGAGTTCACTGTCTAACACAGACTGTTCTTGCTCTTGTTGCAGTTGATGGGCTGGATGGGCTCTGAGCAACCTGCTGTAGTGGGAGGTGTCCCTGCCCATGGCAGGGGGCTTGGAACTAGATAATCCTTAGGGTTCCTTCCAACCCAAGCCGTCTGTGATTCTGTGATTATTGTCAGTAAAAGTTTGTAGCAGGACACATAAAATGTTCATGAGGTGGTTGTGGGTTTGGTTTGGGATTTTTTTTAAATATTGCAGCTGTAAGGAGGAGCTCTGGTGGGGAGCTTTGGCAGACTGTGGTAACAGAAGTATATAATGTTGGCTGGGTTGGTGCATGCTAAGTGAGTTAGGGTTGTATCCCATGAAGAGATTTCACTGTGGCCTCCTGAGGGCAGTCTATCCTAAGGCATTATTGTATTGGTAATGTCTTGCTGAGTAAACTTGGATTGTTTTAGGGAAGTAGAGTTGCCTGTGTAGATGCAAAGCTGATGGCTGGCATCCCTGTTACTGGTTTTGTAAAATCGTGTTCCATATATCCTGAGCTGCTGGGGGCTGTAAGGCATGATTTATAAAGATGTAAAGGATTTCATACTGAGATCAGTGAAATTGGGATAGAAAGTGGGTACCTTAATCCCAGTCTGCAAAATCTCTTTTAACTACAGTTAAAACATACATTGTAATGGTTAGTTATTGCTGCAAGACAAATTTTCCTACTTCAATGTGTTGCACAGTGTGAGGTTGTATTACATGACCCTGAAATGTATATTGCCTGTTGCAATTATGTGACTTTTTTTTTTTAGGGGGGAAGAACAGTGTAGTTCATTTAAGCAAAGCAAATGAAAAATGAACTCTTCAAGGCCAGGTGCACCCACTTGATTCAGTTAATCAATGTTTGAAAAGATAGGTCAAGTGTGGTCGTGGAGAGAAGTCAATGGGTGTGCTTAGTGCCTGAAGAAGTAAGAACTCTGCTAAGTCCCAAGTTATATTTGATTTTCACACACCCATTGTGTTCAATTTCAGATCACATGCTAAAGGTTTCTTTTTGCTGTAGATATGTCTGTTAGTAAAAAAATGCTACCTGTACCTTGCCAGACATCTTTGGATCAGCATGACTATAATCACAACTGTTCTGGTATTTTTATGTTTTTCTTTTTTATGTTAACAGCTCATATCTGTTAAGGTTTGGGATATGTTTTGTTCCTTGTATATAACAAATGCTAGTTTGAATATGTTGGTGTCAAATGCAGTGAGACAACACCCAAGTAAAAGCCACCAAAACGTCCTTGGTGTCATTACACACACAATTAGGGCAGTGTCAGTGGGAGCGTGGGGGGCAGATGTCACTGAACAAATGGAGTTGTGTGGGTGTTCCTCACATTTCCCAGGCTGCTGACTCATGGTACTGAGGTGCCCTTGCATGTGCTGCATGGTGATGGGTTTGAAATTGCTGCATGATTTTGAACAATTCGTTTAAGAATAACTTCAAACTGATTATATGGTATTGCTGAAGCTTGTTAGTGAAGCAGTTTGATGTTTTGTGAATTCTACCTTGCAGATCTCCCAGCTTGGTATTTCTAATGCTGAATGCACTAAACTACATGTTCCAGCTCTGTGCTGGAGGCTGTACTGTCAACACCTGGATGCCGATGACCTGTTAAAAGCTCTCAGCTGCAGTGTTTTAATTCTGCTCCTCTCAATATGACTTTTTATCCTACTTTTTCAGATAGTTGGTAAATTTCTACTGAAAACGTTCTGCACCTTCAGAGAAAAGAAGGTATATAGTAATTTCTCATGTTTTGTTTAGATGTCATTTAGTGTGCATGTGTAATTTTTGATGGTGAGATGTCCCTGCCAGCAGCAGACTGGAACTGCATCCATTCTTTGCAGGCTCTTGTAGCTCTGTTGTTGGAATGCATATGTAGAACAGAGCAGCTGTAATTTTATAGTTCACCAGAATTTTCAGGACACCAACAGGGAGATGTCCTTAATTTGCAGTGGATTACAGGTGCAGTTCCTATTGCATAGAAAGTCATACCTTATTTTCAGCACCTTTTGCAGTAGGTCAGAAAGGTCCTGTTTGGCAGTCTGGGTTTTGTAGCCTCAGTTCTCTACAAATACTCTGGGATGTCTGGGCCAAAGAGTTGTCCAAAAAAGCTTGACAGTATCTTTCCCTGGAACTGTGTTGTTAAACACACAGGAGAAAAGTCCTACTGTAATCCATTTGGTGTGATGAGATTCTCTTAAGTGTTGTAATCACTCTGTGCAGTGGCCATGTAATTTTTTTCTGCTTTCCTGTTCTGCAGCAGTTTCTGAACCATTTATGCTACTACAGAACTAGAAAGTGATAGCAGTTACAAGACTTGGCCAGTCCCCAGGGTTACCTGTTACACTGCAGTTGTTTTATAATGCACAAAATTCCTCCTTCTAGGTGGTGTTGAACTGGAGTTCGTCTCCATCTGTATGGCTGCTGAAATCATTGCTGTACAGGTACTGCTGCTTGTTGTCTGGCTTTTTTGCTCTAGACGTGACTGAGCCTTATTTTCCAAACACATTTTTAATAGAGATGCAGTACAGTTAATTTTATGCTTTAATCACTTCAGTTGAAGAATGCAAAGTGGTTTCATTTTGAGTTAGAGTTGCAAGCTTTAAGACAAGTCAAAGAATTCTGTGTACTGTCTGAAATACATTGTAAATTCCTTGGGGCAGGAACTGTGTTTCCATCTGCCTGATGAGTTTCACGTGCTCTGTTCAAACAGAAGATCTGTGCAGAGGGAAGGCTGTTCCTTTTGGTTCAGGAGAATAAGATAGATGTCAGTAAATTCTACCCCTTGCATGTACATTTGAATGGTGAGGGAGTAAATTAGCCAACATGCGTAATCCAAGCAGGCATTTCTAGTCCATGCATGGATTTATCTATAGTGCACAGTGTGGGTTTGGCAGCTGGGTTATGCAGTCAGAGCATGCAGCTCATCCCCTCAGCATCATGGCGTGTTGGATAATGTGAGCTCATGAAGTACTTACATATGAAATCTGTTTGGGCTACTTGCAGAGGTGAGGATGTAGCAGTCCAGATGTGGGGGATCAAGGCATTTCTTAGCCTACACCCTAAGTGACTTAAACTAGACCTTGAAAATGGTGATACAGAAAGAAACGATGATTTTAAAGGCCGGGGTTTCAAGCTGGACTGGTTTTGATCCCCAACTGCCAGTTAGCTGTGGTGGAAGCAAATTGTGCTTGTTAACTAATTGCTGTTGCCTTAAAGGTGTAGGATAAAGGCACTGCATGCTAAGGTACACCACCAGCTGGAACAACCTTCATGCATGTGGAATTTTGCACCTCACTGTTGGTATTCTTGACAGAGGTTTCTGTTGTTATCCTGATCGTTGTTGCTTTGAGTCTTTGATTGCTGATTGGACTGATCAGCTTCCTAAATAATTTGAAGTCTTCCCATACCTAAACTGGAAGTCTTCTAAAATGCTAAGGCTCGTTTTTTTAGTCTTAAAAAATTACAAAAGTACATTCTCAGGTCATACTATCTATCTTTGGACTATGTGGAAGAAGATTAAGCTTCTGAAAGTTACTTTGATGCTTCCAAGAATTTTTGCTTTTTGGCTTGAGAAGTTAATTTGCTTACGCCACGCTTCTATCTCTGACTTTGTAAGCCCAAACAGTCCCAGTAACTAAGTAACAGCACAGCTGAATGTTTTCATAAAAACAATGTTGCTGCTTAGAGATGTGATTTACTGCTGAAGTGTGTCTGTACATATATACTGAGGCAAAAAGTGATGATGACCTCATCTTCAGCAAGTCTCAGTGTTTTAGTCTCCAAGCCCAAGCCAAATGTACTGTGAGCAGACAACTCCAGTGACTTCAGCTGCACTATAGCCATTAACATCAGTGCTCACTTAATTGCTGACATCAGCCTCTTTGTAGTGATTGCTGCTTGAAATGTAAACCCAGAAGAAAAAATGGATAATCTTGCATCTTTCCTGGTATCTTAACATTGAAAAAAGGAGGAACTAGTTAACAGTCAGGATTTTGTAAGTAAATCTGACTTTTTTTTTTTTTAAATTTTGATATTTCTTGTTATCAGGCTCTTAAATTAATTTAACAGTGCTTAGACCATGCCTTTTACTTAGTTGTAAATGATGACATACTGCAATTATTAGAAATACAAAGCAGACCTGCATATTTTCTAGCCTATTAAAAAAAAAGTATCTTCCAGTTCTTCTATTTGGCAAAAGTTTCTCAGAATTTATGAGTAATGTTCCTCTGTTCTGTTCAAACAAGATTCCAGGTCACAAGCAGACTATTCTGATAAATTCTAGTAGTTTTTAGATGCTGCATATAGGCCTCATTTAATCTGTATTCATAATATTTAAAATTTCCAAATCTTACACTTGGATGCTTGTACCGAACCAGTTATTAATCTTTACCAGAAGGAAAACTTTCTGTTTGTGTAATATTTATTGATGCTAAACCCACATTATATCAGCACAACAGTCCAAAGTAATGATAATACATTTTTATAAATACAAATAAAAGGTGGCAAAATAATGCTAGTGAAGCTAAACAAAAAAGTAATTTAGCATGTCACAGTTGAGGAAAATTTGGCAAAAGATATGACATACTTATAGAATAAAATCAGATTATTCCCACCTGACACACTGATGTTAATCTAGATTAACCATCCCCATTACTAGTCATATCCTGCACCAGAATAGTACTACCTTGTGTGCTAAAGTTTATTAGTCACTAAAAAACAAAACAAACTTTGTGTACTTACAAAGCAATACATGTATAGCAGTAATGCAGTATATGGTGTACACAATTACAAAATTAAAAAAAAAAAACCAACAAAACAAAACAACAAACATACCCCTAAGTACAGGACTTCTGAATAAATGAACTGAGATAAAAGATTTCAACACTTTTATTATAAATAATGAAAGATACCATATATGTGCTTCATATAAGGAATACAGTGTTTTCCTTTTCTAGCAAAGTATTGTAGCTCGTACCATCGAACACTCCTTTTCCTTGTCAGGCCTAGTAATTCTTCCATCCATTCGCCCTCCCTCCCATTCAGCTGAAATTCATTTGGTTCTAATTTAAAACTACCTAGTCAGGTGTGACTTAAGTGGGGCTCCACTTCCAAGTGGATTTGCCTTGCATTCTGTAAGTAGCCTTCAGGCTTTTCACGTATGGTGCACAGACTCTACCCCTCAAAAGAGCTGACATTTGCCTGCAGTTAGGAGAAGGAAAAAATATCTACCACAGACATGTTATGTAAAGAAGAAAAAAAAAAAGGCAAATGGGATTTTTTTTTGCCTATCTTCATTTTCTACTTCCTCAGATTTACAAACCTATCACCTGTGGTGTATACTTGTCACTTAAATCCATATTGCAGTTTCAGCCCATTTTTCACTTACTATACATTTCTAAAATCCTCATACATATTACACAAGCTTTAAACAGTCAAACATTCCATACATACACTCCCTAGTTTTCAGCTCACCTTAGAATTTCAGAATCTTGAATGGGAGTACTACAAGGTTACACACTGCTGTCTGGAAATTCAGAGAGTTTCAACCTCTTGCCCAGTCCCCTCCCATCCCTTGCAGTAACTCACTGTAGTAGTTTATACTATCAGCATTTTTTCCCATCTGGTTACCAATTTATAATCGGGAGTAGATTGTTACTCTGTGTCAACTCTTCTTTGTTGTCCTGCAGAAGTAAAATTAGTTCTGCTGAGACTGCCATTGCTATATGTTTGTAAATAAACCTCCTCTGAGATGGCAAAAAGGAAAAACACAAATGAATTAACAGTTAGGTTGTTGATGTTCATACTAACAGCACTGAAAGAAAGATTTTTTTCATTGTTGAATAGAAAGCAGTTTGCAGAGATACAGCATTTGCTTACATTTCTCTTCCTTGTCCTTTCCTGTTTTATTCTTATAGTATTGCACTTGTTCATCGTAGCTGTCAGAATGTGTGTTTTAGAACTGTTTAGAACTGTTGAATTTTAGAACTGTTGATAACCCTTGAAGAAAACATCTTGCACCATTAAGACTGTGTAGCATCTCCTTACTGCTTATGAAGGTATGTAGTGAAAAATCTCTCTCTCTGATGCATTTTGGCCTCTATGAAAAGGGTTATGAAGCAACATAGGTTAAGGAACTGTGAATGTGATTTGTTGTGCAATGTGTACATTTCTATTAATAATCTATCTATTCTTCTAATTTGGTATAATGAATAAGGAATATATGGTTACTGTGTTTGTTGTTTATCTTTTGTACATGAAGGTGTCTGCCCTTGCATAAAGTGACATAGGAGTATCATTGGTCAAGGCAATGGCTTTCAGTGTTTCTGCTTTGAAAGAAAACTACGGCAGCGGCAGTTGAATCTACAGATCATCGCTCTCTACCAGGCCAGGCTGCACTGTCAGGTGCACTGGGTTTGCTTCAGGCTGGAAAGCTGCTTTGATGTCTAGTCCTTGGTCACAGAGAGCAGCGTATCGGCTGGCTGAGGGCCGCACCTTCTTTGGCTTGGTCTGCTGAGAGGGTTGTTGCCACTGAGCTATAGATTAAAAAGGAAAGAGTGTTAAAAAGTGTTAGCCTTCCTGAGCAGTGCACCTAAGTGTGCCAGGTGCTCAGTCAACCCTTTGTGAAGGAGATAGTAATTTCTGAGAAGCAGAAAACCATTATATCAAAGGTAAATTTGTTTAGTTTCTTGGCATTGTTGTTTTTTTGCTTTTCTTTTTTTCCCCTCAGCATCTAGTTTCACCTTCCAATGTGGTAAGTAAATACAACAGACTGTGTTACTTTTTGGCACAGTTTTCTACATTTTCTTGTGCCACTGAGAAGGGTGACAACAAGGAGGTTGTTTCTGTGCACTCCTATTACAGTAACAGGCCTAGGGCTCTAGGGTTAGTTGTTGCATATAAAAAGAAATTATCTGGTTGCCATTGCCACCCCTTGTATGCTGAAGAATGCTGAGCCAAATCTCTTATTCACAATTCCCACTTCCAGCACCACCCCAGAAACCATCCTTTATCAGTCTCTACCCTTCCCCCTGCCCCTTAATTCTTGCTGTGAGAAGACTTCTTTAAGAAGTAAGAGATACTTCTTTAAGAAAACATTCACTGTGTATGAGGCTGTTTTGGAACAAACTGAGTAATTAAGCAGAAAGCTATAAAAACATCTACTACAATTTTGGTAGCTGTCACAGGTGTATTACAGACTAATGTACAAAAGAATACAAAAGGTTAGGGAAGTGCCAGCAAAACAATAGTAATAATGATCCACAAAAATCATATGATCATGCCGTTATCGGTTGTTAATTAGCTATATTTAATGTACTAAGCAAAACCAGAAAGCATGCAAGCTTGTTTTGCTTTAGGTGTCTGAAAGATGGTGAAATATACTTTGACAGAGCATTTGTTGTCTTGAAGTGGATGTTTACTATGGAGGAGAAACTATAAACGAAAGAAAGAGAGACCAATGTAAACCATTCTGTGAACAACCCAAAACTTATAGAAGTTTTGCTTTTGGGGGGATTAATATGATCATGAAAATTGAAGCCACTTACTATAAACATCCAACCTGGCAGTGCAAGACACAATCCCAGCCTCATTCTTAGCTGAAACAGTGTACCAGCCAGCATCCTCCTTTGTAGCTCCCTGAATAAGCAGGCAAATGTAGCCGTAGTTATCCTGGTGCATGCTAATCAAAAGAAAAGTAGAAAATTACTATTTAGATCACAAACTAGTGTAGGCTGTTTTAAAATGGCATTAGAAACTGACCCAATCTTAGTTACAGATTGATTACAGTCTAACTTTAATTAAAATTTTAATTAAAATGGAACTTCCACTGAAATTAGCAAGTAGAAAATAAAGCCTTGAGTAGGCTTCACAATTTGGCAGTTTAATATCCTGTACTGAGAACTAAGAAGAAAAAACACATGAAGTAACTTTTCTTTCACTATTATGAATTAAGACATCTGAAGTAGCATGAATACCAGATCTTACCCAGACTTTTTGTGGAAAGGATAAATAAACTTGGGGAAGATCTTAAACTATAAAATACTGAATCTTAGTTGCTTAACTGTACAGCAGAATTATGAATCAGTTTCTGTTAAAAAGCATTGAGTCTTCCTTTGGAACCTTGATTTTTACTAGCAAATTTCTGTAGTCTTAATTCAGGAAGAGTAAAACCAGTTCTCCTCTGGCTTAGAGTGCAAAGATGTGTAAGTCTAATGATGGAAAACAAGTAACATTTTATTTCTGGTTCAGCCACCATGCTGGCTGCAAGTTTGAGTAAATGTCATAAATTATTACAATCACTAGTTAATATTTATGAGATGCCCTTTACACAAAGTGACCTTTTAGGCTTTTATTTGTTTTACAGGATAAATCATCATTGAAGTTACACATGGGGAGATTATTCTAAGTCGGTCTAACCTCACTCGGTCAGTGTTGTATGTGAGTGACTCATTCTCTTTCTTCCAAAATATCTGAGGAGATGGTTCCCCTGAGATTCGACACTCCAGTCGCACTGGGAATCCCTCAGTCACACCTGTGTTTTGTAGCTTCTCTATAAACACAGGTGCTTTTTGTACTTCCTTAGCTGTGAAGATAAAGATTGCAGTTATGTTGACATTTGTCTATGAAAACATAGCCTTTCTTTCAGCAGTGTGCCAAAAACAATTATGAAAGACCTAAATGGCAGGAAACATAGGTGTTGTCTTCATTAATCACGATGTTCAGTCCTGGTTCCTCTAAAGAAAACAGTCCCATCATTATTTTAATATGGGAATGTGAGTGCTAAAAAGCTGATTCTTTCCTACAATAATTGAAATGCAGAGCATGACAACTAGATAAACTGGCTGCACTATGCTTGGTAAAAATTGCTCCCCCATATTCCACAAAAGCACAGACTTCTAACTGAAGAAGGAGCTGCTCTACCAGAAGTCTGCAGTGGCATCAGTCTGATGTGCTGTGAGATGCACAAGGCATTCCCACTGGCTGCCCAGGGGTAGAAGTGGGTCTGCACAGCTTGTCATTACAAAGAAACATCCAGGGAAAGAGTCTGGTTTGCAGCCTCAAGGCCAGCAGCCCCCTTTTCTTAACTGTGTGCACAGACATTACATGCCAGACAACTTGTGCCACAACATAACATTAATAGCTCACCTATAAATATACCATACTTCTGTTACTGCCAGGTTTCCTTTTCTTACCCTCCACCCCTCAAGGTGTCATTTCACATCATTCATGTTTACTTTTTTCATGCTATCCTGGCAGTGCTCAGTCTGAAAGCTTAGCATGCAGATGTTACCTGCAACAGTGAGCTCCAGGCTGAATGAATTTTCACCAGCTCGGTTGCTGGCAATGCACGTGTAGATTCCAGCATCTCTGGATGTGACTGGTTCTATGATCAAGGAGTGCACCCCATTCTCACGCACCAGCATTTTGTGAGAGCTGTCAGGGCGAATTGGTCTGCCATTAAGTTGCCAGCTTAAGTCTGGAGTTGGTAATCCACTAACCTTGAGTGTAAAGAGAACAGTGGGAAATTGTTTTAGCCACGTGAAACACTGGAGGAGTCCTGACTTGTTACTTCAGGGAAGTTTGGTTTGGTTTGCTACTGCAAGTGTACCAAAAGATTTAAAGATCTAATTCTGACCTGATTCACACATTGAGTCAATTGTAGTCATTTACTTTCTGGCCAACTCCCTGAATTCCATGATGTCTTACGGGTGTGACTGAAAAAAGATCAGTGTGTAGATAGGCTAGAAGCTAAATAATAATACATTGCAAAACAAAAGGCAGGGTGACACCTTTTGTCTTTTTTATTGTTTGCTCTTCAGGTGGAATGAGAAGATACTATTTTTTAGATTAACTTCTTGCTGGAAAACTTACAGACAAAAAGATGTGAGCTGACTACTGACCTCCACTGAGGTGTGCCCTGGTGACAGCACCACCTGCACTAGAGTAAATGCTTGAAAGCCATGCCACTTGCTGTGGGGACTGCTTCAGAGCAAACAGCTTCTCCCAAATAGGTCAGCATAAAGTAAACAGAAGTCACCCAAGCCTGAATTATTTCTGCTCAGCAGAGTCATAAATCAGGTTTATACTGTTTGAAACTTTTAACGGGGTTCAAAATTCAGGTAGTAAAAGTACATAAAATGTAGAAACACACTGTCTTAATAGTGTGTGCTGCTTCCCTCCACACCCCAGCGTAGCTGAATTCCATAAACCAGTTTTCTGTGAGCTCTAAGATTTGCCTGAAGCACTTTCATTGGAGGGGAGAGAGACTTTTATTGTCCACTTACTCATAAGCAATGAGATTAATTACCCTACTAACAGGCACCGAAACTGCCAATAGGCAAAATTGCTTTGAAAAGAAACCAATGTGGTTTTTGAGTCAGCTGATGTTATCAAAAAGCTGCTGCTGCCCTTTGCATGACACTTGCCTTGCAGTCCATCCTGCATAGTTTTCCTTCTTGAACAGTCAGGTCTCCAGGAGCCTGCAGAAAATGAGGCCGGAAGAATCGTTCCTGAATTGGTTCATTTTCATCACCACTGTCCCTTGATCGAGATCGTGGTCTTAAAATAACATGAAATAAAGGTAAATTATTTTTTTTCTCTGCCAAATCAGAAGAACCATAATCACTTTTAAGACTGGTTTGAATTTCAAACCACTTCTTTAACCTATACCATAATCGCCCCATATTTACACACATGAACTAGTAGCATTTGGCCCAGACTGAGTTAATTACGACACTGCAGTTATTTAATTACTTTCATTTAATTTACTATGACCTATAAAACAATCTTGCTACAGAATAAGAGGTTGTATTATTAATTAATTTTATGAATGATAGTATTTTTATTTAGTCTTTAACTCACTGAAATACAAATAAAACAAATTGGCAGGCCTTGGCATGTAGCTTCAGTTCCCCATTTCTAGTGTCCGGTGTATTTAATCCCCTCACTGCTGCTGATACACCAAGAAGTACATGGACTGTTCATTAACCAGGGTTCCCTTTCAGGAAATAATAGCAGCTAAAAGCTAAATCATCTCAATTGACAAGAGACCTTTCACATCAGACTTATTTTCTCTTGTTCTGCACTAGTGAAGACTGTACAGAAAATTCTGTGGATATATTTATTCCTCATTTAACAGGTTTTTGTATGAGATACTCTTGAATATTTTCAATGCCACCAAACTGTGGAATTGAAACAATGAGAATTTAAATTGTGAGAAATAGGGAAAATAACTTTGGTTGCTAGTTTGTTTTTTGGTTTGTTTTTTTTTTTATATATAAAGGTACCATAAACAGTTTGATAAATAATAAAAAGGAAAGAAAAATAACTCCTGTCCCCATACACAGTATCAATCACCTTAAGCTTCCATTATATCATTTAATCAATTTCCAGCACTGGCTATTCTTCCCTGTTAATTTAATCAATCAAATATTTTTCAAAGTGGTTCCTCATTCAACTAGATTTTTGTTTCCATTGAAATTAGATTATTCCATTTGTGTGATTTAGTAATCAAAGAATCTTGAAACAGAATTTTATATCTGTTTTTGTCCTTGCCTGATCAGCTCCAGTGGGTTCCATTCTGGAGCCAGCTGCTGCCTACAGTAACATCCTGTGTAAAGAAGAGGAGCTACTCAAATACCCTCCAAAGACCTCTTTTATCAATGACACATTACAGTGAAATTCTCTTCTCTGAATCCCACATTCTGTTAACTTTTGCCAGTGTTTCTGTTTTGGCTGCTGTTTGCAGTGTCCATGCTGCAATATAGGTGCCCATATGCATTTTCTACTGCCCAAGGACATTTCTCCAAGTTAAAATTATTAACAGAAGAGAGCCTAAACCCCTCAATGGTTACATTTGGAAAAACAAGATGCTGTACTACTGCATGGAAGATAAACACTCCAGCTGCACGCTCTGCTCCACTGAGGCTGCAGACAATTAGAGTTGCTTGAGTTTGATTTATTTTGCCCTACTCTGTTGTTGCCCTTCTCTCTGCTATTGCTGTGTTTGAATTGGCCAGGCATCACCTCTGCTACAGTATTCCCTCTTATTAATAGTTGAATGTTGACTTTTTAATGATCATCACAGTTATCCGACAGCTATAGCTAAAGGCAAATGGAGGGGCTGGGGGGGCTTGTGTAGATATCCAGTCCATACTGCTGAATAATGTAGGGCTGGATACTGCCATGGGAAACACAGACTGACATCCCTGCACACACTAGGAGCTCATGTAACTCTTCAGTTGCCTAAATCCATGTCTGAAGCACCTCACAGTTTTTGCCACTTGAACAAGTCTAAAGCTACTTCAGTAGGTCCAACATTGCAGCTCATAAGCAACTCTGAGCTTTAGTTGGTGAGCTCCTGGTCAGTTTTGGAGACACAGATGCCTCATGAAGGTAGATGGGATGGAAGATGGAGAGCAGTAAGGAAAAAGTGTACTGATACTGTTTGGGAATGAGTTCTGCAAGACTGACTAGAAACGATGGTATCTAGTCAAGTGAGTGCGGCACAGTGCAAGCAGCTTGAGCAAAATCTGCCTCCACATTATTGATAAGCATCCTGTTCATAAGATGCCAACAAAGTACAAGTAACTGGTGCTTCGTAAGGTTTTGCAAAGCTGAGCCAAACAGGTGAACTGGCACACGGAAGTGTGAATGCCACCATCTCATTGCTGCAGCTGCAGGAAAAGGCAGCACTGGTCAAAACTGGGAGGTGTGTGTGGGGAATTTATGCTCAATAAAATGGAAAACAAAGACGTTAAGAATTTGTGACCACAGATGTTGCATTTCTTTTTACCTCTTTCTAAGTTTACCCTAAAAACACAGAATCTTTTTTAAGCCTTTGCCTTGAGAGGTGAAACTAGGGTCATTTCAATTCTAAAACATTTTGTGGTTTTAAACATAATGAAATGAGTAGAGCCAAGTAGCTTCAGATGTCTAGGAATGACAAATTGCAAAAGACTGGAATAACTTGGATTCATTGTGGGCTCTTTGGAGTTGCAATGTGGACATCACATTGCAGAGATTAGTTTCAGCAGAACTGACATCATGTAATGAGTGTGTCCAGGGGACACTCCATGGGTTGGTACGGCGCAATGCACTGGGAATTTCAGTGAGCAAGAAGATGAAGAAGACTTTATGACTGACCATATGGTAATCATCACTAATTTGGAACAAAGGAGATTAAGTTCAAATTAATCCCCTAATTGAGAGCAGGGTGATAGCAATGTTTAGGTTTTAAATCTTCTTTAAATCTCATGCATTTTAAGATTATTTTCTCATGCATTTTAACATTTATTTGGGACTCTGGCTGCCATGCTTAGGTGACACAGTATTTGTTGAACACCTTGTCATCTAAGGGATTGAATCTAAGCTTTGTACACATCAGAAAATTCAAAAGTGGCCACGCACATCACTTGATACTAAGAAAGTAACGTTTGTCAGCTAAGCAAATTTCAGAAAAATACATTAAGAGTGAAATAAAACCCCAGAGTTCTGCCAGAACACATTCTGTAAGAGATTAAATATACTTCAGGAAAAAGCCTGTCAACAGTGTAACAAGTAATAAAGCTCATTAAGCTAATGATTACACTCGTAATAAACGAAGCAAGCAAATGGTTTTGTTACTCTCAAGCAGAAAAGCTTATCGAAATAATATTGTAGTGCCATAGGAACACACTTATCAAAAGTCAATGGCAATAAACATGACAAATACCAAAGTATATGAGGGAACAGTAGTTTGGGATATTACATTAGAAAAGCCAGTGGCAGGAGTCTGTCTTAGGAAGGTTTTTATGTGCTTCCATTTCATCAGGCTTGGGTGAACCTTCCAGTGGGAGTAGTGGGAACTGTCACTAAACAGAGATTCTGTGCTGAATGCATAAAGAAGCTGCTCTTCCACAGCAAAGATAATGGGATAAGCCTTTCACATCGTTATTTTACAGGAAATAACAATCCCCAATAATTGCCCTAATTTTGAATAAACTGCTCTACAGAAATCCCTTACTTCTAATTCATTACCCACTGGACACCCAACCCAAAGCAATAGGGGTTGCTTGAGTGCCTGTCTCCAATATAAAATAAAATACCAGCCAGAAGCGGCCTTGGACTTTGAATCCATTTGGAGAGATTGAAAAGAGCCTCCTCCATTATTACCTGAGGGTTCTGTCCATCACAGAAAGAGAGACACACATGTTGTCCTTCAGGAGGCTGCAGGAGTGGCAGCTGCTTGATGCTTTCACCCCTACCTACCTGTCTTTGCTTTTAAAGGTCTTTCCCATTTGTCACCCCGTGTGCACTGACTTATTCAGCTGAAACCTGATTTTCATGGCAGCTTTTCCCGTCAGGGATTAATGAGGATTTTCATTTTTACCATTATCTGAAGGTGCTAAGTGCATTAGGGACTGGACAGGCTACACCAGGTGGTCCCAGCCTTTTCTGTGCTGTTCTCACAGTGCAGCCTGGCAGGATATTCCCCTCCAGAGGCACTCTGAGCTTTGGGCTTAACACAAAGGGTGACACACTGCAGAGTGAGTTGGTGACCTTCTCAGAGAAATGCCGGGAAATGCTTTCAGGGTTGCAGTTTGTTTCATGCAGGAATAAGACTGACAAGATCTTTTAACCAACCAGCCTCACTTACTAATACTTTATAGCTACCAGAGAAGGGAAGAGAGCCTGTTTTACATGCAGCACTTCTACATGACACGTTAGTACCAATACTAACTGCCACAGAATCCTTTCCTGGTTGTACACTGATGGTGTAATTACATGTACTCTTTATATTAGGTGGGCAATATTGAGATTCTATGGCTTTTGGAACCATTAAGCAAAACACATGCCTCATTACAGCAGAATCCAGAAACCAGAGCCCTCACACTGCCTTGAAAACAGTTCTGGTAACCAAAATCAATTTTTTTGTATCATGTAAAGCTGTCTAAGCTGTGCTAAACAGCCTCATAAATGCTTTGGGCAAAGAAAAAAAAATATTTGGAGGGAAAATTCCCTTCTATGGTCCAAAAACATAACCCATAGCTTCATATGGGAATAATTGTAAACTCACCAAAGATAAGTTTAATACTTTATTTCTGACTCATAATTCCTTATAAGAACCTGAACTGAAATACTAAATACTGAAATATTTCTAATGTAAATCTGATAAACCTCTTTGGCATGCAGTTATTAAATGAACACTTACTAGAAGCTGCAGAAGATAGAGGTTCCTGGTAGAATCCTAATCACATGAAATATTTTTAAAAAGCCTAAGTGACAAGAGCCTTTCCAACAGCTGATAGTGTAATTTGAGATACAGAGTAACTAATGAACATCACAGAGAAAGGAGGAGGAGACAGGGAAATTTAAAGATATTTAGAAGTCATGTCATTTCAGAGGTTGCTTATACTTCTGAGTGTGCAAGTTCTGCAGCAATTTTCAGACAGCAGAGGTCACATTTCTTCCTGGATGCAATCCTTTTAACTTGTCTGCTTACCTTACATTCTTTACCTTACCACAGTTATTTCGCAAAATCCATATTATTAAAAGAAAAAAAAAAGTATCAAATACCTTCTTATGTGAGGCTGACCTGAAGGTGACCAAGGACTGCGGCCTCTTTGATTTACAGCTTGAACCATCAGCCTGCCCGTGCAACTTACTCTGCCCTGTTAGGATGATAGAGAGAAGGAACATTAAAAGACTTCAAATATGTAATAATAAATGTTCAATCTGATCTGTTCTTTTTTTTTTTGGCCTGACAGTTTGTAACTATAATACATCCATGTTTTTTTTTTAAAAAGACTGTTAATACCACTGGCAATGAAGTTCTTATTGACTGTTATTGAAGTGGGCAGGAGGTTTCTCTGTGTGTGGCAAGTGGGCAGAATGACAAGTTCAAGGTCCTGAAGATGGCCCAGGGTGAGTGTTGGCAGTTAACAACAGAATTGCTGCCTCCAAAGTGGGTTGAGACACTTGATCTGGTGGGCCCACAACTCAAAAAAAACCCCTAATTAATGTGAAAGCCAAAAGAATTTGACAGGTACTTAACAGGTCCTCTCTGCAGAGTGAATCTGCTTTGAGGAATCGCACTGAAAAGCACAGCTAAACTCATGGACATTGGTGATAATTCTGGTTATTTTCAATGAATGATAAAATATGGCTTTGGTGTATTTGGCCCCCTTTTTTCTTTTACTTTGTGTTTTAGAAGACAGGTTCTCCACCACAAGCACTAATCCTAACAAATTTGGGATGGGACTGCTCTGTAAGGGGTAAAAGCATCTGGTGGCCCTAATAAATACCAGCTCTGCCCCCTGGGCTGGCAGCAGTAAGGCAACATCCACATCAGCTTTGCCGTGTATTTCAGCTCTAAGCTGTGAGCTCCACACTCAAGTCTGTCAGCATAAAAGTGACAAATATTTTTATCACAGTACTTGCAGGGTTGCAAATAGCAGTTCTTTAAGAACTGTTCAAAGCCCATCAAAAAACAATTTCACTGGGCTCACAAGCAGCTTTCAAATAGCAACAACTGTTATGTTCACTTAGAAATGAAGTCTGTGTCCCACTTCTATTCCCATAACCCATTTAGTCCGCAGGTAAAATCCCTGCATTAAAATATGCCATTGTGCAAGACCCAAACAATTCCTTATGTAAAAGCTGTATTTTTTCTCTTATGTAACAAGACCATTGAAGACATCTGGAACAAATGAATTTCTATTTTGGGTACCACTGTATATTAGTATTTTTCTGGTAGGTGATGAATACACATAGTTTGGGATCATTTCTGCATATCAATACATTATGGTGTCACAAATGGAAATACAAAGGGCAATAAGGAATTTGGATAGGGAAGATTAAGCAGGAAGCCAAAGACTTCGGAAAAGTCACAGAATGAAGAGGATGGAAATAATGAGTGGGAAGTAATTCATGAGACTATGTCCTAGGAACTAAGGGGCCTGAGGACTGTGGGTGTGTAATGCAAAGAAGCAGAGGGAATGGGATAAAAAGAAAGAAGGTGAAAATAAGAACTCGATGCGAGCCCATGCAGTTCATAGAAAGAGCTCAGTTAAGGGATATGACCTCTAAGTAAAGGCCTAAACTAGTCAGGTTTGTGTTTGTCTAGACCCAGGGTCCATTTGCTCTGGATTAACTTCCATGGTAAATTTTACGACAAACCCCAGTGGTGTGTCAGAACTTTAATTCCAGCTCACTGCACTTTACGCCGTGGGCAATGGGGCCTGCTGTGCTAACGACCGTGGACGATGTCCAGAGTCTGTCAGCAAGGCATTTTACACACATAAATCCTGGGATGTTAGCCCAGGTCATGAGATGGCATGAACTGGCAGAGCTTTAATAAACTGAATCCTTTGGTGTAATAAAACCCATTTCTATGAGCTGAGAACAGTCTTTTGCTTTAGAGTTTGGTGATTCCAACAGCAATGACCAAACACAGCAACAGCCGAGCAAATATCTACCAGTCCCTCAGAGTTCTGATGTGAGCTCTCTTATATTTACCCACTTTGCTTTCTTAAGGAAAGGTTGCCAAATTTGCCTAAGTTTGTGATAGCTTTGAGATGGGGACAACTTTCCATTAGGATTGAGAAGACTTTGCCAAAATTATTTCCACTCAAGATGACTTAAAAGAATTGGAATCCAGATCTTTGAGTATGAAAGGCAAGTACATTAACTCACAGCCCTTCTTTGCCTCCATTGTACTGTTAAATGCATAGTAAAAGTAAGCAAATAGTGGAAGAGATAAGTATGTTTGCTTGGGAATTACACTGTAAAAAGGAGGATGCTTCTAGTTCTTCTCCAAAGAAGGGAAAAAAAGCACAAGCACAGAATTTTATCATTTAACAAAGCTGCTTTTTCAAGCTCCAAGCTGGGAACCACATAAACCCAGCTCATTTTAGTACATCCAAAAACCCACTAACAAAGTAGTGCCATCAGTGACCAGAACTGATAACCTGGGTCACTGCTGTGTCATTGAATGAGCATTATCCAGAACAACAAATGCTCCAAAGTAGGCTGTAAATATTCAGGGACAGAGTACAGTGCCCAAACACAAAGGCAGTCTGTTCACCAAGTTCTCCAAGACTTTGGATCATACAGTAACACTACACAGTGAAACTCTGTGCATGCACTGAGACAACACTTAAGAGGAGGATGAACAGGAACCGTTTCTCACCTTGAGTATGCATATATTTTTAAACCTGTTGTGAAATTTCACAGTTTAAATGGTACCAAGTATTGTAACAATGTCATCTATGTGTAAAAGCTCCCAGCTTGAACAATTCCATGGCCTTATGCTATTTCATTAGTATTTCTTCTACTTATATATGTAGAAATAATAATTAAACCACCTATATATAAGCACAGCAGTTCATAGAATCTACCCAAAAGCTGCTCTCTGTGTATTGCCTGTGTGTACAACCCCTTATATTCACAAGCCCTCTGCAGTATAAGCAGGGCAGACAAGCTGAAGAGTGAGACAAAAATGGCAGCATCATGCTGAGTAACCTAGCAACGTGCATAACAGAGCACAACACTCCTGCTTAGATTAAACTCTGTCTCAGTGATACAGTTTGTTATTCTACACTGTGATTCTGCTTGCAGGCCTAGTCTTGGCAAGATATTTCGCACTACAGAAGAAAATAATTCATTACATCCCAAAAGTTATGTTACTGCTTTGGTTTCTCACATGCAACTCTTTTCCTTCAATTTGCTGTGGTGTAGGAAAAGTGGATTGAAAAAGCTACTTCCATAGCATGAGTGACCTGTAAGTTTGGCTATGTCTAATGAACTAATGTGTTTCTGCTGTGTTCTTCAACTCTTGTGTTAAATTTTCAAGGAAAAAACAGGATTGCTAAACCAGTAACATTGTGTTTCAGAAAAGCACTGTTGAAGATTAACACAGGACTGCTACAGAATAGTAGCAGTTTTTTTTTTTTTTTTTTTTTTTGCCTTACAGACTTGCAATCAGCCTAATGTAAGCATGTTGAGGTGTGCTATACTCCCAGTCATTTCAAAAAAATTGGCCTCAGTCAGTGAGTAGGGTGAAGAAAAGAAAGTTAAATTGCTGGACTGGGTTACTTCTGCTGGTAAACTGGATCTTTTTCTCCCTTTATATATATATGTGCTATCCATGCCCAGTTAGAACACTGAGCTGTTATCAGCTGAAACAACTAGTGGAAGAGTAATTAAAATATGATACCCCTCCCCCTGAAACCTCAAACTATAGGAGAAAAACTAGTGTTGAGTTGCTAATCTCTTGGAGATAGAAAGGTCCCACCCTCCTGATCCAAGATGAAAACAGAAATCTAACTTGCATACTTCACAGTGACTTCATCATTTAATTAAATCATGCATATGTGAGATGAGATTTCTGAAGATTTATGTCCAGAAGGATGTTTGCTCTGGAGCCAAACCTTCATTTACCTGTGGGTTAGCAGCCATAATAGTGTAATTCCCATCATCATCCAGGGTGGAGGCTGCAGTATGCAGTGAGCAAGTTCCATCAGGTTCTCTTTGAATTCGGTAGTGATCACTTCGTTTAGAAATTTGCTTCCCATCTTTAAACCAATAAATCTGCAGAAAAAAAAAACAAAAACAAAGCACAGCTGGTAAGAGGTGGGTGCTCATTGCCATAGTTTCTCATTTAATAGCAGTAAAGAAATTAACTTGTGAAAAAAAATCTCTGCTAAGTAGTAAAAGAAAACTGCTTTCATCAACTCCTCATTCTATGAGCCACTTTCACTAACAGTTACAAGATTACCAGTGGACCAAAGAGAAACAACAGCTTGAACGATTTCCTACAAAATGTACAGGTGCATAAGGGCTGAACATTTCAAGAACTAAACATCATTACAAAGAAGAGATTACTTAAATCTGAAGAAGTTGCAGAAAAACCTTGAGAATGCTTTCGCTCTCTTTTCAGAAAATAAAAGCATAAATAAAAAAACCAAGATAATGATAGGCTTAATTAATTCAATGATGAATAAAATAGAAGCAATGATCTCACTGTTGAAACAGCCGTTTTGTCTCATATCCATGACGCTGACTGGACTGGACCGAAATGCCAGAGGGGACAGAGCTGCTCCCACTGGCAGTGAGCAGCTCAGTGTGTGGAGGGGCCAGCTCAGTGCAATGACATGATTGAAACTATCAGCGTCACCCCGGTGTGACAAGCCAGCTACGCAAGGGGACAGCTTTGCAAAGTAATAGGAAATAGTTGAAAGCGAAGCAGCACTTCGACATCCGTTAGTAACTGCATGCCAACAGCAGCACAGCTCCAAGCTGCACACAACAGTTACTCTGGCTATCAAGCACAGGGCTTTTCCAGTACTTTTGATACATAATTTTATTCTCTGGCTGACCCAAGATACACTTTCAGTGAGCCAAAAAAATGATGTATGCAGGATAATATCTTACAGTAATCCATGAATTACACACACACAAAAATGTACTTTTAGTGCCTCAAACTTGGAGGGAAAAAAAAATTGACCTAGCTTTCAGGATTTTAAAAAAAATATTATAATAATAAAGTAAAATCCCAAACTGATATCTGCTGGAATCAAAAGTAAATGTTGTGTGTGCATGAACACGCACAGAGGAATATCTGAAAAATGTTACACTAGGAAGGCTGTACTCAGCTGCCCAAACCCATATTTAAGTAGAACATTATTTACTTGTTGTTTCTGAAATGTGTACTACACATAACATCAATTGTGTTCAGCATTTGAGACACTTGTGCAGATACCTACACCGTTTTTAGGAGGCCAACTCATTCAAAGTCCAACTGTATTTGTCCTGGTCCTGCTGGGACTATTTAGCATGAGGAAAACACACACATTTTGCTCAGCCTCATTCTTGAAGTGGGAATTTAGGTCTTAAGGGTGAAGAAAGGGTGCTGGCTCTCTAGTAAAAAATGAAGTGATGGAGCAATGTGTAATTCCATTCCTGATAGAGTTTAATCTGCCTCATTCCTCATATGTGCCAACATTTCAAAGCTTGAAATTCACTCACTTGGGACAAAGTTAAGGGTATACTTTTGAATTTCACAAAAAACAATGGTGATTTTTTTGGTGAAAATGAGTGGAAATTTTCCTTAAAAATTTATTACTGTGTGTGATTTTTATATTAACCAGCATTATGTGTAAGTTGAAATGATTTCATTTCCTCAATAGCTGGTTATACTTGTTTCCCATTTCGTCTGTCAGCAGCCTTGCAGAGACTCTGTGGCCCAAACAAAAGATTTAGTCATCCTCTTGTCTGCTGACAGAGCACTTACTGGAGATGTAAGAGATATTTGATCACTTATATACACATGCTAATGGGTGCTAAAACAACATTGCTGCAAAAAATGAGTTTTAACTTGCATGCTTTACATGTGTCATAATGTTGCTTGGAAATCTACTGCATTAAGTAGTAACTATTTAATAACAGTACACTTATCAGAAATATCAGGAGACATACATGGAAATACACACAAATATTAACTAAACCAGCTATCCAAACATCATGTATATGTTGTCCAAAACTTATTTCAACTAAGTTTAAAAGCACTGGCATCCCATATGAGCAGTAAATTCTTAATATTACCTTTATCTTACATGGAGTTAATAAGTAAAACAATGAGGAGACAATGGCACTTGCAGTGAAATATTTTCTTTCTAGGATAACTTTCAATAAATGTACCATTAAACTACACTGAACACTGCATCTGGATTGATTTTATTTGCACTAAGCTTTCAGAAACCAGTGTGTAATGACTAGGAATACAATGGTATACACAGTACAAAGCAGGGTTTGATCTTGGGCAGCACAAGCATTTTTAATCACCAAGAACTATATTCAGCCATGCGAAGAGTGAGCAGTATGAGATTTATGTAACATTTGTGTCTCAATTAACCTCTTGTATGGCACTGTCTTAATTCTGAGGAGAAATAATCCCTTAAAAAGAAGTATTCCAGTCTCTTCTGTAGAACCACAGGTTTCTCATTCCGATGAGAAAAGTTTTACATTACACCAAAGATTGTAACAAAGAGTAGACTCAGATTTAAGAAATCATATACATGAAGGCAGAATTTGCACATCAGTATTCAATTTACATGGCATGTTCAGGGGAAAAAATAATCAAGCCAATAACTCCACTTAGAAAAATCCCTTGTAATGAATGCCAGACTTTAGAAACACTACAGTCCTTCCCAAAGCCATTCCTTGGAAGACCTGACAGAATACTTCGAAGGGAGGAGCTTCAAGTTAGTAAATTATTTCCAGCTTTTCATTTGCCAGAGTAAAAAATTTATTCACAAGCAACACTTCCAGCTTCAACAAATGACAGCAGAAGGGCAGCCCTCAGCCACTGAGCTTTTCAAAATCGCTATCTTGGAATGCTCTGGCAGATGAAGGGGAGGCACTGCCTTGGACATTTGTGAAGCCTGGCTAACAAGTAGCCATACAACAGGCCTGATATTGGTTCCATCCCAAGAAACTTAACAAATTACACAAAGCATCTGCGAGTGAATGGAACAAAGGGCCAGAATTCCAGGTGCAAGAGCAAATAATTTCTTAATGTGCATGCTTTGACACTGCAGGAAAGCAGAACAGCTTTGACACTGCAGGAAAACAGAACATGGCTGTGAATCACAGGGCATTCACATCAGATCTCCTCTGTAAGGGCATGCTTTAGGGGAAGCACTAGGAATGTGGTTTCTTGGCTGTGCAATCCTTATCGCCCCAGTGAGGGAAAGGAGACATCCCCTTTCATCTGTCTTAAATCAGACAGAGAAACTACACCTTAATTGGAAACTGTGGAAATTGGGGAATGGTGAAGTTGACTAAGGCTGACTCATAATAGGTCATCTAGCAACTTAGTCATAAGCCTCAGGCAGAAAGAGTATCTCTGCACACACTGCACTTCTGTCAGCAACAGACCCAGCTGCATTCCACCCTTGTTCAGCAGGACAGACTCTTACCAATGGTCATCTCAGAAGTAATGCTAGACATGAAAAGTCTGGTTTCAGTTAGACTGGCCTTATCTTCTCTGTGTGTGTTTCTTCAGTTTGAAGCAGGAGTGTTTTTTTGATCTAAGTATACTGATCAACCCCACTTACTTTGCAGTGGTTCACATCATGTTGTGCTCTTGGAGCACAGAACTGGATTCCTTTCAGATGAAACTAAGCCAGAAAATGTGCTCCAAGAACTCATCTAATACGCATCTGCTTCAGTCTGTGGGATGAGATTAGAGCTAGCCTGGAGTAAAACCTTCTGATGTGTGTAGGGATGGGTATCTCATTCTAGAGATTTTCTTCTTCTGGTCTGCACTCCTTGCTGATGTAGAAGTAGCTCTAGTCCTCTGTTGTTGTTCCTCTGCTACCTCATAAAGTCCTTTTTTATTTTTAATTAACAGCTTGTATAGTATCATACACATATACCATTGGGCATTTGTGTCTGTTTGAAATCCTAAGTACCCATAAAACTTACACCGGATGAGAGATTTGGATGTGAGTGCTTCTGTGAAGGTCTTATATAACAGATAGGGCATCATTGGTCTTGTCTAAGAAGATAAGAGCCCCTGTCCACGAGAGGTCACTGTGAGAGCTGCGAGCACTTCACAGGGAAGACACTGGCTTTGGCAGGGGAGTTGGAGAAGCTGCTGCTGTTTGCCTGCTGCATAATCAGTCAGTTGATTGCCAAGCAATTTTTGAAATGGTTGTATGCAACCTATCCAAGGAGGGCATTCTTCCAGATTACTGACATCATGCAGCTGGTACTTTTACATTTGCTACAAGGAAATGCTTCCCAAGCCCAACCCTCCCTCAGAAGCTCATCATTAAAACCTCACCATCATGTCTCGTCTTGCTGCTGGGATATATGGGAGCTTATGGTATTTTATTACGCCGCCTTCTACATTCCAGTAAAACTTAGTCTTGTTAGTGTGTGCAGATGCTGAAGAATGAGAAATACCCTGCTGGCTTCTGAACTAGAACCCACGTATTTTTGCATTAGCATGTTGCCATGCCTGAACTTATTCCCCATGCTGGCAAGATGAGATATCTTTTGGGACTCCTATGCCAGCTCATGTGGGGTTATCTTAGCATTGCACTGCATTCTGTGCTACAAATGTACCCTGGAGGTAACTCTGAAAATGACAGAAGCTTTACTTTCAGGTAAAATATTTGAGAAGAAGTCTCAGGAGGGAGTAACTGAGAGAAGAAGCCTCATAGTAGCATATTTTACTAGATTTTGACTGAATAACTCAGTTATGCCAAAAGAGATTTGGCAGTTTATGCCAGACAGGAGTTTTTCTTGTCAAGTGTGAATATCTCCTGTTTCTGTAAGATACAGCCCATAGAGTCCAGAGCCTGATGGTAAAGTACCAACACAGAACTCTTCAGAGAAATTCTAGAAATATTTACTGTCTCTTCTTACCTTTGGCTTTGGATTTCCTGCCACTTTACATGTAAATGTGACTGGCATTCCCTCAAATATTTTGTAGTGCTTCAGCTTTATCTCAAAGTATGGTGACATACTGTTATCAATCGGTTCATCTCCATGTTGCACTTCATCATCTGATTCTTCCACAGGAGATCTCTCCAGCCTGTACTCAATTTCACTGATCAGCCTTTGCTCAAAGCTGGAGACTTTATATTCCTGTCAAACAAGAGGTAGATATTAGTGTCCAGCTTCAACACATTGCTCAGGAAGATATGTTTTTAATGTTTGGATTTTTTATTTTACCCATCTTTAACAAGCCATTAAGTTTTTACATATGAAAGGAAACTGTATCTTGTTGAAGAAAACCACTATAATCCATGTCTCCAATAGCTTCCCTATGAAACAATCGAGACATCTGGTATGAGGCAAAAACTGTATTTCATGTTGTCTTAAGGTCTAATTTATAAGGGGAAAGAAAGTCATTGGTTGCTTTCTTTCCATTTTTCAAAAAGTCCTATAAGAATGAAAGTATTCTGAGGCAGTTCATAAAGACAAAAGGAACACACTAATTTTCCTTGAGGGTACAGACAGATTTAGGGTGGGTTTTGTTTCCAGATGGCTAGAAGACCATATGGTTCACATCTGCTATTTGCATAGAACTCTACCAGAGGCGGCTGAACCAGAAGGATAAAATTATTTTGTTTACAGTTGCCTGTGAAAATGAGAAATAAAATAAGAGAAAATTGCAGCAGTGGCAGTCCATGATAGTTGTTTCCCTTTACTCCTGTTGCTATGATCCCCTTTGTGTGGGACCCTCCCTTAAAAACAAAATCTATCATAACTGTATTGCAGATATAGAAAGAAGAGCAGAAATGTTCATCAAGTGTAAAACACTCTGACTTGCTTGAATTTGTTATGATTTACTGAAATTTGCTGTTATTTGCTTTCTTGGACTGTCTACTTTGCCAAGTTCCTGCTTGGAATCTTACTGATAACAGTGATAATGTCAGACTATAAAATAGCTCAGAAGCAGGAAAAAAAAAATTAGTCCATGCTTTTCTCAGTCAGCAGAAATTCAGATACTCTTTCAAATTACCTTTGGCCATTGTCTCTGACCCTTGTTGTATTTAAGACAGAACATGCATCTCATGCAAAGTATCCCTTCACATCACCATCCTCTGTTGCTGCCTCTGGTCTGAGAATGACGTGACATTTTTCTACCACTGGTTACAGAACTAAGCATAACCCTTGATAATTGCAAAAAATGGAAGAGCAGAGGAACACCTTGTAAACTGCAGATAAGTTTTAAAATTTCTTTGTTTCCTGAAGTGTACCGCAAAAGTCAACCATGAAGTACATGACACTGTTAGTATCATATCAGTGTTTGTTATTGTTACAGCACAAAGATAGCGGAGCACACGATGATTGCTGTTAAACTGTCTGCACTCAGGCTTCTAGAACAACTTGAACATCCTCATAAATGGAGTGCAGCCCAGTTTTCCACAGTTATTAATGCTAGATGACCTCTTGTTATTAACCAAGAACAGCAGAACGGAAAGGGGAAAGAAAAAAATAGACAAAAAAAAACAAGACAGAAAAAGGCGAAAATGTTAACCTTTTGAATATCCACGGGACTCACTACAGAAGCACCAACAGAGCGAGCTTCCTGCAAGGGTAGAAAAAAAGATCAAGAGGCAGAAAGAAGACCAAGCGATATCCATGACAGTCAGAGTTTTTAATCAGGAGAATGTACTTTGTGCAGTAACATAAGCAAACAAATGCTACACATTTCTGAATAGCAACTCTGGCATCTGAGCAATGGAGAGTGTGTACCTGGCCTCTCAAGCAGACTTTCTGTTGTGGTTTTGGTCTGTGCCCAAAAAGGGCCTATTACACAAATAAAGAGAAGATGGTTTCAAGATAGTAGATGTATTTTTGCCTTGAGAGACTTAAAGGTCAGGACAGAACAGGATAAACGGAAGAGTTTAAAGCAGAAAGCAGACATTTGAGAAGTCTCAACCTCATGGAAAAACTGAGCAATAGACATGTGATCCTCCAGTTCATTTCACTAACAGATAACATATGACTTCTGTAATCAATAACCATCCTATCTTGTGTATATTTATTGTCTTATGTAGAACTTTATTTTAATGACAATCATAGTCTTTAAAAAAGAAAAACTGAAAGACATTTTGTCCTATGAAATTGTAGAGTTATGTGGCACCTGTATAGCAGGATCTTCTTCTGGTTCCTGTATATTGAAGACAGTTGCAGCACTGTCTGCTCCCAGCAATCGACGAGCCATTTTTTCCTCGTATGTTAATCTCTGAACAAAAATTAGAAATGAGATGAGGGAGGGAGGCAAAAGAAAGAAAAGATATTATTTCTCCAACTACAAAGCAGCACACAGCACACAGTCAGCAATGCTTAAAGTAATGTTGATAAAAGAGAGCAGCAAATGTTTCTAACAGAAATTTCTTACCACAGTTTGTAATGCATTTTTTTAGTATTACAAGTGGCTCTTTTGGCTTAAGCAGCCCTTACACTGACTCTACCATTTGTTTCCATCTTTGTGCCAGGAGCTTGGGTAGGAATGAGCAATAGGAACTGCTTAAATCATGGCCATCAGAAGAGGGCATATCAAATCATCCCAAGTCTTACTCCAAGTCATTCTGCTCAGTTTTTACATTAGAACCACAAGGCAGAAAAGACTGCCAAAAATGATAAGGAGATTCTACTCTACTTCAATATTTTGTCTAAAATACAGAAAAATGTATTCTTTAAGATTCTTAACTTCTATTCCTTCTTACTCTTTCAGAAATGAGGAGACAGCTTATAAAAGACAATTTATACTGAGAAAATCAGTTAAATGAAAACCTTAATGTATAAATCAATTATTTCATTATTAGTTTTCTTCCTGCATTTACAAATGCATTTCAGACACTTTCTTACAAATCAACATTGCAAAAAAATGCAAGTTTGTGGAAGACAAACTCATTTCATGGTGAAATACCTCATTTAAAGAGAAAAATAAAAAATGAACGAAGAATGGAAATTGTAAACATTACATATACTTCATGCTTGCTTTTTAAAAAAATATAATTTAATTTATTTTTGTCTTAATGCCATAGTGCAGCTAAACCTGCAGGCTGAAAGTCATGACAACTAGGTAGCAGTGTTGTCCTGGTTACAAGTCTAAGAAAATAATGAACTTTTCTTCACTTATATTCCTTCTGCAGTCAGTCCAAGTGCCCACTGCCATGATTACACATACATAATTTACCCAAGACAGGAATCTGCAAGGCGAAAGCAAAACAGCAAAAAAGCTCAAGGCAAGAACCAAAACCGAGTTTATTTGGTTCAAGCTCCCACATCACAGTTGGGGTTTTTTTTCTTTTTTTTCTTTTTTTTACCTTTGGCCATGTGGGCATTCTCAGGACATTCCACTCAGTAATGAACAGTTGAAAGCAAATGGCCTTTGAGGCTCAAAAAGTCATGGAGGTACAGACTGTAAAGGCTTCTTATGCAAATTCACCACTTTTGCAACCTCCATTGTTAAGTCCAAGTAAAGTTGTCAAACAGGAGAAGGAATGATAGAACAAAACGTATGCTATCATTCCTTTTGGAAGTGCAGTTTTGCAAAACTCAATTAAAAATTCTAGATGCATAAAAAGCAATCCACAACAATTATTTTATAAGCAGCATATCTCAGAAACTACCAATGGTGCCCACACTCCCACGCTCCCACACTCCCATTCCCCAAGGTATTTTATTTTTTATACCGGTTGCCCATTGTTCAAAAGGTCTTCTTTGAAGCGAAGTTTTCTCTCCAGATCCTGAATTACAGCATCTTTTGACCCTTGAATCTCTTCATCTGATGCTATCCTAGCAGTTCTGCCTGTTTTCTTGGGAAATCCCCTGCAAAACAGTACCAAAAAAATCACGAGCTTTCCTGAAGTCATTCGTATTTAGGAATGTATCTGGAATCCCTGCTATTAATGAAGAAAACAACATTGTGTCTTTTAAACTAGAGGTCTGACATCTTTCTTTCTATAGTGTCTCTACTAACTCACACTACTGATTAAATGGTTAGTTTAAGAACAAAGATGAAACTGCATTATTTGTGCTTTAGTTAAAATAACCCTCAGGATTGCTTGGCAATGGCTGTAAACACCATACACTCACAGAGGAGCAGTGGCAATAAAGCAAAACGAGAGGAAACATGAAAGAGAAAGCATGACTAGATAAGTTGGGATGGAAGATAAACTTGGTTCCTATGAAGTACCAGATGAATAAAGATCAGGAAGATGTAAGACAAGGCAGTTAATTATTAATTTCTTATGTTATTTATTAACTAATTCCTTGTAGCAAAAATTCCTTGGCAATAACTGCACTGTTTATTCTTCATATCTCTGTGAACACATACCCATAAGGCAACATATAAATATTGTTGCTCAAAGAAGAGCCATTCACAGAGTCTGGGTTGCACTGGCAGAAAGAAAAATCATCCTTGTGAAGCAGTTCTCAGCAGCAAGACTTCCCAGTGGAATAGCAACCACTTAGCAGTTCACATTCACAGGGCTAATTTATTCCTTTTACCAGCCTACAGGTTAGGATTGCACTTTCAGCAACTTTCACTCCCATTTTCTTACAGGAAATTTTATTTTTCCAGACTGAACTAATATTTAACACTTTTCAGTAATGTTATGATGGCTTTATTGCTGGAAATGCCCAACATGGGGGGTTTCTACTGGAGATCAGCTGTTCTTAACACAGTTGTGAAGAAATCAGCATTGCTATCATATTTGAAACTTGTAGCACACCCCGTTTCTCCAGTGAAGTCACACAGGATTGTTTAAAATACTGATAACTGGTTCAATATTAGTTTACAGGGTTCTTATACCTTTGTTGAGCAAATAGGGCTCAGCCCCACTACATGTGAATGACATGGAAAACATGGAATTGAATCAGATAAATAGACAAACTCAGATGACAGAGATAGACAAAAAATCAGATTGGATGTAATTGGCAAATTTATTTCCAATACCCAACTTAATAATTTAATTACCAGTGCCAAAATTCTAAACAGAAATCATACAGAGAACACATTTTCCTGGATATTATTCAATTATGTTTCTATGGTTAGAGAAACTTCATTCTTCAGCAAATGCTTTCAAAGGTATTTTCTAGCATTAGAAAAGATGAAAAAATACACATATACTATCAAAAGCCAAGAAGGAATTAAGTGAATAGATGCAGAAGACAATAGCTGGAAACATTCCTAACTAAAACATTTTATATTCCATTGCTGTAAGTAAATGCAAAATGTGAAAACAGTGAAATTCTTGCAAGAAGGACTGCATTTTTATATTATATCACAGCAGAAGAGCAGACATTTGCCTAATTTCACAAAGAGACAGAGAACTACATCCCTTGCCCTAGAAATATTCAACTGTTAGCTGGTGATCACCAAGTAGATTGATTCTCTCTGCTTTCAGCTGGGGGTCTTCTTAGTCACGAATAAGAAAGCAAGTCTCCTCCACTCTGTTTTGGGGAAGAGATAGGAAAACTGTCCCATCTACAGAGAGATAAGAAAGTGTTATGAGGAAGGGATAAGGTCTCTTCAAGAAAGAGATGCCCCAATAACTGCAGGAATGTGGTCAGTAAATGTAAAGGAAGATTTGGAAGGAAAATGGATAGGAGAAGGTGGGAAGAGTGGATCAGAAGAGAACATCCCTCAGGAAGGCTCGACCATCTGCTGGAAGTGGACAGGTGTCATCTGTTTCTCCCCTTGCAGTCTTCCTTCACCTCCCAGCCCCTAATCATCTAGGCCAGCATTGCCATGAAACCAAATTCTGTGACTTTTTAGACTACCCCCCCACCAAAAAAAATTTTAAAAGCCCCAACCAACCAACAACAACAACACGCAAGCAAAACAAAACAAACCCAACCCAAAAATCAGCCAACTTCAAGGCATCAAATTTCAAGTTTGGCTTCACCTTTGGTTTTTACCCTGTGCCAGCTTTTAATGGAGACATGCATCCTCCCTTGAAAATTCCAAGTGATACATTAAGAAGCAGCTTTCATTTCTCATTCTCACAAATTTTATACTTGACTGATAAAGAGAGTTTTCCCAGAAAAAGGGCTGCTTATGCTTGGGACTCAGTAAGCTGTAAAGGTGAAATGTACAGTTAACCCAAGTAAGTCACAAGAGTGTATGTAAAGAAGAATGAGCTACATGCTTGGGAGTGGATTTCAAGTAAAGGATTTTCTGAAGCACTATTGATTATCTCTAAAACCAAACCCTCCAAGCAAATACACCCATTTTTCACAGGGAAAGGAGTACCCAGAGATTTACAAGTTAGTAAGTTCAACATCCATACTAAACACAGAAAAACAGTATCACAGTCCATTTCTAAACAAGGTAGGATAATAAGAAAATGAAAACTGAATCATGTCAAACCTCATGTTTATCTCTCTGTCAGGCTGAAGGACATGCAGATAGGCAACAAGAAGTAGCTTTAATACACTTCAGTTTATGGCTTCTGAGTTAGGCTTCAGGAGCTGCAGTAAGTTCCCTAGTAAATCAGGGAAACAGTCTGGCTGAAATTTCTGTGATATGGCTGCATAAAGCTATTCAGTCTGAAAAAGCTGTTCAGAGATAACCAGTGATTTCTTTTTCTATCAAACTGAAATAATATAGCCCAACAAAGCATTTTAAAGAGCTCTGTATACTAAGATGAGCACTTAGGATTTTGGCCTTGGAAATTGGAATTGGAAAAGTGAAATAGAGAAACACATTTCTCAAACTGGCTGATGACACTGAATTTGCAGAGGCTGCAATTCATTTGCAGGTAATAACTGTCACTTACAATAATCTTCATGATTTGTCTAGAGGTATTCTAATGATGAAACTCAGGAAAATGCTCAAAACATGATAGCAATGCTTATGGAAAATTAGCATTAACACGTTAAGCATCTCTTGAGAATCTATGAGATTAAAACTTGGAAAATAACCCTATTATTTTGAAAGGGGAAGAAATATAATTACAGGACATAAAACTGAGCTGTTTTCCTTTATTCCTTGCTATTAGACAGTGAATCCAGTTTTACCACAGCAAGAAAAATAAAGCAAACTGGAAAGTTTTAGAACAAAGGAACTACCACGTGGTGTTAAAAGCATAGCTTTTGTGACAAACTATGTCACACACAGAGAGACAAAATTTCTTGTTTAATTAGTCAGGAAATTAGGAGAATGAAGATAGGCAAATCAAATGAAATGTCAGAAATCAGACAACAGCTGACATCAGAAAATAGCTGGTATTTAATCATTCTTCATGTCCATTGAGGACAGTAAGTCACAATAACTCGAAGAAGAACAGGCCTAGCTTAGACACAAACAATGTAGAACTCTCCTTTCTCCACCCTACAAGAGTGACATTTAAACCCTGGAGCAAGTTATGTAGCAAAGGTACATAGGAATTTTATTTAAGAACAAGGTATGCAAGTATGACAGCAATGGCCTGGGGATCCTGGGTAACTTTTAACAGGAGAGGCAGACTCCTTAACAACCTTCCAGATCTCTGGTTTTGTGTAAGATGATCCTGAGCTCTGCACAGTCAGGGTGGAAGTGCCACCCAAGACCTAGTCAAGCCAACTTGCCTGAAAAGTAGATTATCTTCCCTTTATCAAGTGTTTAAGCAAGGAAATAGTTGGTTCAAAAATTTAACTATAAAAGTGAGCACCAGTCAAAATTTCTTCAAATACGTTTCGAGAGCTTCTCTCTTCCTCTTTCAGTACTATTTTAAACTGGGGCAAAAAACCCAAAGCAGCACATAAGGAAACATAGCTCTTCCTGCAGATGCTCTGTTTCCACCCCTCCTTCAGAATCTCTTTCTCTAAATNCCCCACAGCAAGTTAACTCTTAAGACATACAGTCATACATTCTTGGGATGAATTTCAAAATGTCTACAAAGCAATGATAACAAATAGAAGGGATTTAGTAAATCTATCTTCCAAAGCACAGATCCTTTCAGCCTGAGTAATGGTTTACATGGCAAGACAGCCTGGCAGCAAACTTCTTCAGCTGCTTTTGCAAATATTTTCCACCATCCTTACATGCCCTTATCTGGATGCATTGAGCTCCAAAGATTTGTGTCCTCGGTGACGCATGAGCTTTCTTTCTGTCTTCTCTCAGGGATAATATCAAACAAAAAAATCTGCCAATTAATTTATGTATTCCTATGTTCATTCTTTGCCCAAGGCAAATTTCAGATTTACTGCATAAAGTAGCATATTTCAGGCTATTGACAGCATCAGTCTCCAGCACACAACCATCACCACAAATGTGCAGAGCAATGAACAGCCTTGAGAACTAGGCTGCAATTCTCATGGATTTTAAGCACCTCTGAAATACACATTGCCTAAGTCATCGAGGGCCTGAATCCAGCTGTAGATAAAAGCACAAATGTCTGAATTATTTTGGTCAGAAATGGTGTAATGACATTGCCAAAACTGTCATCTTAATTCACACAGAGATTTTTGACAGCAAAGATTTTTGCAGCCTCGGCTTGGCTCTCCTTAGTTTTGAACATTTGCCCTGACATTTGTTTAGAAAGAAGGCCAAACCAGCAGTACTTTTAATGTTTTAATTACATGGAGTGCATGCTGGATGCAATTCCCTCTTTTCCTATGTACCTTTTACAGTGTAAACAAGGGCAACAGGCTGGCTGTTGTTATCCTTCCAAGAACAAATTCCTGTTTGCAGCCAATATGGCTTGGTTTCACAGAAATCCAAATTAATTCTCTGGTACTGAGGTAATGAACAGTAACTTGATATTTTTTTTTTCCTTTAAAACTAAAGCCTTCCAAAAATACAGCTAATTCCTGCTCACTTCACACATTTTTCATTTACTGTAAAAGCAAAGTTACTACAAGCATTGCAACAGGCCACAAACTTTGAAGCTGCAGCTGCACAATAAAATTGGTTTAGTCTGATCTTGTCATACATGCTGTGGAGACCAGGAGCTTCAGCTCTGTCCAGTAATGTGATGTTACATGCATCTGAATTAAGGGAATGCCTGAGGAACAGACCTGACTAAGGATAACTGCCAGGAAATGGAACAAATGGAACAAAAGTTCCATTATTTCTACCACCCGATGTTCTGGAACTGTAGCTGAAAAAAATAAATCATGTCTCAGCATTGGATAGGGTTAAGACTGACACAAATATTATAAATTTCTGAACATGTTTGATCCCTCTTAATGTTTAGATAACAAAGAGTACAACTCACCTACAAAGTGCATGGCTACTACAATTTTTTTTCCTCTAAAGCTTATGTTTATAAATGCATTTTTAGTCATGAAAAGAAGAATTACTACTTTTTCATTCCCCTGTTTAGTTCCTTCCCCTCCTGAGCAAGCTATCTCTCTGCCTCATGCTGCACTGGTTACTGTAGCTACATAAGCACCATCTGCCTTTCAAAAGATGTGCATATATTTCGGTATCAAATGAAAAATCAAATGCCTAGTTTGTAATCTGAATTTCTGATTGTTACCAGCAGTATGCTATTACTGATGGTCAAGAAGAAATAACTAAAGCACCAACTGCTACTGAATGTAGAAAAGGCTGACACAATCCTCATAGTCCTGAAATCTTTAGAAGAACAGGTAACTGCAAGAAGCATGTGAAGAAAAAGCTACACTGGACTGGGAAAAGGTATTATGTCCAAAATATTAACCAATTCCACTTGATGTGATGCTACTGGTTAATAAGGTCTCCACAACTACCAGGCATTGTACCTGGCTTTCACATTCACAGATGTTTTTGTGGCATTCAGATCTGTTTAAAATAAAGAAGTCATAAAATTAAGTCCCCTGAGAAGAAAAACCTGCAGACCAAAACAAGCATCAAAGCCATGCTGTGAAGAGCCTCTCTGTCTTTTCAGCAGGGAAATACCTGCACTAATTCTCTTAGTTAAGTTCACTGCCATCTTCAATATTCTTAAGTATCTGCAAATACCATTTTGAAATGGTATTTCAAAATGGTATTTGATGAAAAATATCTTGAAAATTAATACTTCCAGATGCAATGATTGTCAGGATACTTTTATTTTGGCTGATGTCTGTGTGTCTCCATGTTACATCTTTAATATCTACTTTTGCACAGCTTTAATTGATTACATCTGGGGCACAACGTGGATTTCTAAGTTCAAGTGGAACAAACATGCATTCATCATGTTTCAGAAAGCTGATATGGATATGTATTTTATGACAATCATGTGCACATGCCTAATCAAAAGGTGCAAAAACTGTGCAAAAACAAAGCCTCCAATATGAGCTGTTTCTTAGCACAACCAACAAGAATTGGTCTAACATCATAGCTAAACCCCTCATGTGTTGGTATAACAGCCACAAGTAGCATCCAAGACATGAGAAAAGAAAATTTTCAAGAAAATTTAAACAAAAACGGTTTAATGGACAGGAGCAATAGCTTAACAAAGCTGGAGGTTGAGAATGAATGCAAACCCTGATATTTTCTGGAATTTTTCCAGTTACAGCAATACTTGTCTTTAGATATGTTTTCCAAATATGTTATCTGGGAATATCTCCAGGTATGACTGAATAGGCAGCAAAGAGAGCTGGTCTCTCTCTCTCAGAAGCAAGGAAATACCCTGACCTGTCTTCTCAGTTTGATGTTGGAGCTCTTAATCAAGGTACTTCCTCCTATGTATCACGATTTTCACATCAATCATACGGTAGATAACCTCCATTTTTTACAATTGTGACAGGTATAACTTACAGGAACAGGAAAAGTATAAATCCCATCTACATAGGACAGCAATTCAGTTTACTCTAAAATGAAAGCTGGCATTTGTGCTGGGAGAGTGTTGAAGGCTGTAAGATAAAAAGATAGAGAAGTGTATTTTTCCTCACAGTGGTCACCATCATTGTCAGTTGACTAAAGGAACATGACAATTACCGAAATATTTGTTTCAATTCCATTTGAGACAGAATGCAATGGACAAGTCACAGTGCACAGCTGCAAGAACAGACCAGCAGCTCTGATTCAAAGGGGGAAAAAGTGCTATCTCTTTCTGATATTGCTTTTCTCATGAGTCCCACATAATCTCCTTTATGATTTGGATTTAATGTTCTAAAGGTCACTGAGACAGCAGTTAAATTTTGTGTAGAATGATAAAACCAGCTCATTTAATTACCTTCTACAAGGTAATTTGGACAATCTTGCATTCAAATAATGATTTCTTTTCAATTTGCCTTTGTTTTCCAGAAAGTAGTAAATCGATATTCATGTTCTTTCACCAATTCTGTACAGTCAGATTTTTCCTATTTTTAACTAGAGTAGTATTACTGAAGATATCTACTTTAAGAAAAGGTCTGCTTTAAGGAAAATCATTCATTTTTAAAGTTGCCTTCAAAAGGATATATGTATAGTTAACAATAGATATTTTTTATACTTAGAAAGAGATCTTATTTCTCCAGGCTGGATAATTCCACACACTTTAGTGGCAGGTTTTATACTTTTTAAAATCAAATATTCACTAAATTAATATCAAGTCACCAAATCCTTCTCATGGGATTATTTGTGATTTCACAAATGCTCATGTAAACATAAAATGTATGTGCTTAGCTAGAACGTTTACATATACTTATTTCTGTTCCTCCATATGTAACTTGTTGAGTTTTTTCCTAGGAACAGTGGAGATCAGATTCTAGCTTCTACAAACCTAACTGTGAACTAACCCCCCTCAATGGTATGTTTCTGTCACATTCTCTGTTCCCTGAAAGTCTTTTGTAACCAAAACCTAATCTGAATACAACAGATCCACCCACCCTGGAGTTTTCTTTAGGAAAAGAAGGAAAGAACTGATATTTTTAAGAACAGTATTCAACAAACTTACTCCAGCCAAGTTTTACCTCAGAAATTACTGACAAGTGCTTGTAATTCCCTTAAGTACTTAATTAGCTATGCAGTTCCACCAGCACTTCTCTTCTGCTTAATAACACAATGCTCTAACAAGACACAAACTCTACCAAATCTACTCCATTAAAAAAAAGATTATTGCCAAAGCTTGTTCAACTAACAGCACCATAGCCACAGCTTGAAAATGCTCACCACTACCAAGTTACTGGAAAATTGAGATATAATTTATTCAAGGGAAACACTCACCATATTGTTGCAAATAAATGCTTAAAATATTTAGATTAATTAGTATGTGTTAATGACACAAAGCTGCCTTCTGTTGTTTCAGATGTCCAAACAAAATGCAGTAAATTCACGAGTAGGTATTCCCATAATACATGCAAGACTGTAAGACCACATGCTATTAAAAAAAATCCAAACCAACCAAACCACTAAAAACTCCATTCCTAACAAATTAACAATTTCCACTGCAATGTTTCCAAATCTATCAAAATTTAACTGGAAAGAGTATTCATTGGTCCAAACTGGTTTAGCTAATACAGTCACTTCCACAGAATTTCAGGGTTCAAAACCAAGGAAAATGTTGAAACATTAGCATGGTATTTACTGTTCATGGGCCCACAGAATACAGGAGTTGAAGAGAGGGTTAGAAATGTTTTTACAGAGTCATAGAATATTCTGAGTTGGAAGGGACCCACAAGAAAAACTGAACCCAACTCGCGGCCCCACACAGGACACCCCAAGAGTTACACCGTGTGCTTGAGAGCATTGTCCAAACACTCCTTGAACCCTGTCAGGCTGGTGCGGGGACCACTTCTCTGGGGAGCCTGTTCCAGTGCCCAAACACCCTCTGGGTGTAGACCCTTGAACAGGTATCCAACTTAAACCTGCCCTGACACAGCATCAGGCCATTCCCTCAGGTCCTATCACTGGTCACCACAGAGCAGAGATCAGTGCCAGCCCCTCCTCTTCCTCTCACAAAGAAGCCGTAACTGCAATGAGGTCTCCCCTCAGTCTCCTTTTCTGCTTGCTGACCAGACCAACTGACCTCAGCTGCTCCTCATACAGCTTCCCCTCCAGACCCTTCACCATCTTCACTGCCCTCCTCTTGACTCTCTAATGGCTTAATGTCTTTTTTGTATTGTGGTGTCCAAAACTGCATACAGGACTTGAGGTGAGGCTACCTCAGTGCAGAGCACAGCATGGCAATCCCCTCCTTGCCTGGCTGGAGATGCTGGGCCTGATGCTCCCCAGGGCACAATGACTTAGTGTCAATCAGGACCCCCAGTCCCTTTCCAAAGGGCTGCTCTCAAGCCTCTCATCCCTCAGTCCTCTTGTATATCCAGGGTTGCCCTGTCCCAGGTGCAAAATCTAGCACTTGTCTCATTAAACTTTATACAGTGGGTGATTGCTCAACCCTCTAATTTGTCAAGATCTCTCTGTAGGACCTCTTTGACCTCGAGGTAGTTGGCAGTTCCCCCCAATTTAGTATCACAACCAAACTTACTTAGTATTCCTTTGAGTTCTGTGTCAAAGTCATTTATGAAGAGCACCGGCCCTACAGCGGAGCTGTGTGGAACTGGTGACTATTTGCCAGCCTGATGTAACCTATTTACGGGAATTCTTTGTGCCTGACCCGTGAGCCAGTTGCACACCCATCATATGATGTGTTGATCCTGCTGAATGCTGGACATTTTGTCCAGAAGGACACTGTGAAAGACAGTATTGAAAGCTCAACCGAAGTCCAAAGAGATTACGTGAACAGGCTTCCTTTGGTCAGCCAGGTGGGTTACCTTGTCATAAATGGAAATTAAGCTAGTCAAACAGGACTTTGCCCTGATGAAACCATTCTGGCTGATGATTGCATTATCCTTCAGGTGTTCTTCTATAACTCTAATAGTAATCTTCTCCATAATTCTACCAGGCACTGAAATGAGACTGACAGACCAGTAGTTTCCTTTCTGCTGTTCTTGAAATCTGGGACAACATTAGGCAGCATCCAGTCAAGTGGGACCTCTCCAGATTCCCAAAACAGTTCAAAAAATCATTGAGAGAAGTCTTGTAATGACATCAGCCAGCTCTTTGACGATTTTTGGATGAATCCCATCAGGCCCCATAGACTTACAGGGATCCAGCTGGAGCAATGATTCTCTCACTAGTTCAGAGTTGACTCAGAGTTTATAATTCTCAGAACCCTCATCCTTCAGCTCAGGGCACTGGGACTCCCACAGTCCATGATTGGTGCTGAAGACTGAAGAGAACATTAACCACCTCCATCTTGTTTATGTCCCTGTCTGTATGGTGAACCCTCATAATTTAACAGGTCACTGTTATTTCTGGACTGCCTTTTGCAACTCGCATATTTTGAAAAGTCCTTTTTATTGTGCTACACAGTACTGGCTGGCTTCAGCTCTAATTGAGCTTTTACTTCACAGTTTTCTCCCCATGGAGGCCAGCAGCATCTCTGTAGCCCTCCCACGTCATCTAACCTTGCTTCTGCTGGTCAAATATTTACTTTTTTTTGCCTTATCTCTAGAAGAAGATCCCTGCCTAGCCAAGTTGGCCTTCTGCCTCACCTGCTTTTCCAACATTTTGGAATTGCCTGCTCCTGTGCCCTTAGGAGGTGGTGCTTAAAAAGTCACCAGCATTGATGGACCCCAGCACCATCAAAAACGTTTTCCCAGGGGACCTTACTCATTAGTTCACTGAGCAGTCTGAAGTTTTAAATCCAATTGCTTCGTGGTTGCTGTGGCCAAGACAATCACCAATTTCCACTTCAGTCATGAGATCCTCTCATTTAATGAGCAGCAGATCAAGGAAGGAATCTTACTGAGTCAGCTCCCTTGGTGTCTGCACCATGTAGTGATCATCCAGGTGTTTAGGAACCTTCTGGACCTGCTTGTATTAGCTGTATGGTATGCCCAGTTAACATTTGCCAATTTAAAGTCCCCCATAAGGACAAGAGTGGTTAATTTAGAGATGTCCCTTAGTTCCTTAAAGAATAACTCATCAGCATCACTGGATAGGAGGTCTACAGTAGACTCCTGTGATGACATCTGCATTACTTGTGTGTCCCTTAATCCTTACGCAGAGCCTTCTGACCATGCCATTGACAACTGTAAGCACCATTCATTCCAGACCCTCCGTTACATACAGTGCCAACCTTCCTGCCTCCCCTGCCCTGCCTATCCCCTGAAGAGCCTGTTATCGTCCTTCATGGCACACCAGTTCTTGCTTTTGCCAATGATGTCATATCTCTGGGGCTGGGCTCCACTTGGGGCTCCTCTTGCTTTGTCCTGCATCTCCTTGGATTGATTTTTATTTTAAGTAGAACAAATATGATACATGCACAGGAAAGGAAATGACCAAAGAAAGCTGATGAAGGGCAGGTTTCACTCCATGATGAGTAACAAAGATTATTGGTTTGTATACAGCCACAGAGAACTTTACTGGTGCTGCCTTTGACCGTTTCCAAAAATAACTGCCTCCATCTGCAATGTTTATTGCTTTACCTTTATTCTGCTCCTACCACAACACAAAACTGAAAAAATTATGCCTATCAAGTCCTGCTTTTGAGGAGCAGATCTGTAGTTGTGCCAAGATTTTGCAATGACAAAGTCTTTGAAGATAAATGGCTTGACTAGTATTTCAGCTGCTGAGCAAAACTTTGAATGCTGCAATTTATTCCTTGCACCCAGTCTGTAAAGCACACAGTCAGGAAACAGTATCATCATTTTCAACCAATTAATATTGGAGATCATGGCAAAATGGTGAGACTACAGACTGAAGTTATGGAATACTGTGTGAGGCTCAGAAACTATGTCTCAAGAAAGATAAACGTGCTGAAGAGGACTTGTGAGGATGGAGCAAAAGATAAATGAAAATAAGCAAAAAGTGAAAGGGGCCAGAAAAAGAACTGAGGCTATAGCGCAAAGCAGAAGAGTCCTAAAGCTGAGGAGGAAATGGAGGCCAGGGGAAGAACTGCCCAGGAGTGGTATTAGAATGATGGGAAACAGAGTGATTTACTCAGGAAGACACACCAGACATTAACCTACACAGTCACACGAAAAAGGAGAAGGCAGGGAAAAATTGGCATCAAATATACATAACAATAGATTATGGCTTTTCTGCATCACATAGTACATATTTTACCATGTTTTAATGTTATAACTCAGATGACAAATGCTCACTGTGTATATATACACACACACACATATATATATATACACACACATAAATTATACACACATACATTCAGTATAGTTAACACGATCCAGCTCCCATCTGGACTTTATTTCCTGAGGGAATGCAGAAAAACAGCCAACTACCTCATCCTCAGCTCAGACCCTGAGGTTGCTGCCTTGTCGGGGTGGGGGAGGGAGGAACATGGACAGACACACCATCATGTGCATACCCAGACTGGCTGCTGCACTTGGGAAGTGAGGGGCGTGAGGAAGGGGGAAGAATCTTTGCAGAGTTGTTTCTCTGTCCAAAGATCAAAGGGAATGAGGAAGAACACAGCTAATGCTTCAAGTGAGAACATATATCCATAAGCACAGCATAACAGGGAAAGAGAGACACAGCACAAGCTCAAGCTGCTGCTATTACCCTCGCAGCACACAGAAGTGAGCTCAAAAAAGAATCCAGTTCTTGTCAGAACTGTACAGCTGGACTAGAGCCTTTTCTTGGAAAGTCAAGGGTAATAGCAGGCTTTGGTGGGCTGTGCTTACTGGTCAAGCTGTCAGTAAATTAATAATGAAATTTTCAGTTCTCAGTATCAATAGTGAAACTCAGCCAGTTCGAAGGACACAGTAAGACAGAAAACCACAATTATTATGACTGCAAGGGCAAACTGCACTATATATTAATTTTTCTCCTAAAAATGTTTCATGGCCAGACTACATAATGAGCTGTATGACACAAATCAAGATAAAGAAATGCTTTTTAAAGCATATACGTGACTTATTACTTTGGTATCTGTCCTCTTTCTTCTTCCTTTTTGTATCTGGGAGTGAAATAACAGAAGTTCCCACTGCAACAGTATGTAGCTGAGCAAGTCACCTAGATACTGTAGATATGTTTAGACAAACTTCTGGACAAAGTTATAAATAAGCCTTGGATACAGCTATTCTCATTTTTGTTCTTCAGCATGTCTCTTTGTTCTCTAAGGATGGAATGAGAGTCTAGTGCCAGTGGAAAGACAAACTGATCTATGGTGGGAGCTGACATGCTCCAAAATACTATTTTGGCCTTTAGAGAAGACAAAAGGGGAAAAAAAGTGTGCGGAGTTGTTAGGGATAGGGATTCTGTTTGTTTTTATGCACTGCTATTCTAAATCCCTCCCTAAACACTTTCCCAAACTTCCTTAGAACAAAATCTCTAGCCAAAGCAAATGTATATCAGATATGTTATCAGATGTATACTTTAATACTTTGTATTTTCTGTATTACAAAGCTGTAGGGACTTCTGAAAGATACTCTCTTTATTTGATACTTCTCTACCTACAGATGTAACAGGATCACAAACTGCAAATATCACTGAATATGTGACTTTAAAAGAACTAGACCATGAGAAGGATTTTTTTGGATCTCCCTCTACTGCCCTGGGCCTATAGAGCCTTTTGCTGCTGCTTTCATATTTTCTTAAACTCCAGCTTAAAGCTTCAGCTTCTCATCTTTTGTGTTCCTACTGTAGGGCTCTTTCAGAATCTCACTTCTGTGAGGGTTAAAAAACTATCTCACATCTCTAGCACAGAAGCATTTGCAATTTATTCACACATCTCTCCCTCTCAGATAAGAGCTAACAGCAAAGAACCCTGGAAAAATACAAATTAAGCAAGTGCAATAATCTTCGCTACAATCTTCAGTACATCAAGGGGCTCATCAGCTGATACTTACAGAGGCGTCACTCCTTTCGGGAGGCCTAATGCGTTGACAGAAATGGGTGGTGGCTGGGATGGCAGCATGGAGCTGAGAAAAGCTGCTGGAGACTGGCCGGAATTAGGAAATCTTGGAGTTGGAGACAGGCTGTGGGAAGGTGAAGAAAGTGAAGGAAGAGGAGGAGGTGGAGGAGGTGGAAGTGGAAAGGAATCACACGCTGGGTATGTCGCTGTTGGACTAAAGACAGGTGGAGGTGGGGGTGGAGGGGATGGAGAAGAAGGAGACCAGGCATATTCCCCTTCTGGAGCAAACTGCTGAGAGAAGGGAGGAACTGGCACTCTCCCAAACTGTTTCTGAGAAGCAGTTGGAGACATAGGAGAAGGAAGGCTAGATGTAGATGACCCAGAAGATGGAGTCACATAACCTGAAGCAGGGCTGATGTTCTGGGCAGCAATGAACTGCTTAGGCCGAGCATAGTTGAAGGAGCTGGAAGACTGCATGGTTGGGGAAGTATGAGAGTTAAGAATACTCATTGGCACAGGGGAGGGGGCAGACTGGCTGGACTCAAGCTCCTGGAAGGAGGGGGGAGGAGGAAAGGAAGGAGAAGAGGGAGGGTGCTGATGATGATCGGGCTGCTGTTGGTGACGATACCACTGTCCACTTTCTTGCTCCAGACGAATTTGGTTCTGCAGCTGCTGTATTTTTTGGGGGTCCCTGTGGGAAGGAAAAAAAGACAAAAAGATGATCAGACATGCAGTTCTGGCTGGGGAGGAGGTAAAAGTTCCACTAATCTATGGTCCAGGAAAATTGAAAGAGAGGGAAAGTTCAAAGCATTTACATATGTTCAATAGCCCCATTTCTTCAGAGTTAACACATTGCTACAAAAGTCCATTCTTTTGTCCTCAAGATGAAGGAAAAAGGGTATGCATAATAGAATTTAACAGAATCATCAATTCTTCAAAAGGTAAATTATATGGCAATCTGAAGCACTTAGGATATTTTAAAGGACCAATCCAGATAATGGAATTAAAGGTAAAAGTACTGAAATTCTTAACAAGGTTTCTTCTTGTTTCTTGTGCTTTTTATTCAATGGCTCTGTTTTGATAATAAGCCTGAAATATTTACCCAGCAACAACTTCAGCTGTAGCTGAATTTCTGCTGTAGCTTTTGTGGGCCAATCAGACAGACCTAATTACAGCCATACTTTTAATGAGGTACTTGAAGACAAGGGACCAATTTCTGTTGTTAGAACCATCCGTGTATGTAGATGAGCAAAGACTTCTGAGAAACATCTGTAACCTAGGGAAGCTGTGAACTAAGCTTCCCCAGGTCTTTAGTCCCACTTTTTCTCCTCACTTTTATTTTCAACTGTAGGCCCTGAGACAAATCTTAGTAGATACTTAATATGGTTCTGAGGCATTGCAGTATTATCAGCTCAAAGAGAAGTAAGAAGTTCATTTAGAAATGCAAAAAATCACTGGAAGAAGAACAGAGACTAAAAAAGTCAATATGCAGGAGCACTCAAAACTCTTAATTAAGGAAAAAAAAACGGTAAAATGTTCAGCAGTGAAGTAAATCAGAACTGGGTTTTTTTGTCTCAATACAGTTGTTTGAAAGACACTAGGCTCAAAATTAACTGTGTGGTCTCTCATGTGACAATGTATCAGACTGACTTGCTTAAAAATTGTCGTTTTTCAGCTGGAAAACATAACTTTATCTCAATACTCCAGATATCCACAAAGTTTCAACATATGCACATATACCTTTTCTGTATATTTAATATATAAATACTTTATTGTATACAAGTATGTCATTGTTTATATATAATTTAAATCATCTAAGCAGACATTTTAGAAGCAGTCTGCCTAATGCATGGCATATGAATGTATGATTCTGGCACAACAATATACTTTTGTTGATAGCAACAAAATTAGAAATGGTAATAACATCATATTTTCCACTTGAAGATTAATTTTGATATTCCAACCATCTACATTTCCCAGAAAATGTTTTCTGACAATAATTTTGCTTATGATCTCTGGCCAAAGGAGATTGCTTAGATAAGAAAAAGGGGAGCAAGCTGGTTTAGGGCAGAAAACTGAAAAATCAGTTACTTATACTTAACAGTTGCCTTTCCTTGGTGTTGTTGTAAAGATGGTTCAATTCTAGCAATGTCTTACTTACAACACAAATTTCAGCACTTAAAAGGAGATTAACTTTTTCTTTTTTACTTAAATTAGCAACAAGAACATCTGAATGCTACAGTTAATTTTGTAAATTTTATAATTAATTTTTTAATGTTGACAATAGAGACTCTAAATCCCTATCAGTTCAACTTTTTACTCCACAGGATGCAGGCTGAAACTTATTTTTCTATTTTTCGTGAAATTACATAACAGTTACCTTTATTTAAATCTGTTAAAATGACAATTTTAGTTCCCACCAGCATTCGACTTTCTTAGTTGATGACAGAAACAGTTCTTTGGAATGGACAGAGAAAACCCTGTAAGATTACTATTTTCACCTCATTCTGTATCTTTGGCCTGAATATTTGCAGACCTACTGTCCATTACCTCTAAAATTATTAACAAATAATAGTTATTTTATTTTTCATCATAATCACCCTCAATTTTTTGTAATTTATTACAGACAGACTAAGGTAAAAAAACAGAAAAGAGGAAAATTTTAGCATTGTAAATGAGGTGTTGAATATAGAAGAAACTTAGCTGTTTCCAACACTACTATGTTTATCCAACATGTGCTGAAAGCCAGTAGGAGTGTCATGTCTTGGGACCTTTTTATTTGCATTTGTCAAATCACACGGCGCTGCGCCCGGCCAGCAGCATCCCACAAATGCCCATCTATGGCCCTGTCAATGCAAGTGCAGCACTGCTGCACTGCTGCTGCACTGCTGCTGCCCCGCCAGGCTGAACCAGAGATCAGATTCAGGGTATGTCTACAAAAGGGGGACAGCCAAAAATGAGGTTGCTGTGCTCTCACACTAAGCTTGACTTGAGGCCACAGGAATATACATGCCCGTAAATCAGGTTTATTAGCCCAGGACAGTACTGATTCTGGCTGAACAGCTTTTGGTCAGCTTAGAATCTGCATAAATCCAGTGTTTGTTTGCTTGAACAATAACATGCAAACACAGCCAGTCCACGGGGCAAAAAACCACAAAGACCATCTTAGACCAAATTTCATGCCAGTTGTAAAGTGCACAATCCTTGTCTGCAAAGGAATGTTCTCTACCTCAAAGCTGTTCTTTTAACTCAGACACTGCCATATTATTTTCTTGAGGAGAGGTACCCTAGAGACGTGTCATTATGAAGAAGAAAAGGAGAGGAAAGAATATCAATTCACCAGTGTTTCTTTGGAATGACACCAGCAGTGGTGGAAGTTCTACATAGGTAGATCCCTGAAAGATAACACTGATGTGACAAAGACAAGGAGAGCCCAGCTGCCAAAATTATGAAAGGGCATCAGCCCTCATTAGTAGAGAAACAAAGAAGGGAATTAAAAGAGTTTAGTTTTTGGATGAGATTATAAGAAAAACTAATTTAATTGTAATTACATCCTCTTTCCAATTAGCTGAAATATGTTTTATAATTTTAAAGGCACACATGCTTTCAGGGAACACATCAAGCTTGTCTAAACAATAGAGCATAAACTTATTTTCTCATGTGGAATTTTTTATTTTGCCAAATAATGAATTATAGCAATACAAGAACAAGGACTTTAAAGTAATTTTTTAGCAAATTCAATCAGTAAATGGTAAAGGTAAGTAATTTTTAAAAAATCATAACTCGGGTAAAATGAATATTGAGAAATTTTATCAACTCACTGAAAAACAGGCCTGGTACTACATAAATATGTACAAAAGCTCTGCTTTAGAATTTGTGATGTTTTTCCAATACCAGATATTCTGAAAATCCATTTTTGGATGATCTAATAGGTATGTTAAAACAGTTCAAAAATGCAAGCAGTAAGATGTTAATGAAAGTAGACATTAGTTACAACAGAGGCAAGGTTTCTGACCCATGCTGCCTGTAAGAGCAGCTTCATGCACAGGTTTGGTACCAGGCGCTCGGAACATGCTCAGTAAGGTGAAGACTGTCATAGCTAAGGGATAGCAGGAAACATTTAAAAACAGATGTTAAAAGCAAAGACTAGAGACATGAGACATTAGGTTTCTTGGTGGACAACTATGGTTGCCAATACATACACCAAGGTTTAATAGCTACTTGAGAAATCATATTTTGGGGTATGCACTTGGTTTAAGTTACAATAGGCCCTTTATATTTTTATCCCGTTTTCATAATGCTTTTTCTTCCTGATAAACTCTTTGTATCACATTGTTTTGAAAACAGAACAGTCTGTAACTGAGAATTAAACTGGTAACAACCCCTATCAGGAACTGTAACTCCAAGTGCCTGAACACAGCGGAGCAGAGGAGGGGACATAGGTAGTGGCTGTACATCTCTCAAAGTCTCAGCAAGACCTCGCTACTAGATTGCAGAGAACATTACAGCAGATGGCATTTCCAGGAATGCAATACATCCTTCATACTTAACTTCTCTTCTAGGTTCATTCACATATTCCCAATATTAGGATATGTACCAGCTTTACTTTCATCTTAAATTACAAAATTATTATTTAGAGAAACACTGTCCCTCTTCCGGGAAGTATCTTACTGTTTTCAGCTTAATCATCATCTCTGTGTACCTTTAAACACAAAAGTTCATATGGAAGCCCTTCTATCCAAACTACCTCTCTTGGAAGGGGAAGTTCTCAAAAGGTAGAGAAATGCTGTTCAAGCCTTGAAGCCTTTGTACACGAAATGAACCCCACTGAGTTATGCCTACCACAAAGTATGCAAGGGCACTGAAATTCAGTCAGTGTTTTACAACACAGTATACAAAGTAAATGGAAATAAATGACCAGAGGTAAAGAACCAAGATTAAGTGATGTTTTCTATTACTTTTTAAAATTCCAGATTTTGTCCTTCCTGATCTTAATAAAAGGAGAAAATGGAAAACAGACAAAGAAAAGCAATTTTTGTTTGAAAGAAAGAGTTCTATTTATCTCAGGTATAGAAGAATAATGAGCTCCTTTCTGTCTCAAGTCATTCCTGAGCAAAAGCAGACTGGCCCCTTCACAATCCTACCAGTGACCTGCTCTTTGAGAAACAGATGGTGCAGTTCTACAGAAATATACACAACATACCACTGAAATGAAGGTACAGGAATATTTAAATGAAAAATAATCAGAATTAAGCAAAACTTTAAAAGTTGAGCTATTTTCCTAAGTTAAGATTCAAAAACAATGCCAGAAAATGTCTGTAGATTTGGGGTAACAACTACTCACCTCCATGAAGTCTACTTTTCAAAGAAGATCTAGCTTCTAACTCAATACTATTGCTTCAGAATTATGCTGGAGCTCTACCAAAAGGGAGACAGTCACTATCACACTGTATCAAATGGCTGGGGCTCTTCTCACTGAGTTCCATGTCAGCAGCTCTCTTTGTATAGATGTATTTTTTATATGTGTACATTTAAGTATATTTATCTCTAAATGTTGGTATTTATACAATAAAAGTCAAGAATAATTTTTTTCCCATAATTTGTTAATTTATTAAAATTGGAGTGTATCACATATGTTTATATCTCTCTAGCTTCTGGGGAGCCAAACAAGATACCTGCTTCTGCAGATCTGTGGCTCCCAGCAGCTGGCAGGACAGATCTGCCAGGTAGCTCTTAAAGACATTTAATTTGCTTTCTACAAGCACAACATGTGTATTTTACTGATTAGTAGTAGTATAGTATAGTACCTGTTGAAAATTAGTAATTTTCTTAACTAGTTCTGACAGTTACTATTTAAGGAACTAAAACATACATACCAACTTATCCAAAATATGATAGGAATCACTGATATCTGGAATTCTACTATTGACAAAATTCCTAATACAATTTCGAATTTTCCACCAAACCTATCCATTACTGAGTTGTTAAAAATTATAAAAACCCCCAAACCTAACTTAATCTGCCAGTGAATTAATTAACAGCCGTGCTGAAAAGAAATACTCAGAATACAAAAATAACTCAAACTGAAATAGCCACTGAAGAAATGTTTGCTTATTTTTAGAAATGTTAAAAATGTACATATATGTCAAGGCAAGAATGTGAAATAAAGGGAGAATAGTTGCCTCTTTTAACAAAAACTGCTATGTGTTCAACACACAGACAGCCTCCAGGCTGTATCAATACAAATGCATTTAGAGCTTTAGGTTTTCTGAGACTGAACAGTCCCTTATATGTGAAGAAAAAAAACCAAAAAACCCAAAACAAAACAACAACAAAACAGGATGGGGGAATGACAACAACAACACACAGAAAGCAGCAGTAATTTGGGTTCTAGCATGAAGATATTCAGAGGTATATTTTGTCTACACTAACAGATTACGGGGAGGATACAGGTTGTCATTACAATTTAAACCTCATGCTGGATAACTGGAGAACTATAACCAGGAACCATCTCCAGCAGCTGCAACACTTTAACATTTTTATTACCTTCCCTTCAAAGCTTAACAATCTGAAAATGCAGATTCACACAAATATTTTCCATTTGTCAGGTTGATATACAGGAGCATTTATAATTAGTTTCAATGTAACCTAACAGACTCCTGAAGGAGAAATACAGTGCAAGAACTAACACATGGACTATGTTATGAGCACACTTTGAAGCTGAGCTTAACTTTTCTAAGAAACTTCATACACACAGATAAGAAGTGTAAAGTGCATTGTTTGTGACCTCCCTTGTAAGGAAGTCCTGCTGTAATTTGGCTGTTAAAAACTTTTCTATCTATCCTAAAAAGTGGCAGTTGTAGCTGTGCCCATTTTCCACTCTGGTTTGATTATCTGTCAAACACGTCAAGGTAATTTCAGTGCTAAGGAAACCAACAGTAGAGATAGTGCCAGCATTCAGCAAACACAAGCCATTCTGCTAGAGACAGGAACCATTTTTTACCCCTCAATACCACTGTGGGGACATTTTTCAAAATATGCATCAGTGAGATAACACATTTAGCTTGGGTACTGAAAGAGAGGAAATGGTGCTCTTGTGCACATTCATTGTTCCCAAAAGTCATAAAGATACAATACAGCTTTAGCAAAAATGTTAAACTTCAGATCTCTGGCAGGCTTAGATCATAAGAATTGGTCTGGTAGTCAAAAATCTGTCTGGCTTGGTAATTCAGTGGTGTTGCACAACTAGTGCACAGGCTATCCAGTGAGAGATATAACAGTTCAAATATTACACAGGCAACAGGTTTTACTGACAAAGGAAGCTAAAAGTGCTATGTTATTAAGAGGTAAATTGTCCTGAGACATTAATTACAATAGAGGTTCCAATCTACAGCTGAATCGGCCCAAAGTGTAGGAAATCATTACTTGGAATGCAGGAATGAACTGGCCTGCAAACAGAAAAATAGGTCTTCTGACTCTGATTATGCTATACCACGTAGAAGATTATGTTCTGTGCTGATTGGTATATATTTAAAGAAAATATGGGGTGGGGGAAAAAAATCAAAGTATGAAAAACTGTGCTAGCCTAAAACCAAAAGTGAACAGAAGAAAAAGACATAGTACTATGTCTCAGTACTATATACTGAGAAATGTTCCACATTTTCTTAGTGGAACAACACATGCACAGTTGTCTTTCTTAATTTACATACTTATTTTAATTTTAATATATTTGATTAAGAAGATGCTGTATAAATCATCACATTTTATCTACTACTGACCACCAGAGTTAGGAGATTTGCTTATTTTTATGCCCACCCAAAAACTGTTACAGTGGGCTTAAAATTGGACTTCCAGGTCTTCCATATTGACATTCCAGTATCTGTCAAGTGTGTTCTTTAGGTTACATATAAAGATGACTGCTTTCTACTACTGAAAAAAATACTTTCATGAGGAAGAATGGATCATAATTAAAAAGGGAAAAATCTGAGTAGCTACTGGATGTCCTGACATTAAAGGGAGCACACAGTTGTTCTCAATGTGTTTTTAGGAAAATGAAAATTTCAACTCTCTATTAAAAATACCACAAAACTAAGGTAGCTTTAGAACCTAAGTTCTAGGCCCTTTTATCAGCTATTCTGTATTCACAAACAAGTCTGACATGTGAGCAGGTAGCTGCCTCATGTAAAGCTGGGATATTACCAGCTGACACATCAGTAGTTTATGTTACTGAAACTCAGTGGAGGCACCCTACTCTCAAACCACCATATGAAAAGGAACAACTGAAAAGGAAACAAATACATAAGAATAAATACATGAAATAATGACATACTTCTGCAATTCTTCCATTACAAAAATATGATAGACTTACTTTAGGGGTCAGCCCCATCTTACTGCCACAAAGGTTTAGTGCTATACCGTTCTTCCTGAAGTCCTTCTGTGCACACAAAAATAACCCCCTCAACAACATACACTAACTTTTATGGAAGGAGGAGAAGCACCAGGAAGTAAGACCAACTTCTAAAGACAGTAATAATCTTTCAGCCTGGTTGTCAAGGAGCATTGGAAATGGAAATTAACATTGCAGCATCGCTCAGAACTTTTGTGACATTTATTCAACCAATACAATCCTAACATAATTATAACCTAGGCTGGATACAGCAGAAGATGCTATATCCCACAAAATAAAATAGTTTACACTGTCACTCCTTATCTAGCCAGACATGTACTTCAGAAGTGTGAGTTTGGAGGTTGAATTTTTGTTTGTTTTTAAAAGGTGTCTTCCCCAATGTATAAAGAGACAATAAAAATTATGATACCCAAAATGTTGCTAAAGCACCATCAGATATGAAGGGCTGCTACTTTTTGCAAGGGCATTATAAACATAATTTCCCCATTGCTTGGCTAAAACAACAACCAAAAAAACATTAAAATCTTTCAGCAGGATTATTAAGCAGAGGCAAAATCCACCTACAGTACACAGATGTCACTGCAGTCATAACCTGTTTTTAAGTAGCCACAATATATGATGTGCCTGAACATTTGAACAGACCTGACCAGTACTAATTACATTCCCTGTCATTACAAAGAGAAACAATGCACACTGGTGTTACACAAATTTGGACGCTGATATACAACCTGAATTAGCTTCTTGCAAGGGCAACAGATAATTTTAAATAGAATTTTCCTCATAAATGGATATAGTGATGTAATGGGAAGAATTTCTTTTTTAACTGCTAGCTAAGTGTACAATATATTGTTCTGGAAAGCTTAAATGGAATACCTTATGCATAAATGGCAGAGCAAATAATTTCTTTTGTACTTCAGAGTGAAAATACATTCCACAAAGATGATTCACTTCAGGTACTAATTGTTTTTTACTATAGCAAACAACCTTGAGTATGGGAGATAGATAGTAAGGACTTCTCTGAATTAAGCTGCCCCTTAACTGATGTATAATTACATTAAAAAGAAGGAATCATACAGGCAAACATGAATGATAAACCCTTGTTATAAACAAATACTGTGCCAATGAGTATGAATGGCTGGTTCCTTCCCTAAAAGCGTTTTGAATCTTGCTTAGCTTTCAGTGAAAGCAGTCAGCTGTCTTATACAGAGAAAACAAAAGGAAGAACTATATTTCATTTTTTCCCAAATGAAATTGTGACCAGCATGGTGACTAAAAAAACACATGGTGACAAAAACAAGGAACCTGACACTTCTCCTAAGGGAACAGTAAAGACACATCTGCATTTGGGTTTTTGCTTGGGTCAGAAATGTGCTTTTAAAATGAATTTCCAACAATTTCCCACTTCCTTTTTCTCTGGTTTGCATCCACAAGAAACCTCTTGAGCACATGAACTCCCTTCCCATCAGGTGAAATGAACTAACCAACCTGAGTCACTAATGAGCTTCAGTCCATGGAATAGACTAGAGTTAGTCCCAAATGAAAAACCAAACCCCCAAGCTCAATGACCCTGAAGTGTGCAGATACCACACCCTTGGCATGTTTCTTCACTCTACGGAGCCACCCTTGTTTCTGTGCACTATTTGCTATGTGGGCTATACACTGAGTAAACTACCATGAAGTGGTAGCCAGACCATACAATCTAAGAGGCTTTTAAAACTAAGTGTGTATACCACAAGAGGTTCTGGCTTTATATTTTGTGTGTCAATTTCTGGCAAGTCAAACACATCTCTTTCTAAACGAATACACTGAAAATTAATTTATTTGATTTATAGGGTTTTCTTTATAGGATTTCTTTACACTTTCAAAGTGTACAACATACTGATGTGTAATATATGTAAAAAATAGGGTATCTTGCATATAATTTAACATTTACATATTCAGAGACAATGTATTGACCTATCCTAGTTAGCAATTTTACTATTTCTATGTTGCAGTACAAATTTTCCTATTTCATTACCTGCAGCTGACCTCTAGAAATCAATTCCACTCCTCCCATCTGCCCTTCAGTAAAAACCTCCCAGACAAAATAAACATGTCTTTTTTTGCCTTCAGTCTGATCACAGAGTAGTTTGTAAAAAGCTAGTTACAAAGTGTATTTCTCAGGATTTAAAATGATTTTGTCAGACAGTTATGAAGATTCTCTCTTTATGGACTCATTATTTTGATGACTCATGCACCTTCTTAGCCTGGAGCTGGACACTCTCAGAGAAAGAATATTAGAAACAGCACTTGTCTGATTTAAGGGTTCCAAGTTATATTTTTTCATATTTATTAAGATAAGATTTATGTTAAAATGAACATTCCAGAATGAATGACAAGAAGAGCAGTTTACCTACTCCTATGGTAAAGTTCATTTGGTTTATCTTGACCAACAGCAGTTTGTTTTGTTCTTATTATCCCTATTGTAAAAGGTTTTGACATTGAATTGTATGTGCACTTTATTCCTGCCCATGTTCCTTGCCCACAGCAGGAAGGTTGGAACTAGATATTCTTTAAGGTCCCCTCCAACCCAAACTGTTACATGATTCTATGTATAAATTGTTTCCTTCACAGAAGTAAACTACTAAAATTACATTTGGAAACTATTGGTAAATTACTGTTAGTAAACTGAAATTAGAAAAAAGTAATCCATGCTTTGTTTCCACCACTGTAAGTGCTAGCAAGATATAACAGCCACAATACATATCTTTCACAATGAAGCCAACATTAAATGTGTGCAAACCTTCTCTACAAGTACCACAACAGCTTGGACCCCAAGTATCATTTACCTCAAAAGCAGCTGAGATAGAGAAAGAGAAAATCAGGCTATGCTTTGGTAAACAACCAATAGTTCCATATCAATTATGTCATTTAGGACTTCCAGGTTACTTCAAAGACAGAAGGATATTGACAGTAACAATATTGGTAGCACTAAAGTCAGCATCAGTGGGGATCATATGGTTCTTCCTTTTTTCACTATGAGTTTCCACATGATCCTGTTCCTCTCAGCAATATTCAGATCATGGTTTAATGTTGGTCTGCCTTCTCAACTTTCTCCCTGCCTCTTCCCTTGGGCTATGAGCACATCTTCACCACCCCTTGGCAGCTTCAGAAGACCTACCTAGGGTGTACAGTACCAAATTCATGACTTTACCTTTTATCTCATTACATATGCTAGCTTCTCTGGAAAACCATGCTTCATTCTCTGGAAAACCATGCTTCATTCTCTGGAAAACCATGCTTCATTCTTGAGAAAACTATGCTTCATTCCCTGGAAAACACAGGTCTAAAATAACCTCATCTACTACAGTTTTCTACTGTGAACTCAAGGAAAGTTATTTGAGGTGTTAGAACCTGCATGACCCTCGTGTCTCTGGGCCAGTTTACTTAAGCTACTCTGTATCCACAAATAAAATTCACACAGTACATTGACCTTGTTTCTCCCTTGAAGGATCCTCCTAGTCCTATTCTGTTCCAGGTAGAAACCTCAAGCACAGCACTGAACAAAAGTATACACAATAACAAAAGCATTTGGATGATTTGAGGTCAGCTAATTGATTAGACAATTCATATAAAATATGCAGAAAAATGAGTAAGTAAAAAAGCCAAAAAGCTAGAAAAACCAAAAAGAATTTTTAAAAATAGTGTTTTTTGTCATAAAGGTACAAAATAAGGCAGGGACTTTTAAGTTCTCCAACTAGTTGTGCTACATATCAGGGGAAGTGGGCACCCAGAATTGCAGAATGACTTTGCTGCTTAGTATTTTTGTTTGGAGGAAAACAAGTATATTCCCTTACAGTCATCCTCTTTCTCATGCCAAGACTGTAATGAGTCCATGCACTCAGACTTACCACACTAATTACATTCTCACGCCCTAAAGGCAGTGTTATTTGAAGCTGTCCATTTTTTGGTCATTTCATAAACCTTCAGACTGCAGTTTTCCAAATGAATTTCAAGACTTCAATATTAAAGTTACTTAAATAATCAGTAATCCACCAGGCCTTAGTTTAAAAAATGGGGAAACAAGCTTTGCTAAGCAAGAATTGATAGCACATAATTCTTGCCGTACACTGTCTAGGCAATACTTTACAGCCTAGTTATGTCTGATCTTCTACACTAGGGAGAACACTTGCCCACAAGAGTCTAATATTAGAAATGCCATCTCATGATTCAAGATTTTTTGTTTAGTTTAAATTTGTCTAATGTTTAAAATCTTACATTTGAAATTAAGAGGAATCAGTAAGGCAAAAGTCCTAGTTTCATATAATTCATAATTGCAGGAAATGTTTCTCGACCCTTGGTTGACTCAAAATTTTTTCTCATAGTTTTTAGCAGCATGATCTACTTCCCCAATGAATCACTCAGAATGAATGAGAAGAGATTTGCATACTTGGAAATAGCAACAGAATCTCGCAATCATTTTCAAATCTTCTATACATTACATAGCTGTATATTTCTAAAACAAGCTCCAGATGTGTAAAACAGTAATAGCTGATTTGTGATATGACTAAAAGACCATTTGCCTTTTTCTACTGGCCTTCAGTTTGATGTCATGTTGCTCTAATTCTTCTTAGTCAATAGGAGATACATAGGCAAATGTTCTCATCACTCCTCTTTGGCATCTCACTCACATAACTAGTAGTACAGCCTCCCAGAGAGTCAGGGAAACCTCCAGAGTGCAGTTCAGAGTGTGTGCATTTGATGCTAAACGTCAGAATGTATGAAGACTCCCTTAAAGAGCGTCTTTAGAAGTCATCTCAATAAACTACAGGCCTCAAAATGAAGACAGATGACTCAGATTTGAGCAGAAAACATAAAACGTTAATGCATTCTCAGTAATGCAGATAAAAATAACACTACCCAAAATTCTTTCCCCCACCCACAACTTAATAGCTCATGAGACAACTGAAGAACTCATAATACATCACATGGTTTCACAGTCACACAAGACAGCATTTAGTTTATTCAAGTACCTTTTTTTTCATATACCTTATGAATTAGTTAACTAGCATGAAAGCTCTTATTTATCAGTTAAACATACTCAGCTACTCCTGATGAGGAATATTCTTTTAGGTGGAATTAGTATCAGGGAGGATCCATAGCTCCAACACTACCACACCCAGCTAGTGTCACCATGTAGGAGTAGAATTAATAGAAAAGGTCAAATTGTTTAACAGCATTATGAAGTAACATTGTTAGAGTCAGGAAGAAATCTTGTGATTATTTATCAACACCATCAGCTGTAGAACAAAGAGTTGAACAAAAGCCAGGAGGAAAAAAATCTACTCATTTAAAAGGAGACTCATTTACTCATTTAAAAAGTAGTTCTGAAGAAAGCCAGAGAAGGTGATGAACAAAGATATGCCAAACTGATTTTAAACGTTGCCAAAAAAGCACAGTATCACACTGTATTCTGTATTAAGAGGAATGTGAATATTTCAGACTGGAACAGGAACAGCAAGCTTGGTTTTAATCACACCAATCTTGCCGACTGGTTAAAAGTGAGACATTTGCAGTGCTTAGACTAAAAAGGCTCAGATCAATGTAATTAATTTCCTTGTACTTTATGTTCCCTAAACAATCAGCAAAATAGTTCGAATAAAATGTTAAACAATGTTTTTCAGCACAGAAATACATATTTTGGAAGTATAAATGTTAAAAAAATACCCTAGTCTTTTTATGCACCAGGAGAAAATCTAGCATTTACTTTTCCCAAGTTCAACCTCTTATTTCTGTAAGATGCCTCCAAATCTTTTTATAATTCTTTCAATTGCATATAAACATAATCTCCTGGTATTAGTATATTAGCTTGGCTAAATATAGAAAGGAGCACTCAGTCGTGTTTTATGGAGCATTTTCTTTGGTATGCAGCTAATATAAATAAAACTAGCAGAGAGAAGTTGGCAGTGTTCCACTGACATTACATCACTTCTCCTTAATAGGAAAACCTCTCTGCAACTTAACATCTTGCTTTAAACACTCGTAAGTGTCCACAAAGTCTTCAGTGAGGATCATCATATAAGGCCAGGAGTTAGCTGCAAAGGGCTAGAACATGAAGCTAGACCTCCTAGTACAACATTGAAAAGAAACTCTCTAGTGAAAACCACCTTTTAAATGTCACCAACCACAGAGTAAGGGAGTTGCATAATGTCTAAGAAAAAAACGTGTAAAATGTACATAATTCCTGTAAAAATAAAAGCATAAAGTTCTAATTTCTATGATGCTACTTCTGTAGACTCAGAAGTTCCTCTACAAACCAACAAATTAAAAACAGAGGCCTAATCCTGCAGATATAAATAGGACAGAGACACAAGCATCTATCACAGTTTCATTTGCTGCTTATTCCTTGCGTTCCTCAAAAAGACAAAAATCTTCTCTTCTGAAGAAATTGATTATTGTAAAATGTTATATGATATTTATTTACTAAGAGACAGATGTTGCCACCCACATAAGTTGAGCTTTTCACCAAAACAATAGGATTTTTTGACTGTACACAATGAAAATAAATTATATGTGCAGCAAAACCCAGTGGACCTACAAGGTTCCTCTGAGAAAAAGACAAGTCCTTGCACTCAGTTCTTCTCATTCATTACTGAGATTGCTATTCCTTATTGTCTCATATATTGAGGGACGAAAAGCAATCCACATAGTACATGAAGGAGAAAAGAGCCCATAGAAATTTATGTTCATGTTGTAATTAACATAAATTCCAGTTATTGTATTTCTAATGTGCATATTAGAAAAACCCGAGCAAAAATCCAATTCCCCTTCAAGTCTGCATGCTGTATTTGCTGGCATGGAATTTTATTGAGAGCAAAATTTATTGAGGCACTGTCACAGACACACATGAACACAAAAATGTATTTATCACAGTACAAAAAGTCATGGTAGGTCATTTCGTCCTCTGCTTTTTCCAAAAAAGTCTGAGAGAAGTTCACTGAATGGCTCCTACTGCTCTTAGTTGCAGCTGTGCAGCAAACAATCTTTAAAAATTTACAGTAATTGTTGCCATGTTTACATCAGTGGCTCGCAGTAAAGAAAATACTAATCTAGTAAAGGTATGCAAAAAATAAATGTAAGCTGAGCTACACTGAATACCACTGTGATTGCTCTCACTTAGGAACTATCTGGTCTTACCACTATGAATTCTCTGTCTCCCTCAGTAAGACATCCCTTAATACTTCTCCTGTCCAACCCTGTTCTTTCACTTCCATTTGTGATGGCACAACAGCTCAGGACCCTAGCAGAAAGGGCAAATGAATAAAAAGTCAAAAGTCAACATAGAATTGGGTAAACTGATGTTTTGTTTGTTGGTTGGGGTTTTTGTGGCTTGGTTTTGGGTGATGGGTTGTTTTGTTTGTTTGTTTGGCTTTTTAAAGTGTTGAGTCTGTTCATTCCTTCAGACTAAGAGCAGCCACCCAAGGGCTCTGCTGGTGCAGCAGCAAAGAGGTGCTGGTCCAGGAACCAGCACCTGAGAGCTGACCTCTCACAGCTCACACTGCCAAGGCAGGGTTTGCAAAGCCTATCTTTAGCTGGCAATTGTGAAGGATAAGAATGAACTTCTACATCCATTCTTCTATGGATGACTTTGCTGTTTACTTTCTCAAGGGCAATGACCAAATAAGATCATGAAGTTTTATTTCACATTTTTAATTCAACTGCCCCAAAAATGAAGTCTTGAATGGAGGTAAAGCCCAACTTTAGTTTACAACAAGAGAGAAGTCATTTCAAACTGGTTAGTATGCTCAATGAATAATTGGAGAAAATTTCACCTCCATTGCTAGAACTATCTAAAGATTTCAAGCAGGGGTTTTTGTGCAATATTACACTTTTACCACAAACACAGTGCAGGCCTAAAAATGAGGACATTTTTAGCTTAACACTTGATTGCATGAATGACAAAGGTACAAATAACAATATTCACTTGAACAGTTTCATCTTTGTGTATTTTTGTTAATCCATGAATTAGCTACTTACTCCGTAATTAGGTTTTCTTTTTTCTAAAGCAATATTAGAATTATTAGCATCAGCCAGTGTTCATTTTCCAAACTATCATTTTAGCAGTGGTTTCAATGAATGCCTAATTTTGAGAAAACATCAGGAAAAGCAGAAGAATGAAGTTAAACTCAAAACAAAATTGAAAATAATATGGCACCTATAGTTATCTAACATTAATTGAATCTTATTACAATAAAACTTCACCAAAACCAGCTGACTGGACATCAGAGCTCCTGCTAAGTAAGTTGTTATAACTCCTAAGTTTCAACTGTCATACTGTATTGCTGTGTGATTTTAGAATCAGACAAAATATCTGCTAAAATTAGCTGTAATGGAAAAAAATCAACTGCAAGTCTTTCGCTCATCCATCCCACCACTATTATTATGCAAGTTATCCTACTGTATACAGCAACCACAAGCAGAACTGATATGCTAGCTGGGCATGTACATGTTGAATCCATCTTTTTTTGTTTTATCACACAAAAATCAAGCCACAACCGCTTTCCAAACTTGTGTAAATGAATTCAGGAATTCGAACCAGTAACCTGTGTGCTCAAGCACACAGACATACCATTTAAACCAACAGGAGCAACAGTAATTAGTAGCTCTGAAAATCAGGCAACTTTCATATGAATTTAACTTCATTCAAGTGAATTTGAAAATTTATGTTTAAAATTCATCCATATATTGAAATACGTTTAAGAAAATGCTAGTTTTTGCTCTCAAAGTAATATTTTTTTTAAGAAGAATGAAGTATCTCAGTAATTTGCTGTTACTTAAATGGCATAGAAATTCTTCGAGATGTAAATGTTTCATAGTCAGGTCCCAGGTTAAGTCCTATCAGTAGCAACAGAAATGGAAAGCACCTCATCAACATTCAGAAGTGTGACTGAAGTGAATCAGTCTCCATGCTCTTTCCAGAAAACTTGTTACAATGTCTGAATATGCCACCTTTTGCATCAGCCTTTATTAGCATATTTAAGCAGTGAAAATGCAGAAATCTTTCTTTTGTGCCTGGAAGATGTCCCTATATATAAAGAACTATGAGACTTTTTTGGGTGGATATTAACTCCCTGCCTTTGGTGTCACTCTGGAGTTTTTTCCAAGATTTAGTTAAATACTCAGACCACAGAGAAGACTTACCATGGCATACAAATCCAGGTAGTCTAAAGAACAGTGATGAATGGCATTATCTGCTTCAATAATTGGAATAAGTGGTACGGCAGAAATTTATCACAAGCTCAGGAAAACTATTTTTTGTTAAATGACCAAAGTAGCAATAATATATAACTCTTACAAGCTGTAAACTGGAACAGGATGCCCAGAGAAGTGGTGGAGTCCATCCCTGGAAGTGTTCAAAAATGTGTATATGGCTCAAGATATGGCACCTGAGGGCATGGTTTAATGGTGAACATGGTGGTGGTGCTGGGTTAATGGTTGGATTTGATGATCTTAAAGGTCTTTTCTATGCAATCTTGAGACAGCTCAAGATGTCAGAAGATGTTTCAGAAGAAACATCAGTTGAATAACAGTTTAAAATGTAGAACAGTTTAAAATGCCTAGAAATGTATAAATCAGAAGGTATCTCCTTCAATACCACCTAATTATTACTTAGTTAACTTTGGCTTAGCAACCAGTTGTACTAATTCGATGCAGTACTTCTCACCTACAATTTAAAAAGGTTGCTTTTCCCTCTGTTTTGGGCTAGGAAACATGAATCTAGAGCTGAAGGAAGCAGTTAGGCTGGTGAAATCACATCAGATAAATATTCCTACCACAACAGGTGCTCCAAACTACTTAGGTGTACATACTTATTATATCAGAAACAGAAAAGTTTAGAGGTAATGAAACACAACTAAATAAACCTGACAGTTCCTAAAGACTTTTATAACTTTGGGTTATTCCCAGCCATTAGCCACTCAGCCTGGATATGATGTACAACACTATTATTTCTGATGGCTTACCTATCTTTCAGTATTTAGGCAGTGTGTAAATTCACCAACAGCAGTAAATGTAATCCTTATTTTACTGGGGAACCAGAAATCCAAACATGCCACAGAGAAATCCTAAGAATTAGCACCTCAATGAGGATTTAGTAGAACAGTTATAAAAAAACACTGGAAAATGTGTACTGTCATAATAGCAAAACTAATAATACTTTCTGAAAAAAGGCACTGGTTTCATTAAACCAAAACCAGAAGTTTAGTTTAAACATGCTCCTGTCCACACAACCTGCCAATCCTCACATCAAGGTGCAATACTCATGTCACTGGAGTCTGTGCAATGCAAGACCTGATTACAGATAACAAGACTATTAGGCACATTCAGCAATTTACAGGACAAACCATTAATTTAGACCTGAATGGATACATCCAAGAGCATCCAAGGAAAACTCTGAAACATAAAACTGCTTCTCAATAAGGAAAATACATTTTTCATGTCCTCCAGTATCCAAAAAACTACTGCACTACCTCTTTTCTGTCCTTAATGCAGCATGTTGCAGTCACTTTGCTTAAATTATTCTACAAACTTCAACACTGGTCAGTGATTTTAGCAATCCTCAAGTTTTCAAAATGAAAGGCAATTAATTGAGCAACTAATCATATCAATATCTTCCTTCCTTTATAAGTCTCCCAACAAAGACATTTTCAAATTCACGTCAAACAGTGAACAACTTATAACACAACTTCTGAGGAATTAATTAAACAGAGGAAATATTTGAGAACAGTTTCAAAAACCAACCACAGAGATTAACACTGGTAACTCGGGAAGCTTGACAGCAAATTTCCATGATTCTACCTCTATCAAAAAAACCATCGATGACAGAGAGAATTTCCATAACTCAGAAGCACAGTAAGTATTATTTAATTATGTATTTATGAAAATTTTAATCTCTCGGACAAGCAGCTTCTGTCTTGTATCACTCTTTATATGGGGCCCTGGCCTTTCCATTAATTTGAAAGGTACTATTCATACATTTTACAAATCTCTCCCAAACATCCCAGTTCCACTCTAATTAGTCAATCCTCCATTCCTCTGCATAATCAACTTTGCTCTGCCAGTATGGAAATTCTGGTAGACATAATAAATCTTTTTGGAGAAAAGAGAGGTCACTAAGCAAAACCATTGGGCATCACAGAGCTCTGGATGTTCATACAAATTCACTCAACTCCCCCAGCTTTCATCTACTGCCGATCAGCTTTCTGCTTAAAAGCATTCCAATTCTATTCTGTTCTGGTCTTTATCAATGACCATGTTCCTTCAAATATTAACATTGCAAACAGTTCCTCTGATTCAATACTCTTACAAGAATTCACTCACTAAACAGGGCCTGTCTCTTGCATCTGTAGACAGTAACACTTAAAGTACAAACATCCATCTTTTTAACCCAAAAAAGGACATAATGCAAGTCCTGTGTTTTAGTTACAAACCGACAATTAGCCTCGGTGGTCAACAGAGGTTTCTTGTAATTTATTATAATTAACTGTCCCTTGGTTACTCCTCTTTTCTAGTTACAGTCTACCACAAAAAAAGTCAAAAGTTTGTGCCCAACAGGAATGTTAACTTTACAAAGCTTCAAAACAGTTTCAAAGACTGTTAAAAGTGAGGATGCAATAGCCCTGTCTGGCAACTTGTAGAAGGAGAAAACGAGCAAGAAGAGTATGAAACCAGAAGTATTTTATTGCTTTTTTCTAAAACAACATGTTAAATCTAGCATTAAAGATTTCAATACCTTTTCTGAACCAAACATTTCATCACACAGAGCCATGCTCACAGATAATAATCAGATCTGTTAAAGAAGTGCATGAACAGCTTACTTCATCTCAAGACCTGGATACCAAAAGAACCTGAAACTAATTCATAACATTTGTGCTCACATGTTAATACCCTCAGTCATAATTGCAGCCTGCAACAAACAGAACATCCACAACTTCTATGTGTGTTTCTGAGGTCTCAATTTCCTGATACTTCCATGATCCTGCAGAATCCCTGGGATCGTCTGTTGAAGAAAACTTCCAGTGAGATACCACACACCAGCTGGATATGCTGAAACTTAATCACAAACCCCTGCTCCTTTAAGATATCAGCTCCTGCTCTACAAAGCGCTGCTTCCTTCCTTAAAAGATTGCTCAGAGTTGAAAGCAAGTCCTTGATTTTGGGCTAACTGTGATGCATGTGGTGAGTGCTAAGCTCCAGCATGCCGGGAATGGCTCCACGGCAGCAGCCCGCACACCACATGGCCATGGCGCCTCTGCCATCAAGGCTGGATTGGTGCAGTGAGCTCCAGCTAGGGCTGCACACAAGGCTGACGTGCTGCTTGCAGCTGGTTGCTGATGGCAGCCATACAACTGGTAGGAGAGCAAGGGAAACTTGGCAGAGATCCTGATTCTGGGCCTCCTGCTCATTTTTCTGGGTATTTCATGTGATTCTGATACATATCATTATTTATATTCATTGTCTCTGTATCTATCCATCAACATGACTGTTAGCTTTTGAAAGGCAGGGAGATATGGGAACCTAGAGTTTTAGACTCAGTGTATAATTTTTTATTTCTGAAATCACAAACATTTAAAGTTGCTGTGGTTTATGGGTCAGAGACAACTGCAGATGTAACCTCAGAGTCAATAGCTGGAAGTTCACCCATTGTTTTAGAAAATGTTGACATATCATTTTGATTTTATCTTAACAGACACTCCTTTTTTCTCTTCATCTATGTGGAAAATGTGCATGCAACAGTCATCTAATTCAGTTGCATTTCCATGAAAGCAGTGTCTAAGCATAAGTGTTTCTGAAATACCACTGATAGTATTTTTTCCCTTTCTTAAAAACAAGAAGAAAAAAAAAAAAAAGAAAGAAAAGGCTTAGGTATTTTAATACAAAGCAGAAAACAGAAGCAATCATTTTCCAGAAATCCCATATGAATCACTTTAAAAAATGTTAAGCAGTTAATAACTGCAAAATCTCTAGCAGAAACTCTGAAAGTCACTAAAGATAAAGGAATGGAAACTATATGTAACATCCTAAGACTCATAAGATAACACAATGAACTTCCAATATAGTGTGAACTTCCATAGTCCCACCTTATGGATCTCCTATGCCTACAGACACTGACAGAAGAGGTGTCTCTCTTTTTTATATCACATACAGATCTCCAGATTTTGAAAAATATAGGAAAACTATTAAGTTTTATAGGAAATCAAGACTTTGTCCTAGAGCACAGCCAAGCAGTATGGCAATCTATTTACTCTCCAAAAAAATTGCTTACGAATGTTATATGTGAAAAAATAAGCATTATTCAGCAAGGACATTGAACTCATGCACATGAGAATTGCCATGGATGTATGAAAATTATCAGGTACTGTTGGAAACAAGAAAAGGATACAATTTGGCCATGTCAGATGAAAAAGGTATGTGTTGTGGAAAAATGAAAACAGTCTGCAGTTCACAGAGAAAAATACAGTCTGGTAGCTTGTCAGCTGAGAAATACATATGAATACTTCTGAAACTCAGGCAGTCTTTTCATTAAAACGTCTGAAAGACGTTTCTGGATATGCATCAACACCTCTGTAGGTGTGGATACCAATATTCCCCTTAAATATTCTTGATGTAATTCTGGTTTTAGGCACCTCAGATTTGCACAGAAATAAACAGCATCATCTTGCAACAGACTCACCATCAGTAACGTGATATCAAGTAACTCCTGCCTTTATTAAATTCCTTAGAAGTTTTAACAGGAAACACAAATCACACACAAACAGAGACTACATGAAAATACCCCATCCACAAAATATTATGATCACCCCTGGAATTTTCAAAGCTTCACTTGTAGTAAAAATTTCACTAGATCTTAGGTCAGAACAAAAATAACCATAAATTAGGTTGCCCTCCTGAAATGTTCAAACACTGCAAAGCAAGGCTTTGTATTTCAGAGCCAATGTAAGTAGAGTAAGGTGGGCTAAAAGAAATACAGCACCACTGGGTTTCTGAGCAAGGAAACTCTATTTTCATTTGTGCAAAACTTTCTTGTTGCCTTGGTGAATCTCCTTGCTGGCCAAAGTTGGCTATTGCAATAGTTTTTCACTTTAATAGCTGCTTTGAACAAAGCACCCCCATAAGTCAGATAGAGATTTTATGTCGTGTAAGGACACACACACACACACACATATATATATTTACACACTGAGATTCATATATACACAGACACAGACTTGCATTATCTTCTTCTATTAAAAAAATCTGCATAATCTGTTCTTTGAAGTTAGAAACATTTTACACACATCTGGATGTACATACACACATGGCACATGGAACTGAAAGAAGCAGTTATGTTTCTAGTGAGTGCTTTCATACTTGTGATTCAGCCTATTCAGAAGGCTGAATGAATTCAGCCATAGAATAAAAATTTAAAAATTCCTCAAAATCCAACTACAGGAAAATAATTATGCTATTTTAAGTATAATTCTTCCAAGTTGTGAATAAGGTGCAAAAATGGGTAGGAGCAAGCTCAGCTGAAAGCTTGGCCTAAACCCAGCAGGTTGGCTCTCCTGAGAAAAGTTGCTATAATACATGTGGATCTTGATTTAAACCAGATTTCTGGTTTCAGTGTGGCTGGAGAAATACTTTTAAAATGAATCTGTAGCAGAAGTAGAAAAAAATCTAAATATTCCATTCTCTTTTTCTATTCACTAGAGCCCAGTCAGGACCTCCTAATGAAGTTTCTCCTGTCTACCAGATACTGCCTGCATGCATTTCTTGCTCTCTGATGTACATTTCTTTTCATCATAGGGGAAGAATTAATATTAATTTGCAATTTAAAAATTAAATCCAGCTGACTGAATCTTTATCACAATTCAGTATTTTGGAAGAGACCTTTAAGATCATCAAGTCCAACCATCAACCCAGCATTACCACTGTAAGTTCTAAACAGCTAAACCATAGAAATTTTTTTCCTGATATCTAATCAGAATCTCCCCCTTCTCAGCTTGAGGCCATTATCCCTGATCTCTTACTGCAGGTATGGTAGAAGAGACTAAACCCCCACCTCAACATGATCTCATTTCAGGCACTTGTAGAGAGCAATGAGGTCCCACTGAGCCTCCTATTCTCCAGGCTAAACATCCCTAGCTCCCTCAGCCAATCCTCATGTTCTCTAGTCCTTTCACAAGCCTTGTTGCCCTTCCCTGGACACTCTGCAGCATCAAAATGTAATTTTTAAAGTGAGGGGCCCAAAACTGAGCTCAATACTCAAGGCATGGCCTCAGCAGTGCAGAGCACAGGGGGCCAGTCACAGCCCTGGTCCTGCTGCCACACTATTGCTGATACAGGCCAGGAGGTCATTGGCCTTCTTGGCCTTCTGTTCTAGAACAAACTGAAATTTTGTAAATGTTAAGATTGAAACAAATCCACTTGAGATTGTAAAAGCTAAATATTAATGTTGTAAATGTAATACCCTGTGTTTTCCCATTATTTACATGCACACCTCAGGTTCTGTGTTGATGTAATGGGTACAGTAGCAGGCAAAGTAAGTATCAGTCTTTACTGGGAATTCAATGGGGTAATATGGTTGGTATAAATGTTAACACAACTAAAACTTTTTTTTTATGTGCTAATCTATTTTTACATTTAAGCCTGGAAAAAAAATGTAACCATCTTGCCAATGAAAACCAAAAAAATCTTTTCCTGTACATTTCTGCTGGCTGACACATCATGTCTGCAAATAATAGTCTTTTTCTAAAAAACATTTACTTTAAACAATCCCAGAAGAACAAATAAGATATGTGCCATCTTATGAACATTTACCAGATCTTTGGCAATGCAGTATAGAAGCTCCTGATGCATAGACTCAACTCTTCAACTAAGTAACTCTTGCATATTATTAAGGCTAAGGTAGAAACTCAACCCCACATTATCACTTTCTGCTTGAAATACACTACAGCAAACTGTGATCTCAGATTAGTTTCTCAAAGAGAATAATTAGACTTGCTTTTTCTTATCCTGTGTTCTATTCTGGCACGTATAATGTAGACCGTCTTCTGAAATTGGTAACAAACAAAATCTGAAGCCCATTTTAAAGAGAAATTTCAACAGGAACATATCTTGTTGATGTGGATGAATACAATTTCCCAGGCTCAGAAGAATGTCCTGGGAAAGACTGGAAAGAATTCGGAGTAACTGCTACAAACAATGGTTTAAGATAATCTAAGATAATCAAAGATTTCTTACTCACTTATCACTGGAGAGATATGCACACTATGAAAACTAGGGAAAGCAGATTCAGTTGCTTCTTGGCTCACCTCACACAGGTGCATAAAGCAGAAAAAGCCCAGCAAGAAATCGAGCCCACTATATTTATTTATTTATATAAAAATAAATGCTGTTTATCTTAAAACTCCTTCCCTTTGTGGAAGGGGGAAGTGCTGGGGAGTGCCATACACAATACACTAATTACAATCACTTTCTGCTTCAATAAAGGAAATACAAACTTCCTGTCTTGGCAAAGGTTAGAATGTCTCAAGCAGGTGGGAAAAGAACCATGTAAGTGTCTAGACAGAAATGTGGAGGAAAAGTGTTTCCTAAACCTTCTATTCATGTGCTAATCCAGAAAGTGGACTACACATGTAAAAAGAACCGTGTTAATTATTGGTTCTTCTTCTATGATAATTATATTTTTAATTATGATAATTATATTTTTAATTATATGAATACCAAAATGTTAAATTATCTATAATGCTCCAATAAGTTCTGACACTTGTGGTCACAAGACTTCACCTTCTGCAGGTAAGAGGTTAAAATTAGTCTTCTAGGCATACTATAATTTGGTTAGTAACTACTCTGTACATATTCTTCCTTATTCTCCTAAATGCATCTATTATCATTATGAAATTATTACTGAGTATTGCTATTAGTGAGTGGGCACTTCACTCCAAAGGGAGTCACTTTATTACTTAGTCGAGCACTGAAATGCTATCTGTTAAGAAAGCATAAATATTTCCAAGATGGAAGATGATACATGGATATAAAAGTCCACAGGCATATCTTGATTAAATAATATTCCCAGGATAAAAGATTTCCAGTCAATTATTATGTTCTCAAGAATATATCTGGGACTATGAGTCAATTTATATGTTATAATCCTGAAATTTTTATTGGGAAAACAAAACCTTAGGACCACCAACTCTTTGCAGATCAGTAAAGGTCCAGTACAACCCCCAAATACTTGAAGACTCCTTTCTTGGACAATAAACAGCAATTAAAAAACACATAGCAATAACATAAAACATTTTATGTTGAAATTATGCAACTAATGTTGCATATGCTATCTTCACCTTTCCGAGTTTCTTTGCACTGCACTCTATGCACCTATCTACACATTTTCAGATCAGAAACTCAGCTTTTTAAAACCAAAGGTCTTTATCTTCATGTCTTTCACATGTAGTGTCCACAAATGTTCATATTCTACAGGAAATGATGCTATACACACAGAGAAAACCTACATACATGACATCACACTCACTGACAGTCTACTCTGCTCCCAGGCACATGGATCCACATGAAGGTTGGCATGAGTAAAATTGAAAAGCAGCTAATTTAAGTAGAACTGGATGAGAAATTAGGTTGCTGTTTGAAGAATACAATATTTTCCATCAAGTACATGATTTTACAAGTATGATTGGTTTACTCTGCCCAGCTGAGAACCAGGTAAGTTCAATAACGTAAGTCTCTCATGGATCATTTTGAAACAGAGTAATAGAAAGAAATTCTGTAGAAGAGAGAAAGAAGAAATTCTCCATCTAAGTGGGCTGACCAGCATCTCACAGGTAAATTCCAGGCAGACTGCTTCCTTGGTCTTCCAAAGCCCAAAAGCTGAACATTACTCATCAGATTTACCACTGTGTCCTTACAAAAAAGGAGGCATGCTGTTCTAACATAGCTATTAGAAATGGCTGCTGCAGTCACACAGACCACATAGTGGATGACAAAACTGCAATCACGCTCCTCTCCTGCTTGTGGAAGAGTTTGTACTATCAAGCTGTCCACAACCATCATATAAGCTCAAAAAATTCTGCAAAGTTTTATATGTTGCAATCATCCACAGTCTCTGTAAAGAGGAAACAGACTCAGGCTAGTCAATAGGCCCACAATAATTGGTGTGTGAGTGTCCAGCAAGATGAGCTTTGCCAGTAAAAAAAAAAAAACCAAAAATAAAAGAACAAACAAACTTAATAGCACTTTGAAGATAATAGAGAATTTTCTAGGAATTCAGTAAGTGTAACAGCATAAAAACATTTATCTTATATCAACGGTTTTTAATTGTTAGTTAAAACACCCTTCAAATTTTCAGGACAGGCTTTTACTGAAAAAAAATGTTCTTGACTCATGAAGCTGTAAGAAAAGTTATGTGACATATTTCCACCAACTGCTAACAAACCTTTACCACATATCCACCATTGCAATTTTAGGAAAACTGCTACGTCAGATTGCAGTGTGTGTTAACTTGGCAAATTCTGACTTTGTGATTATCTGATTTCCACTACCTCAAAGATGAGAGAAATCTCATCTCAAAGATGAGATCCACTATCAGATTTCCACTATCTCAAAGATGAGGATTTGTTTTATCCAAATGAGACACTCCTAATTCCAATTATATCCTACCTGCATATTCCTATACGTGTTTCAAACATTGCAAGAACATCTGTATATCTCCTACCCCATATTTCAAGTTTCTTTTATTCAAACTCTTATCCCTCTGCCCTCACCTTTTCCCACAGGATTTCTCCTTCTGGCCAGGAAAATTAGTACAAGAACATAATTTCACAGACAGTTCTTTCAGGTTTTGTTCCCCAACCAAAAGCAGGATGCAACACAATCTCTCTCAGAATATTCTTCTCACAAGTATTTGCCCCATTTTCATAGTGAAGTGGTTTAGATACAATCAATGGACATATGCTGAGACATATGCACAGAACTTTTTCTGTGGTTTTTTTCCCATCCTCTTGTTATCAATTCTGTATCTTAATCCTTTTATGTCTGGTATGCATTGTGAATCACAGACCAGCTCTGGATGTCTGGAAACTGCTGGGCTTTCTTAAAGAACATCATCCTAACTTTTCTCACCCCAGAATGCCAGTGTACCTCTGTGCACACAAACGGTGAGTGAACATAAAACTTTCTGCACAGTATGTAATACATCTTACAAAGTTAATTTCAGAAATATAAGCTTTGTTCACAGGAATCATGGTTTCAGTTCAATACAGCCACAGTATACCTCGGAAAAACAGTTTCTTGACCTCAAAGCCTAATGAAACATTGACTGTGTCCACTCCTATTTTTAGATGTGTGCTCTGCAGTGCCATATTCCTTAATATAAAGCTGACCCAAATGTTCCAATAGCAGACGTTGGTTTCTCTTTGATAGCCAATGCATATCTCCGCTTTCCAAGTTTCTGTAAACACATCATTATAAAGAAGGCCAGTCTTACTTTTCCCAGCCTTCTTTCTAATTATGTGCCTACTGCCAGGAAACTTTCTTTTTTTTTTCTTTTTTTTTTTTCTTTTTGTATTCAGTACTAAAATTTAAACAAATGTCCGATGTGTGCTGCAGACTTGGAAAAGAAGGGAAAAAACCTCCAAAGCTGTTACTGTTGTAAGTTACAAAGTTACTAAGTAACACCAAATTCCTTTCAACAAGCAGTGATAAACATTAGACAAAAAAATTTAGCTACAAGAGTACACTAAGTGCTAGATCACCAAATATGTCTTCCTTATAGACATATCAATTCCACAGAACAACCCAAAGCTCCGATGTTGGGTTTAATTTTGGTAAGAAGCTGTAGTAAATCTAAAAGATCAAGTCTCCTGCCCATTACCAACCCTCTTCATCCAGAACTATCACTCGGTTCTTACAGAAGTCTCGTACAAAGAAGGCTGGGAAGGCACTCATAGTTTACTGCCCCATCGTATTTGTTAAGGACTGATTTAGCAAGCCTTAGGCTACAGAGATGCACAGAGCCGCTGCCGCCACAAAAGCATCCTCTCTGCGTTTGGAAACGCCAAGGGACGGCCGGAGTCGGCAAATAAAGCCAAACTCCAATGCGACTACGGACGACGAGGCAAACTAAAAAAGTAAGAAAGAGTAGATCAAGAGGAGAAATCCTCGAAAGAAAGGCGGTCAGCCCGGTCCGATTACAGCATGATTTCACGTCCCCTGACCTTTCGCCTCCCATCACCGCTTCTGCCGTGCGTTCACCTCATCCGAAGCAGACACGTCACTGCCAACTCCTGAAAGTACCCTGCCATCTTACCTGGGCACGGCAGGTCTCACATAGCCGAGCGCCGCTGTCCGGGGAGCGGCGAGCGCCGGCGCGGAGCGGAGCGGAGCCCGCAGGTAGCCGGGGCTATATAGGGCGGGCCCGGGGCGCCGCTCGGCCGTGACTCACTGAGGAGCCGCCGCCGGCGCGGCCCACTCCGGCAGCTTCACGTTAAGAGTCCCGCGGCCGCCGCGGGCGCCCCGATGCGTGCGGGAGGGAGGGAGGCGTTCCCAGGCTGCCGGGAACGGCAGGGAGACGTGCGCTCCCCGCAGCGAGTGGCCATCGGGATGTTTCCACTCGCTGCCGCAGCCTTAGTTACTCTCCCTGGGAACTGCAAGAGCTGTGACTCTGTGCTACTCTTTTTGCCAAAAAACCCTCGGCTCCCAAGCTGGAAGTTCCCTTTTTTCCCTCCAGGAAAATCCATAGCCAGCATAAAAACTTGAGAAGGCGCTGCGAGAGCCTAGAGAAACATCCCAGGCTCTTCCATATTGCCATACAGCTGCACGAAAGTGTTGCTACGAAAATTTACATGAGCTCTTCCGTGAGGCAAAAGTTTCCACGATTCCACATAATTTTGTCTGCATGACAGAGTGGGTGGGATGGCTACACGTTTAATGTAAAACTGCAGAACTGATGTCTCAAGGTGTTCTTCTAAGCCCTTTAATACTTCTATGTTCCTTTAAAGTAACACTTATGCCACTACTCATCACTACCAAGACCCCAAGTGTTCAGATTAAACTGAATTTAAAACTTTTTTCAGAACAAAATATCATGTTATTGCCCTGTAGCCATCTGTTTTACAAATAGTCTCCTGTGCCTTCTTCACCTGCCAAAGAATTGCATCAGTGATCAGAAAAAAATTACTATACGATATAAAAATCTAGTTGATTCATGATCTAATTATGCAAAACCTTCCAGAGTGTCACTTAATCTAAATACATTAATTACTACTACATATTCCACTAAGATGTTCCTTTGAAGGCAGATAATTCTTTTTTTTTTGTGTGTGTGTGTTTGGGTTTTTTTTTTGTTTGTTTGTTTTGTTTTGTTTTTCTTGCCCACAAGGAGATAAAGAGTGTCAGATTCCTGTTGGTTCATACCCTTCCTACTATAAGCCACTTGGTCCAGATGCAGTGCTTTCTTACAGGTTACAGGCCAAAATCAGTTTTATGAACAATCACAGAACACAACTAATGACTAGTAGCATCTACTTCAACATCTGCTTAAAACAAGAGATAATCTCAAAAGATACATCTATAAAATCACTATTCTCAATTCCATGCTTAGCCCATGGAGGTGATCAGTGGTATCACTTGCATTTTCTACCTCATGAGCAGCAAGTAAGTGTATGAACATACTGCCTTTTATCCCTGTTCAACATCCTGGACAACAGTTAAAGAATTTTAGGGCACATGAAAGCAAGGGTGATCCTCTTTCTTCTCTGAGCTCCAGTTTCCAGTCAGTGTCTATTATAGTTCAGCTCTGGATGCCTGGAAATCTGTTTGGTTTACAAGAACATCACCATAACTATTTTCCCCCAACTGGTATGAACCTCCAAAATGAGCAAGACCTCTACCTGAGAAATTTCATTCCACAATGGACAATGCAGAACAAGGCAGGACTGAAAATTTCTCTGCTTACTCAAGCCCTTTCACACTTTGTCACCACTAAGCCCTCTTCAGGACTCAGAACTCACTCCACATCACTCAATCCCTCCAGAATATAACAGGAAGAAGAGAGGAATGCTGCCAGTTAGGAAAAAGGGTGGGGAAAATCAAGCATCTCCCCACTGCTAGAACAGAGTGGAGTGCCAGAACCTGGCAGTCAGAAGGCTGGCCCTGTTTCCAATTCTGATACATGACTCTGGGGAAGAAGCATGGTAGCTCATACACATAGTACTAAGATAGTACAAAGATAAAAGGAGTATCACTCATGGCTGATAAGGTCTCTCTATGCTTTTTGGTAGGTATGCTTGTTGAGAATAGTATTTTATCTAAAAAGCTGAACACAGTTCTGTTATGGCCTGTATGCTGATAATGTAACACACACAACAAACAGCAGCCTGATCTACAGTAGGAAAAGTCAGTGATAGAAAAACAGTACCTGGACGTCACATCTCTTAACTGCACCTTCTCCTTTGTATTTGATTATAATAAATTGAGATAATACTGCATCAAAGACATGCATTAAGAAGTTATCCAACATTTCTTCGTCACAGCTCTTAAAATTTTTGCATATAAGAATTTTATGTCAGTATGTGTATGTTCAGTTCACGGGGATGGAAGATGAAAGCAGAGACAGCTTGTGCACATCAGCTTAGTTCAAGATACTTGCTTTTCTCTGACTCCACAGCATATTCAGGCATGGAAAGTGAAAATGAAGCTCAGCTTACTGGGGAACAAGCATGAGGCACATTGCAAGATAAAGATCCAAAGGGAAAAGAAGTAAAACCATATGCTTAACTTAATATGATCTGTGATTCTTTCTTGTAAACAACTTTGCCTATAATTCCAGTCCCAGGAACATTTGTGTCTGGTTTAAGGAGTTTCCAACTATATCTACAGCATGACTGGCAAATGGAAATGAGGGAAACTAATTTATGCATAAAAAGACAATTGCATACAACTCCAATTAAGTTTTAATATTTAAAAGAAATAATTGAAACATAATTATAATGATAACAGCTTTTGGAAAAAATGAAGCAAAGGAGCCCAACAATTAATTGCTGTGGAACAGGGAAGATAATGGTAGATGTCACTAGCAAAGCAGGCAAATACCAAACCTCCTGAAGTTGTCTTGCTAGCACTCATTCAAACTTTGAGAAGCTTCACAAAATTAAGATTTACTTTTCAAATCACCCCATAAGTAAAATGATATTAGTATTGTTTGAAGTACAAAAACTAAAAAGGATGCCTTCAGGAAAGAAAAGCTGAAGAGAAAACCTTTCACAAAGTAATCACATCCTCAGCAATGAGTGAAAATAAATGAAAATAACTCAATGGAGAGTTCATCAGAGAGTCTGTCAAATTTTTAAACTATTACAGATTAATTTGTAGCATTTAAATATAATCCTTTTGACTGCAGTGTATCTTCAGTGAAGGAAGTGTATTTTAATAGCATGCATATATTTTTAGTTACAACAGCTGTTTTCCAGGTGCTACTATAGTTCAAAAAACTATACACTTCTGTTTCCTTTCTTATCTTTGCGTCCTTGATTTTCCCTCATTATGATATGTAAAAATTTAGCATTGTAGCTGCTGACTTAACTGAGACATTTAAAGCTATACTGGAGTGTGCAATTCTGATCACACGAGTTAAGACCAGAACTCTCAAATTTCTCAAATCAAAACAGGATGTTTTGACAAAAGAAAAAAATCCAACAAATGAAACTTTAAAAATTCTGAGGTCTAGGAAGAAGTTGTGATTGAGATTCAAATGGTGTTTTCGAATGAGGGAGACACATGCCATGAGATTCTTTTGGTCTTAAAAACTGGAAATTAATGCAAGGATATAGGCATGCCTGTAAATCAACCCCAATAGTATTCAGCTAGCTACAATGCAGCTTTGCATCATATTACAGTTCAAACATCATTAAACTCAGATGGAAATGTCAGTAAAATAGACTTGAAGGACTGACCAGAAGAGGGAATTGAAAGAGTTTGCAAGCTTCCAAACTGATTCATGTGCAGCTTACAGATTTCAATGATCTATGGAGGCCAGTTCAGCAATCTCATTTTTCCTACATAAGGGAAATGCATCCCATTTACACTAGTCGTGCAAAATAAGCTTTGGCACGCCAATCATTGCAGATTTTATATTTTTTATTTAAAACAAAAAGAAGTATCTCCATAAAACTAGATTATCTCCAATACTGTACTTGACAAAAAAGTCACAGCTTTTCTGCATAGTTTTGAATGTGGGTTCCTAAGACAGGAACACAACACTGATTTTCTTGGAATGAGTGAGTTTGAGATTTCTTTAGAAGACTAGAATGCAAAACTAGGACTTCCCAAAACCAAAAGTGACTGACTATACCTCTGAAATGGTAGTTACCAAACATGTGCCAATCCAAAGCATTTAGCACTGTTTCAAGTATCCTGTACTACCTAACTTTGCTAGTGTTGGCAGACACTGAGGTGGTAACTGTGAATTGCTTTGTCTGGTACTATTTCTGTTGGGTGAAATTCACAATGTCTGAACTAGAAATACCAAGCTGTTTGTGGCTTTTGTTGTTCTTAGCACTTCTGGAAAATACAAGATCACATGTTTGTTGCAAGAAAGAATATTTAGGCAAACATTTCCCATCACTTAATTCTGCAAATACACACCATTAAAATTATGTGCATTACAAAAATGAAAACACAACTAGGGTAAACACTTGATAGCAAGTAATATTGCAGTCTCTGATCTAGGAAAACATGATTCAACAACAATGACAACAAGAATTTTGTCCAAACTCCTAATAATACCAACAGAGAAACAAAAGTTACAAGTTTCTATTACTGAGTCAATTTTCCTAAGGCAGCAGTTACCATTTTTGGGGAAATATACATATACTTGCATGTGTGCATACATACATGGTGACAAAGTGACTCACACTCAAGTCAACACACCTCTGTTTCACCTTTCAGACTAAAATAGCAAAGGTCCTCAGGATAAAAAATTAAATGATATTGATCAGACTCACTGTGCAACCCCTATGACAGCATAGAGGAAAACTATGGGTCTACTATGTAGGCACTGTCTAATAAGGAACTGGAACAGTGATGGTTGAACAACAAGCATATGGAGAAGTCAAGTATCCCAATGACTTCCTTAAAGCTCCTAGATACTTCAGTACCCACATTATTGGTCTGTTTTATCCATGAGAAATCCGTGAGATTTCCTGGCCTGCAGAGCTACTGATACTGATACTGAAAATCACTTTTACAAGCATTGCCACGGATTTATGAGAGGTCTGCCTGCACTTCAGATGCTAAAATTGTTAGAAAGCTTAAAAAAAGTTGCAGATGATTACAGCAGTTTGAAAGTCACCTGTAAGTGACTTCCCAGTTCTGAAGTCAAATCTTGACACTACATTCCCTTCTTTAATAGCCCCGACATGGCAACAGTGAGTGTGTTGTATCTTTCAATTAGCTACACTTCAGTAACTTACAGCTGCTATAATTGTGAAGCCTGTCAGGAAAGATAAAGAAGCTGTTTCTTCTGAGCCAGGCTTCCCTACAGTATTTAAAATGTTTTTCAGTAGCTGTTTATGAGCTGATCTTGTCACAATTTCAAGATCAAGGCATAACTTATTTCCTTTCATCAGGATGTCAAGCTCACAGTGCATGTAATTGTTTGCTATAGAGGCTGTGACTTTAGGACACATTTTGCTGCTAACATTTTGAAACCAGAGCAAACCAGGCCAGCATGCTAAACGTTACTGCTGATGTTTGTGCCCACAGCTATTTAGTTTTCTCTATTCTAGGTTTCACACACTCAGCAGAGATTATAGCTCTTCCTTCAGAATATTTGCTGTGTTGATTCTTCCTGCTTTAAGTGAGTCTGAAGTGAAAAAATTGATCGTGTTCCATGTGTTTTTCCACCAGGAAAAAGACCTTTTAACTTCAGCCCATATAAATAGAAAGTAAGTAAAACAAGTAAGTAAGTAGGTAGGTAAAGTAAGTAAAGGTAAGTAGGTAAAACAACTTCCCAAGACACTGGATCACAGGGCATGAATTTTACACTTATGTTTAAACCAGGACCTAACTTGAATTTCTGAAATCACATAACATTTTTCCCTATTTTATGTTGTTATGGAAAATTTTTCTTATCTGAATTGTCAGGACAGTTATAGGGTTTTCTAGTGCTTATTTTCTTTCTTTTCTCTCTCTCTGCTACTGTTCTTTACTTCAAAGACACCTCTGACTCTCGGGGCGCCTGTGTACCCTTTCTAGATGAATTTCTAAGTTTTCATTAGAACACTACACTAGACAAAAACTTACAATATGTTTTTGTAATGCTTGAAATTATCTGCAGTGGGACTCTTCTTTCCCCCTGGCAAAGGATGACTCATTTATCTTCAGCTTGCTAACCAACGAGGCTGCCAAAGACCCCTCCTTTCTAAACAATAATCTGTAGAGCGCTTTCAGAAACATGAGAAAATATGACAAACACAGCTTTCAGTTCTTAACTTTGCTGGCTGAAGATCACAGGAGGATTTGGACAAGTCCGCCAGCCTCGATCCCCTGCATTCACCACTCGGCCGCTAACAACAGAGAGCGGCTCCCTGCACACAGACCGCTTCCCCGGCTTCCCTGGCATCTCCCCCTCCGCTCCTATTCTGAAATCCTCCAGCTCCAACTTCCTTATTTGGTTGCCGGGACTGTTCTTTGTCTGGCTGAGCCCCCCGGGCCGCGCCGCCCCCGGCTCGGCCCGGCCCGGCTCCAGCGGGCCACCCCGCCCGGGCCCCGGGCGAGCCGCGGCCATGCCCATGTAAGGAGCAGCTCCCGGGCCGGGCGGGCCGGGAGCTCCGAGCGCTGCGGCTCCCTCCGCTCAGCCCGCAGCAGCCCCGGCTCCCACCGCAGCACAGCGCTCCCCAGGCCGCCCTGGCTGCGTCTGCAAACCACTGGCAACAAGACAAAGGAAAATGAAGCGATGAAGTTCCAGTGTAAAACTCACAGATTCCTGTCATGTTTTCCATTGTTCTTTAGAACAGGTTACAGCATGTCCCGTGGGGATTTCACTGGTGCTTTCTGCAGAGAAACAGAATCCCTCAATACTGCTACCTACTTCTTTTAAAGTTACTATTCTGTTATGCTGCTTGAAGAAACAAAGCCAGACTAGCTTTACTCTCAAAATATCCCAAGACTTTTAAAAGTAGCGTTTATAAAGAGCAGCTAACCTGCAGGAAGACAGCGACATTTGCTAGGGGAACATTCCCTACTGTTGCTACTGTTGCTTGATACTCAGTTTTAGTAGCACTTCAGGTACTTCACGAGAAAGAACTGACCGTCAAACCGTACAGGTCTATATAAGAATAACAGCAAGCAAGGAAGAACATTTAAATAAAAAAACAAAACAAAACAAAAACCCAACCAAAAAAGTCCTGCTGGTCACTGTATTTTTCTTGTTCACATCTTTTAAGTCCGTTTACATGACAGCCTTTATTTCTTTAAATTTAAATGAGAAAATGACAACAGTTCAGGAGAATATATACTGAATATGTCCAGAATATATACTGAACTGACAGCTGAAACAAAAGTTGATCTACAGAGATCTAGTTATCTGACTGAAGAGTTTATTGAGCTGTTGCTCCTTAGAAGGAATACCCTTAACAAAGTAGTGATTTAAAATTAGTAAAAGTGTTCTGAGACAGTCCTTTCATGCAGTGTGACAAGAAAAAACATTTTGAAAAAAATCAAAGAAGAAGGAATAGCTAAATTTCAAACTTTCTAATTCTGTCTGGGAATCTGGAAGCATTTCTGTATTTCTCAATATGGTTCCTTAGTATTAAGTCATGAAAACAAGTCCTTAAATAATGCTAAAACTCCTTCCATTGTTGCAAGCTCCTGTGGATGTTGGGTGAAGCAGAAAACAAGCAGTAAACTGGAACAGAGAGCACTGCTTTAAGTCACTGATGTACAGGGCAATAGTGACTGCTCCTGGGCACAAGTACATGAAAAAAAATAAATACAGAGAACACAAAGGTGCATTTATAACCACCTTCCTGTAAGACTCCAGCTGCACCCAAGTCAGTTGTACTTTCAGATCAACAGAAAACTGACTCCGGTATTTTTATACCACATTCTTGCCCTCAACAGAGGCCTGAACAAGTTTGTTTACTTGTGAGAAACTCTCAAACTAGAAAAACATAAGGAAACAGCTTAATAAAATAACAGAAGAATAAATATATTGATGACATCATAATTACATTACATATTTAAATTAGCATGCTAAAATTCACCTCAGGAAAAAAAAAAAAAAAACCAAACAAAACAAACAACTTCAGCAAAATAAGAAACATATAGGAACAATTTAGGAGAATTTATGCCAGAAAGATCAAGTTTCAAGTTGCCTGTTTCAAGATTAATGTAAATAAAACATTCCTAACTGACAAAGAAAATGCTAAAATAAAAATCCAAAATACAGAAATACTTTAAGAATGAATTAAGCTAAGGTCACAAAGATACAGCATTGTCAAATAGTAATTTAAAACAAAATGAGGTTCTTATGGAGCTCATCCTTTCTACTGCTAAAGGCTGCAGAAGTACCAGTTTATTTCAGAACTACTCCATCATCTTCAGCAGGTGTTCAGGCTACTGACAAATAACTCACTGCTGATTCTGCAAGCAATTTACTGTCCAGGCCCTGTCATCTGACATCAGTTCATCTGAATGGAACAAATGACGCAACAAGAGACATGTTCAGGATAGGAGGACATATCCTTCGACCTTTGACGTGCTGTTCTACATTTGCTCTTCTGCAAGTAGCAGTATGTCTCTGCTGCAACAGAAACTGGCAATGCTCTCAAGAAAGCTATCTAAAAAATCTAAGATAAATGCATATGAAAGCATAGGTTTCTACCCTTGCAGAAAGGGTGACCTCCCAGAGGTCTGGAAGTTACTACTCAACTGACTTTCAGTAAAAGTTCCAGTCCTCTCTCTGTCTGGTCAAACAGGTTTCAAAGTACAGGTTTTGTCTCTCTAAATACTCCAGATAACTAAATTGCTGCCATTGACCCCAGTGGCAGTCTTTAATGTGTAAGTATATTTCCATGCAAGTAGAGCATATCTGCTCCCTGTGCCATCTTCTCTTTTTGGTACCTGCCAAAAAATGCTTCCTTCACCTCCCCCAGTGAACCCCCTCACTCCAACTACTCCACAGCTCACAGCAAGTCTACAGACTGAGGCATGGCAACCTCCTTCTTACAGGTCTGAGGCACTGCTCCCAGAGAACCACACCATATCCTGTCTCTCCTTCACTTCTGCCAGAGGGTGCCCTCATGCTGCCCAGCCCAACATCCATGTTATGGCAGTTTCATACAGTGTAGTCAAAACCTAGAAGTCTCTGCATGAGCAGTGGAACAGAAAAATGTGCCATAAGAGATCATATCATTAACCCAACAGACCTGAGTAGTTTTATCATCTGAATATGAAAGTATTTGGCACCAGTGCACAACCACTTACCAAGGTTAGAGTACTGGCAACAACTGTTTCAACCTGCTCAGAAACACTGAATTCAAAATTTACAAAATCTTTACTAATATTAAAGGAATTATGAAAACAATGAAAAAAACCTCAGCATTTTATCAGTTAATTAAAATTCATTTTATGTGCTAATGTTCAGCTTTGTAAGAAAAACTACTGGCATTGTAGCATAAGCACTAAAACATTTAGTGATATTGTAAAACATATTCAATAACACAATCATATTTCTCAGACTAAACATCTTAACATATTCTGAATGTATAGATCCACACATCGATAATAATACATTTTAATACAGATCTTCAGAAAAATTCCCTGCCCAAGTATGAGACTGCTTTAACTGATAAAACAGGCCCATTGTACACTAGCCAGTTTGTTCAATAATTGTCCAACAATAATTACTACACATCAGTTTATAGTTTTAACTGAATTATCATTTCATCTTAATGTGGTCTTTTCTGATTATAGACCCATGGAAGCAACATTAATTATATAAGAAATCCATGTGTATTCATATCAAAATTATATTGTCAGAATTTTCAGTGCAGAAGTACTAAAATTTATCCTGGGAGAGACCTGTATGAAAGCTACTCTGAAATGTAAGGTAGTTATGAGTGGTCAAAAGTCATGCATTGACTTATATTTGGAACAGCAGTCAAGGACAATGCACGTCTGAGAGAGTTGGGCACAAATTCATGGCAAGAGGAAGCATTATTCTCCATATGCTTAACTGGCAAGCTTCATTGCATTTAGATCTGGAAAAAATTTACCAACATGTTTTGGTCGAAATGGAGAAAATACACAGAACAGCAGCAGAAGCCACTGCCAACTACAAGTAGATGACCATTTTTCAGTCTGGTTTTACAAAGAAATATATAATGCATGACTTTGTTAAATGATAACTAGTGGTATCTGCAAGTGCTAAATAGTAAATAAACACAGATTGCTGTGAGGAGCAGCAGAATGAAATGAAGAAATGAAAAATTGAAGCTGACCATAAATGGAAAACTTCTTAGTCTTATTCCATAGTTTGACTCATCTCAGTCAGTTGGGCAAAATAGAAGATCCATAGCTCAGATAGTACTAAACAGAGAATAAAGCAGCACCATAACAAAATTAACTCAACAATACAAAAAAATTGTAGCTGTCTTGGTATGGTGTTCTAGTAAGATTTTCTTCCGTTGTAGAGTCATGCTTGTTGGATGCTCACAAGTTGAACCAAACTTTGAGGAACCAAAATCTAGCATTATCTATAACAAAAAGACATGCATCATGAAGACTGGGGCTGTCAAAGCACAACATGCTAAAGACTTAATCTTGTTTTAGAAACCAGGTTTCTTCTTCCTAGACATTAAAACATATAAAAACAAAACTAAACAAAACAAGCCCCAAAAAACTTCAACAGTAATTTGCAATAACTGATTTTTATGGGTAATGTATTCCTTGTGGGAGTTCAGAATGACTTAGAAGATTTGTAGACAAGATTTTTATGCCTTGTTTACATTTTCTTGGAGCTTAAGAGAAAGCAGTCTGAATTAAACTGCAGCTAACATGCCACAGGAAATGAAGGAAGAGAACCAGACTTCTCAAGAAAGATTTACATTTATATAATGGTGATGGCTATATTTTGGCTTAGAAAAAGGAATGCAATTGTTCTAAAATACACAGAAAAGCTGTTGACTAGTGTTTCTCCTTACTTAGTGGATCATGAACCACTTCAACACTGTACACTGCAACAAAATGCTTTTTAAGAGAGCTCTTTCACCATTGCACGATACTTTGTTTACAGACCAAACTATCTTGCATCAGCAATTCCTCTCTGTATGGCAACCAAAGAGAACTAAGCCAGCACAACCCTCACCTATGCCAAATGTGTTGGTGCAAAACCCACCAGAACATTTTCCATGGTTTCCATGGAGAAAGCATTCAGCCTGTTGGTAAACAGTAATGCGCTCTTCGAAGTGTAACGTCATCTTTTATGAAAGATGTCCACAGCACATTGATAGAAGAACCTGCAATCAGCTTCTCACTGCTTTGTAAAATTTCTATTTGTGGGAATCAGGTGCCTTTGAAATTGAAGTTTAGAAGTTGAAATTAATTAAAGGGGCGAGCTTACAACTTAAGGACATTATAGCACTTCTGTAGAGAATGAATTTATTTGACAGATGATATGAATAGTGCCAGAAATCAGACTTTTTCTCTTCACTAAACTATAGCTATATTTGGCTTGATCACAAGCTCTTTTACTTGAAAAGAAACAAGCAAAACCCCTTGCTACCAAAGATGCAGCTTTGCACGTGTTCAGTATGACATCATAATTTCAGCCAGATTTTTTTCCATTAGGTCAGAAGTCCATGAAATACACACATAGCGTGGCCTACGTGAGATCTCTGGACTGTTCCTGGCTCAGCAGGATGTTTCTAGACATCTTGTTCTGACTCACAAATAAAAGGTGTAAGAACTGAATGCAGAGTTTATCTTGCCTTCATTCCCAATGCTTGTTCAAGATGACAACAGGGCAATTTGATGAGATGCTGCACAGTGAGACAAGAGAGATTAAAGGAATTTATAGGAGACTAAAAAAGTACCTTCTTGTACCTGACTTTATAAACTCATTTTCACATAATTTTTCAGATATGTTTGGGTAGAAATGGATGAACAAACTTGTCCAAATTAGTTTTAACTTTGGTTTTGACCCAGAAATCCTTTGAGAGAGTTTGCACCATACATCCCCTCCTGGGCTTCTTATTGGTATATTTGGGAAGCATCAAATTTTGCATACATCAGCTATTCAGCTGAGATGAAAATAAACTGCAAAGGGATATAGTATCATAAAACTTCATTTCAAGAAAGTACTGTGAGACAAATGTGTTTATACTGCAGTAAGCCGGAATACTAAAATGCTGCATTTCATTCAAGCAGGATTATTGGAACAGTTGTGCAAAATTTGTGAAGTGTGACATAAACCTGCAGGCTTTGATGCCTCTCAAAGATGTATTATTCTTAATCTAAATTACTTCACATTAATCACTTCATTTTTTCTATCTAGTTTCTAGTGCATGCTGGAAGTTTTTTCCCATCTCTTTTTTTACCATGACCATAAATGGTAAAAAGATTGTGCCATACATTTAAAGGTTTCTGCTGTTTCATCTTGAATTTTGATAAAAACCTGACCCTTCTTGCTATGCAATTCTATTTTACAAAGGTAGGTTTCACTTTAAACTCAATTAAAACATACAATAAAATGTCCACACTTCTGTTGTAGGATAGAAATATTAACCTGCAAATATCCAGAAGATTCTGAAGTATTCTATATATGTTTCTTCTCTAAAAGAGTATTTTTCATTGTTAAAGTGAAAATATAAATAAAAAACAGAACTGGAAGTATCTTTAAAAATAAGGTTGAACGGTATCATGGGGTATCCTTTGGTAAAATATTCTGAAAAGTCATTGAAGAAGCTGATACATAGACTTTCTTAAAAGCACTGAAATTCTATTTATCTGTGTAGGTTTTCATCAGGTACAACAACTTTGCAAGTATGCAGTTTCCATGGCTTAAAAAGACTATGCTCTATAAAAAACCAAAAATCACGATTTTGGCAGTTTGGGGGTTTTTTGGTCTTATGAGTTGTTATGAATGACATTTTGCTTTCACATGGTTTTATTATTTTTTAAGATCCTACCTGAATTTGTAACTAGGCTTTAAAATTACAGGAGACTAATAAGGGTAACAGTCGATAACATAGGTGCTAAGGTGCTTTGATATTTCCCTTTTTACAGAGTTAGGCCATGAGAAAGACCTCTCTTTGACAAAGCTAAACAACACACAACACCTGTTTTCAGAACATGACAAGGACTGTGATGTGAGGTTTGATTGAGGAGTACTTCATGCTCAGGGATGCTGAATCTCAACTACAACTTTTAAAGGTCAAAGTTCCTTTGAGAAGACATCCCCCAAAAGAAGTACTGTAGGCCAGAGCGTAGACATGCCCAAAGTTTCATAAACTTCTACAAGAACCCACTGTGAAGGCAAGTGCAACTGCAGCAGCCATTCTTAAGCAGCAAATTCAATTAATGGTATCACAGCTACCCTGGTGAATAATTATTTACACATTCACATTCTACTGATATCAATAGGTACAAACAACAAAAGGAACTATGCTTAAACAACTCCAGAAACAGAAACCACACCACAATGAGTCTTGACTTTTCAATGACTAAAGGAGCAAAGCTGAACATATGTCTGAACTATTTGCTGCACACAAACCTCCCTTATTGCTGGCAGGCCTTTTCACTGGCACACAAGGAAGTCCGTAGCTCATTATTACCCTAAATTACTTGCTCTCCCTTGCACCTTCTCTATTGTGTTTTAAGGACCTTTTGTCCCCCTCAGCCCATCTTAAAGAACTGCAATTCTTTTTCTGGATACAGTCAGCTAGGTAACCACACCAGCTCACTCTTCAAAACCGTGCCTGTCTGACTGATTTATTTGCATCACTATTTCCTGGCTTGTTCTTCCAAGAAATACTGTATAGCTTCCTTTACCCAAGTACACATTCCAGAGAATACAAAACACAGTGAAGTGAGGAAACAGTCCCATGTGTATGTAAAAGGTAATACAGTATTTTTATTTATTTTTTTATTTCCCAGTAAGCAATGAGAAAAAACATGCCCTAAATAATACTTCCAGGAGAATGGTATTATCAATAGTATGGTGTGATACATGATCTGGGATGTGATTCTCAAAGAAAGAATTAAGTCTGATAAGTCTAATCACTAAATATACTTTCTTATCATGCTTTAACCAGATATTGCCTGGACAGCATCCCATACATTCTCCAATAAAAAACATATAAGTAAAGGTCTGGCCTTTTGAAACGAGGAGCTGCAATTCTGGTCACTGATCTGAGAAACTAAAACATGAATCATTTCAGAGAATGGTAAAAGAAATAGCCAAACCAATAGCCACCAAATAAAAAATGAATAATTTCAGAAGATGGCAGAAGGAAAAAAAAAGAACAAACAACAAAAACCAACAAAACCAAACAGAAGGAAAAAACCCACAACTCACACTTCAATAAAGCCTATAAGAATTAACTGGCTTCAGACCAAAACAGGCTAATGGAACATAGATTACCTAAGGAGAAATGAAATAAGTTTCCAGGAGTCATGGAAGTTAAGACAAATACTCATTGTACAGGGAAAAGAAAGCAATTCCACTGGACCATTTTCCAAATGCCTGATCTTGCACTCCTTGCACAGCCTAATTCCCTTTAAAGTTATGAATTTAGGCTATGTGTTGGGGTTATATAACTATGTCTTAAGAGACAAATGCAAAGTAGTACAAAGCAAAATTATACACAAACCCAGGATTAGGGGAAAAAAACCCCATGGCTAGACAAAAAAACCTAAAAACTTGGAAAGAAAACTACAGTGAAAATAACTAGAGGTGAGGTATATTTATAATCCCTTTCCCTAGAACTGGAAAAATACTGAGGAGGAGGAAATTCAGAGTAAAGGGGATGAAGCTGTGAAAGCTAAACAGTCTTGACAAAAAGAGAAATATTTGAGTAACATTTCCTAAATTACTTTAAAAGGGAGTAAACTAATCAAATGCCATCTGAAATTGGCTGTATGCCCACCGCTTTGGTTGACTTTAGGGTCAGTAAGACAGAGGACAGACATAAGCTAGCATAGCTGAAAAATCAATACAAATATAGCTAAAACACAGATGGAATTTATTATAGAGCAGCTGGAAAGGCAAAGAAAGAATTCTGTGGATCCATACCGACAGTGTAACTTTGAAAAATATTCTCCAAGTATGAAAGTGCTTTACAAAACAAACAACTTTAAGAAGCGGTGTTAGATGTAGTCATACTACAGAAAACAGTCTGTTCTGATATGAATGTCTGGCACAATATTTCTGATCCGTTTAATAACGTTACCTTTCAAATCGGTCCAAACAGACTTGCTGATGAAAATCAATAAAACCTTCACACGATAATATAACATGCGTAATATGAAGTCCACAAATTGGACAAAAAACAACTGCACAAAATAAAATGGGAAATTCTAAGGGGTTTCTTTCCCGCTTGATTTTCTTCTAATATATATTCTGGTTAAATTTTCAGGTATTTTGCAGTTTTAAAAAATTCCTGTAAACCTTTCAAGACATTCATCAACATCAAGATTTTTATTCTGCAGGGAGTTATGTCAGAATCAACACAATAAATGTTACCACAAAGTATTGCTAGTGAGTCATTGCTCAAGAAAGTTTCCCAAGGTACCACTGCACAGGACAGTCAGTGATATCTTGTAAGTTTTAAATTTCAATAACTCTTGCTCTAAAATACTCTGTACCAAGAGTGACATGTAAAAGATTTTTATTAAGGATGTATTGATGCCACCTTCCACACTACAAATGCAGTTTCACTGTTATTTTGCGCCAATACTGAAAGGGTAGTGATCTGGCCATAAAACTATCTTTTTTCTTTTTTTTTTTGGCCTACTTTTCAGCTGTATCAGCTACTTAATTCATCTAGTCATATGGCTGCACGATTGCTGGTGCCTTTGCAAAGGGAGAAGTTGTAAGGTGGGGGGTAGAAGAACACAGGTTTACCCTTTTTGTGGCAGAATATGGCCCTTGGTGCAGCATAAGCCAGACAAAAAAACTACCCACTGCAAATATGAAGGAACTAAATTCTGCCATGTATCTCTTTAAGGTGTATCATCTACTTTGTAGGCAACCTAGCCTAGAAATTAGCGAATGTCCCATAGCATTGATTTGCAAGGACATAAAAAGAAGAAAACCAAGAAAATCAGTCTTCATAGATGGTAAAATAACATTTGAGAAGAGTGAACGGTGCACCCCGAGTCTTTTCATGAGACAAAATCATAACATGGATTGGTGGGGCACCTGGACCCTGAAGTGCTCTTGACTCTGCAGACCAGTAATCAAAACAAGCACTGTAAGAACTTGCCTCCTTACTAACAACCTCAGCGATGTGTGAGCAGGCTCCTAATATAGCTTTCTTTGTGTGCACTGAGCAGTGCGAACAACCCGGACGCCTTTGCAGGCAGCCTCTCGCACAGGACTGGTAAGCATTTGCTTTATGTCAAATGCTGGAACAGTTTTTCTGGTCACAAGGGAAGAGAATTCCAGCAGTTTGTCAGGAGCTGTAACTGCTCTGTGTGCTTGCTAGATAGACCTGCACCCTGTGAAGTGCCATGGTTAATATCAGGCCTAACCTGGTTTTGAGGCCGTAAGTTCATAACTTGAACAAACCAGTAAGTTCTTTCATGAGAAGTTAGCTGTTAAAATATTGAATGTAGTAGTGAGTAATTAGTTTAAGAACTTTTAAAGTTCTAGCAATCAGATTGCTAGAACTTAGCAATTGTTTTTGCTAAGGTCCTAGCAATCAGATTAAGTCTGAAGTGCTTCATGTGTGGTCATGAGTGAAAATAAAGGAGTAAAATAGCCAGACAATAAAGAAACTACAAGCAAGTACGAGTTTCCTGAAATACCTCCCTCAGGGAGCTTAAAGTAGGAGACAAGGAGTTATAGTATGCTTCAGTGTTAAACTGGAACATGGAATTATCTAGAGGAAAGACGAACTAGCAACTCACACTGTGTGAAAATCAGTGGGATGAAGCGCCTTTACAGCCTCTTCCTAGTACAGTAAGTAGCTACAACCTTCCCTAGGATGCTTTTTTCCCCTAATACAATAACAAAAAAAGTTCCATTCAGATTCCTCTCTAAAAGGCAATGCATGAATGTTTCTCATTCTGTTTCCAAGCAGACTGATAAATATATGCAAACAAACACATGCCCACAGGGAGAAGAGTCTGGTTCAGCAAGTTAGTATAATTCATTCTGAAATGCTCGATTGTTCTATTTGGAACACCCAGTGGTTTTAATCTGCCCAGGAAAATCCTTTTTCACATTTCTACTTCAGCAAAAGAAAGCAATTGTAGAAGCATATTTAGACTTTTTTTTTTTTTCTCTGTGGAAATAGTTTATATCTTTAAAATGAGAGAAACCAGCTGCAGCATACAGCTTATATCAATGCACACGGCTCCATGGTGCTGCCACAATTACCCAAACTCAGATACCCTACAACCATTTTTATGCAAGTTTAGACTAAGTGCTACTATAAACACTGCATGCAATTATACATTTACTTTTTAAAAAAACTATTTCCCTTTTTTTCCCCCAAAAGCAGAGCTATAAACAGAAAGACACAGATACAGACCCATTTCCAACATTGGCCTCAAAAACTCAGAATATTGCATACTGGTGTCTGACATGAAAAGGAAAAAATTCTTTGGTGATGGAATTTTGACAGCTAACAACAAAAAAAAAAAAGCTCCAAACATTTTTGCATGTGGACAAGGCTTTAGATAAGAAGCTGGCATGACTGCCAGCTTCTACAACTGTCCTAATTTATCTGATCCAGTTTAGTTTTCTCTAATTCTGAGAAAAACACCCAACTAACTGCAAATATAAGTTGCAGAAAAATAACAGTAACCATAAAATACAAATTATCTATTTGTTGGGAAATAAAATTTGCCATATTTTCTGATTACTTTAACTATTTTACCTCAGATTGTACTGTTTGATGTAATTTTTGCTTTACAATCTGATGCCTTACGTAATTCTGTGAAGTGTCTCTATGGCTCTAAAATCATCATAATTCTATATGAATTATTATGATGTTCATAGAAAATAAATGTTTTCATTACACTGTAAAGAGGTTTCAATGTCTCAGACATGCACAGCTGGTCTTGGCACAATCTTGGAGACCAACATGTAGCTGGGGACAAAGAATGGAAATGTTAAGTGGAAGGGAAACATTTTCCATCAGTAATTTCAGGAATTGGAGTGTTCCCCTCTTATTCAGTCACTTCATCATCCCTCTAGGCACCATTGCTACAGTTTCCCAACTCTCTGTTGATATAATTGTTTGTGAATTTGACTGTCATGTAACATAAATAATATTTCTAATAAATGATTATTATTTATCTGTCACCTCAGAGAGACACAATTTATTTTTATTCTTCTCTCTCAAATTATTAGTTGACCTGTGAAGCAAGATTCACAGCTGCATTGCATAAATTTGGAAAAAAAAAAGTGTTACTGAAAGTACAAGATGCAAAATTCCCAGTAACACTACAACTGTACAACAGAAGGAAAGAGAAGATTACCCTGAAGAAGACCTGCATTTGGTACTTTATTTCATAGTTAGGGTGCTTGTCTGGTGTTGAGTAAACAGCAGAAAAATTGAATTAATTTGGAGAGAGGCTAATATGTTTGAATAGACAAGAATTGGGAGGTGGGAGACAGGACAGGGGTGGGCAGGAAAAGGAAAAAGAACAACAAAATAAGTGGAAAGGAACAGTGCTTTACACTGGTCTGTCCCTATAGGTTAGGTTCTACAATTCTCCAAATGAGTTAACATTGTCTCACACTTTTCTGAAGCCTAGGGTGAAACTCACTCACAGAGAGTATAAATCAGTTGCAGGTGTTTTTTTGGAGTCTGATTTTCCAGGATACTTCTTACTGCAGCTTTATCTTTTCAGTTATCAAACCTCAAGGGACTGTAAATCCACCATGAAAAACAAAAATCAGCAACATAAGGAGCAGATGAACTCATGGATAAAAATCTTGTGACAGAAATACTTACTGTTAAACTAAAACCCATTTATACTGCACTGTCATGAAACAGAAAATTAAAACAACAAAACAGAAAAACCCAAGAGCAACAATAACGTTTCTTCCAGTAGAATTAGTGAGCAGGAGAGCATCATTACTGGAATGGCAGGAGTTCTGAAGTCACAGCTTCACACAGAGATGTTTAAAGGAGTCACTGTTACTCAGAACCCACTGCCCACTACTTCCACCCTAGTGCCAGCACAAGCATTTATGTAGGCATCTACTGCATTTACTGCTTTTCACCTGGCATGGCATCCTGGGCTACTCCTTATCTGATCCAAGCAAAGGAGATCCATGGAACCAGCCTGGCAGAGGGAAAGCCAGAACAGGGTGATGGCAGCCTAACCTAATTCTCTTACATCTTTCTGAACTGGTATGTTGAAAGTAGGCCAAAGCAGAAGAGGCCTCCTGGAATGCGTATCACTAACATTATCTATTACTGAGAATCTATTAAAAAAAACTATGAAAGAAAAAGCAATATAAGCTACAGAAGACTGGAAATATTTCAGACTCCCATCCATCTAAGAAAACTATGTTTGCTACAGCAAGTTTAAAATACCTCCTTCACTTGCTATGACTATGACTTGCTCTGAAAAGATTCTTAGCATTAAAAGTTCTTTGAAAGATCAAAGCTGTACAGTATACAGTAAAAACGTTCTTCAAACAAAATATTTTTTCTAAGGTTTCCATGGAGTATTTGTGGGTCATTTGGTTATTACAACCACCCACTAAAAACAGTAACGCAAAGTGTGTAATTAATTGGTCTGGAGACGACTGCTGTCTTTCCTCCTTCTCAGAGCACGTGTGCAGTCATTTGGAGTTAACCTGCCTTCTTTTGGCAGGCTGTCTCTGACTGAGCTGAAAAAAACAGTTCTAAAGAATCAGCTTCACTCTACCTGAAACATCTGCCATTTTGGTAAAACAAGAGCATATCAAATGTACATATCAAATTTAGAGCTACAGATTTTTTGTTTCATTTAAGAATAGTCACATATAAAAATGACCTTGCAACTATGTACTGCCAAGAAACTGAATCTGTAAATGTACTATCACAGTTGTACATTTTCTGTACTGCTTTAGCAGCCTTATTTTGTCATAAATAATGCTTATCTACATATATGAGGTGACTTACATACAAAGTTGACTCCAGTTCCAGCAAACTTAGATTAGATACCTAAAACCTGACTTCTAACAGATGGTGTGAGCTCTGCATGAAGACTGACCTCTGAATGACCATGTGAAATGAGCCTCACCAGTGAGACCATACTCTGCCCCACTGGAGAGATAGTGGGTTGCTCAGATTTTCTCCTGAAACACAATGATGTAGAGAAGGTAGTTGTAGACACAGTTCCAAGAGAGAAAAGTCCAGTCTTTGTAAGTTTGAATCTGTGAAGAATTACAAGCACACAACATCCTAATATTCTTGGAGTAGCAATATGCTGTATCTATTCCATCAATAAACATGGAACTAGCTTGAGGGATGCATCTTCTGCACAACTGTCAAATAAGGAAAAACCAAGAGCAACAGCCAAAAAACCCTTACCAAAACTAAAATGAACACATTAGTATTTTGCAGATAAACACTAGAAAATCAAAAGCGAACTCACATTTAGCACACCTTATGCCTAGCACACTGACTACCATACAGAATTTCTAAATTGGAGAAATTGAGGTTTCCTCTTCAGTACTAGAAAATATTTTTAAGTAAAGGAATCTTCAAAAAGGATTATCATAGGAATACACACACACGTACTCTACTACCCAAAATCATAACCACAGACCTAATCAAATTTCATTTTAGATAATTTTTATTCATAGAAGGAAGGATCTGATAACTCTATTATTTCCACATTCAACAAGATGTGTGTAACATCATTGCTCTGAGGACTGGTAAGGAGTATAACTGGATTCTTCTCCAAGCAGCACAAGACTAGATCATCTTTTGGGAGCTTAGAACTCACAGAAATTTACAATGGTTTGCAAACATTCACAAGAGATGAAATTATTAGTATCTGAAAAACCCATTCTCCTTACTTTCACATTAATATATAGAGCTGATTTCAAAGGGTCTTGTAGAAGTCTATACCTCAAAAAAAAAAAAAACCAACCAAACAAACAAAAAAATAGAAAGTATTATTTACTTGTATCAAACAAGAACAAAATCCATTAGAATTTCTGGCTAAAATAAGCTACAATATTACTGTATTTTTAGATCTCTTTCCAAGAATCTCCATATCCACTGAGTACTAAGTAGATACTCCAGTAAAGCCAAAGAAAATCAGAATCTAGTAATTGCAAATTAAAATGGGGGTCTGCAAGTTTACAGTTTTGATATTTGTGAAGTTTGACATTGATTACTGAACCAAATTTACAAAAATAACTTTGGCTTCTCAAAATTGTTTTGGCATTTATATCAGATGTTTTATGTTTTTAATATTTTCTCATGTTAGAGAGAATATTTCTCTCATTCATTTTTTTTTCTGAATTTTAAGTGAATAACCTTCCTATTGTTTGATCAGAGAAGACCAGGACTATCACATGGGGAGGGTCCCCCAAGCTGCACTGCAGCCGGGACACCGGACCCAAGCTCCGGGGAGACTGGAAGGGAGCCGAGCTACACCCCTCAGAAAGGACTCGTTCTGAATTTGCCATCTCTTCAAAACAATGACAGGTTCCATTGTTTAATATTACTCCTTTTTTTCATGTTTGTGAGTAATTTGCTTGTTAAATAAACAGTTTTTTCCACTTTCCTCCAAAGAAATCCTTCCCTAACCAATGAGAAAAAAAGGGCTGCTTGAATTTGCTTTCTAAAAACAGCCCATTCAAAAGTTTCCTCCCAAATTTGCCCTAAACCAAGACAAATACTTTTTGGCACACAGTGTGTGGCTCAAGAAAATGGAAAAAAACCTGTACTGATTGCATTTTAGTTTCACTTACTCTGTATTGGGATAAAGCAGTCAGTAGCCATGTTGCTTAAATTCATAATGTCTCTCTGGGTGCAAGCCTTCATGTTTCTCTGGTCCCTAGGCTTTTTGAAAGTTTTAATACTTTTCTGGTCCCTAGGCTTATTTTCTTACCCAGAGATAGCTCCAATATTGTCCCTAACATGTAGCTTTTACAGTAGAGGGGCATGGATTTGGGTTGTTGTTGTGCTGAACGTAGTAATAATGGTTTATAAGGAATTTTAATAGGTACTGAAGTTTGTTCAAGATATATATGGTTTATGGTTTCTTTGTCCTACCCTGTGTCCTAGTTCCAATAGCATATTTTGGGAGTTTATTTATAATTGCATCCAATTTGTTAGAAGAGGAGCAGAGAATGAGGCTTTTCAGCATTTCCTTTCCTTTCCTTCTTCTCCTTTGAATCTGTCATGTCACTTTCTGAGAATGTTCAATGTTCCCTGAATGTTGAAGAGATCACTTTCCTGGTATCTTATCTAATAAGCTTCCTCTATATAGTTTGCAACTTGTCTAAAATGAGGGCTAATATGTCCAGAAGTATGAATGAGACCCCTGACCCAGGCATGGACCCAAGCATAAAAAATCGTGAGTGGTGTGGAGAATGGGAGAACACAGACCAAACCCAAAAGAATTTCCTGACCTTATAACCTGGTACTTTCCACATGAACAAATACAGAACCCAGCTGAAGTGGGAACATATCTGAAAGAGAAGTGCCATGATGATTCTAATAAAAAAAAAAAGCTCATTGCAATAAGCTGGGCCCTGGCATATGCTTATCATACGCTGCTAGATACTGTAGGGGAGCAAACAGAGGCAGGGGGCAGGGAGATAAATCAGCAGCTACCCCAGTCACTCAGGCTGCAGCTAAACCAGACAGTAGACCTAACTAAACCAAACAGTGAGCCTAAGCCAACAGCTAAACCAGACAGTGAGCCTCAACCAATGGCTGTTGCTCCTACCACTAGAAGCAGAAACCACACAACCAAACTGATCAGCCAGTGGATGATGATGATCTGGGGGAAGGACCCTCAAAGCCAACTCCAGCAACTGACTCAAACTGAGTCAGTCACTTTTCCCTAAACGACCTTTGTGGCCTGAGAAAAGATTACACTCAATGGCCTGATGGATCTATAATGAATTGGCTAATCCATCTTTGGGATGCTGCAGGCGAGGCTACAATTCTGGATAGTACTGAAGGGAGGCATTTGGGATCCTTGTCACATAATCTGATTATCGACCTAACAATGATAAGGGGGGGCTAGCCCTCACAATCTCTGAGCGTGGATCTTAAGAAGTGTGAGACAAAGATATCTTTGTGCAAACCATCTTTATATGCAGCAACTACCACTTCCTGATGTAATGAAATTATAAATATGTCTGGGGAACATAACATTCAAAAATTTTTAGCTGTGGCCTTTTGCAATAAAACAGATTACTGCAACTTCAGTCAATTATGAAACCCTATGAGCTAGTGATAGAAAAGCTCAAATTCTCCTGTGCCTCTTGTCTTTCTACTGCAAGAGACAAGTATTCAAAAAGAAAAAATAAACTGGACAGAGCAAAAGTACACCCATCAGCATCAAAACTGCAGAGTCCCATCTCAGGGACCTTTACATTTGTACCATGCTGTCAGCAATTCTTTGTCTTTCATTTACACTAACACATAAAAGGCAAAAAAAAAAAAAAAAAAAAAAAAAAAAAAAAAAAAAAAAA
>VWZP01001888.1:3846602-4083881 GCA_013396995.1 Dicaeum eximium
AAAAAAAAAAGAGCATAATATTTACCTATACTACAGCAATAGCCAGGCTAAACATTTGTAATTCTGGACATTTATAATGGCTTTGTTTTGCCCCCACCCCCTGAATATTTTCATTTGACTCAGGTTTTCTGGATGCGGGACATACAGTCCCCTGCTGTGACATATCATCAGATTCTTCTGTGACTTAAGTAAAGCAAGGAGGAGGCTCATTACATAATCCCAACGGCTGTGGATGCTGAAAGGATGCTTCTGCACATTGAATATTTTTTACACACATTTCTAGGGTGTTTGCTGATAACCAGCATCATGTTATGTGTTTTAGTAGAAGCTGAAGGCACATTACTCTGCCTTCAGGGGCTGACTTGGCAGCTTCACTCAGACAAGAATTTACTAGATAACAAAGTCTGGAAATATCACTAAAGTCCATTTTAGAGTGTGTTGAGAGTTAAGTAAACATGATTAGCAAGGGAACCAAAAGAGTAGTTGTGAATTTCTGCTTCTGACAGAAAACACTGCTTATCTCACATTACTTTAGGGAGGAAGAGTTAATTCCCAGTGAGCATTATAAAAGTAAACAAAAGTTGAAGTGTATCCAAAACTCAAAATTCGAAGCAATTTTAGCAACTGAGTAACATCTAAGCCAATACAACTATTCCTCTAAGTATTTAAAATATTACAGACATTAATTAAAAAAAAAAAGACAAAATTAAGCACTTCAGAGGATTTCTCACTTCTGCATTATCACCGATTACAATTTTATTCCGTTAGCAGTTATGAAAATTCATGAATTTTAAAGATGTAATTAATATGCATGTTGGAGCAATTAGTTGTCAGAAAATAAAATCAGACTTTTACAGTAATGTCTCCCATTTTATACATTTTGAATATTTAATTATAAAATAAAAAGCATTTTTCTCAAAAGTGACACAACAGAAAATGTTACTAGTAAATTCTGAAGGTTGGAAAACAAAGATGCCTTCATCCTTTAGGTAAAATCAGAAGCTATCTGCTGCAATAAAGCTGTTGTCACTTGCGACTGTTTGAGCTTTCTCTCTGTGAGTATTAACAGGTCATTTTCACAAAGAAAGGGTGCGGTGCTATCTAGCAGACATTAAACTTTCCCTGAACTACAACAGTAGCAATCCATTCCATTATGCTTTACCTTTTGGAATGTGCTGTTGATGCTCCAATTTATTCACCTATCATCAGGGAGAATACACTGCTACTAAACCACAAAATTGCCTTCTTTGACCAGACCACCACGTGCATAACAACTGCTGTTCTTGAAACCTGAAGAGATTCTGCAGAGATACAAGATTTGCTTACACAATTCCTACCACAGAAGCCGAACTAGCAAGAGGTGGCTTTTGAGCACTCTCAATGCAGATTCTCATTAGGACTCTATAGGTTTTAAGCTTAGTAAGTTTACTTCCCTCAATCTCTTCCAAATTAAAGAAATAATAACGTTGCACTGTACTTGCAAGCACAAATAAAAACCAAAGAAATCCTTAGTTTAAGAAATCAGTTACAGGGGGAAATTATAAAGGAAACAGATACAGAAAAGAATGGTGAAAAAATGCCAAAGGACTTGCACAACGCATTTACTGGCAAGGTACTTTATGAAAGTCCAGGAGATAAACCTAGATAAATTGGCATAAGATCAGTACCTGTAAAAGTTTGGCACATATACTGCACACACACAACACTATAAAAGAGCATTTACTTCCAGGTTCTATGTCACTCTCTAACACCAACAGAATAAGCAAAAGATTATATAATGAGAAAGTATCCTTCTGCAATCAGTGAGAAATTTTAAATATTATCTCATATACCACTTGCAGGTTCAGGTATGTTTCTAATATTTTTCTACTTTATTTAGATATATTTCAAATTAGAACCAAGGTTTGCCATGTTAAACTCACATCTGTCACATTCACAAATTATCATCTTATAATTTGCATGGTAGGTCCTTGGGTAAAACAGCTGATTTACCAATAAGAAAATATCTCACCTAGTAATTGATAAAATAGGAACTGCAGGTATGCTTTTGTGTGTGTACATTGAGATCATATCCATTTCTGCACGCAGTGTAGAGGAAGTTCTGCTTTTACCAAAATTTTAATCCCTATACATCAGTTCCAAGAAGGCAGAAGGGTTTATAGGTGCTATTTGATGTTTTTCATATTAGGAAGCTGTAACAGATTATAAGCAATTCCACAGCTACAGTACAGTTTTTTTTTAAGATGATCAACACAATAAGTGTTCCACAGGCATATATTGAAAATGTAATATTAAGATGTAGAGAAATTATAAGCGCTTGCACAAACCGAGAACACAGAACAACAAATCAGAACAACAAATCAGAACAACAAATCAGAACACTGTTACGGAGAAACACCATAGGTGAGATTAATAAAGAACTGTTTGCAGATGGAGAGTACAACATTTCCTGCTATATTTTCTGGTTCAAAGGTGCATCATAAACTGTTGGCACAGTATTGTACTCAACCTTGTTACAGAAAAAACCGAATTGCCTTAAATACATAATCCACTCCTCACCACCAACCTTTGCTATCCTTTTCTTAGAAAAAAGCCCACTCTTGGTACCTTGAAAAACTGGTGGTGACACAGTTGGTAATAAAGGTATGAGAGAGGCAACAGAGCTATAAAGCAACACTCAGGCAGAAAAGAGAGGGAGAACATTCTTGGAGGCACTAAAGATTTTTACAAGTTTAAAGCACGTGTTTAAGTGAGAGCTTAAAATGCACAGGCTCAACCAAGTGGCAGAACTTGTGCACCTGTAGCCCAGAAGACCAACCATATCCTAGGCAGCACTGTAAGAAGCATGACTAGCAGCTTGAGGAAGCTTACTCTCGTCTCCTACTCCACTCTTGTGAGGCCCCACCTGCAGTGCTGCACCCAGCTCTGGAGTTCCCAACATAAGAAAGACATGGACCTGTTTGAACAAGTCCAGAGAAGGCCACAAAGATGCTCAGAGGGCTGGAGCACCTCTCCTATGAAGATGGGCTGAGAGAGCCAGGGTTGCCCAGCCTGGAGAAGAAAATGTTCTGGGGAGACCTTAAAGCAGCCCTTGCAGTACCTCAAGGGGGCCTATGGAAATCCGGAGCAGAGAGGACATATAGTGATAGGACAAGGAGTAATGGCTTTAACTGAAAGAAGGGAGGTTTAGATTAGATATTAGGAAGAAATTCTTTACTGTGAGGGTGGTGAGGCACTGGAAAAGGTTGCCCAGGGAAGCTGTTGCATGCACCATTCCTTGAAGCATTTCAAAGCCAGGCTGGGCATACTTTCAGCAGCCCGGTGTATTGGAAGGTGTCCCTGCCCACTCCAGGGGGGCTGGAACTAGATAATCCTTAAGGGTCCTTCCAACTGAAACCATTCTATGATTCTATTAATTTCCCTCATGTTCCTGCTTGTCCTATAAACTGGATTACTTTCAGTGTTAAAGTACAAATCTGAAAAAATACCGAAGTCCTGTGTGCATATCATGATGGTGGCACAAACAGTATATGTATTTAATGACTGTTTCAAGGGTATTTGACTTTTCTGGTTAAAATACTGATGAGCTTTTATGTAGGCAGGATATACATTTAGGTGTCTCCACCTATTTGAGTCAGAAAACATCAGTGCCAAAAGGAGAGAAAAAAAAAATCTATCGCCTTTAACCTCTCTTGTTTTTCACATCTATTGTTAGAAAGATATTCAGACTTCTACTGCTGCAGATTTTAAAAGGCCTAAAGTTCATCTGTGATTACCCTTTGACACTATGTTAACAAAGACACAATAAAAAGGAAATTTCTCAGCAATAAGTGCCACTGGTTTTGGGTCATGATATTACTTCATCTGAAATAGGCAACGAAATGTGACTTTCAACCTGTATTTTCATAACACTTCCTATTTCCTCTCTTCTGTCTTCCAGTGGTCTCAGAGATTTTCACAGTGATCCAAGAACACCAAAAAAAGACAACCAATGCCTTGTTTTAAACTTAATGTCATCTACTGCATTCAGTCCATGGGTGTTCCAGGATATGTTATAAACACTTTTTATTCCTTTTTAGGATTTGCAACTTTTGCATAAGAAATAAGTTTGAGAAAATGGGGGGAAATCCTATTTCTTACTATATTTTATCATAAAGCTTCCTCTATTTTCATTTATTATTTGTTATTTGTAAATTATAAACCCTAGTCCAAGTGCCTGTTGATCACTGAAGTGGAAATGTTTCACAAACTTTTCCTTGTTTTAACTCCATTTCTGGTAAAAATGTATTGGTATAGAATGTGAGGAAAAAAGCATTACAAATGAAACATCCATATATTAATTGTGAAAACACCTGCAGAAAATGCTCTGGACTTGTACTACTATCAAGGGATTAACTTTACGGGCAGTTATCCTGCTTTACATTTTAGCAAATTTAGTTAGCATTAGTTATTTCTAACTACAGTAGAAAATATGTGTAGATCAAGGTAGAGGTAGACTTTAACAGCAAGATAAAGATCTAAAGGTCCTTATAACCTTGAAAGAGCACAGCAGATGAAACAAAAGAAATTGATATGGATAGACCTTTGCTCATTAATGTAAAGCTACATGAATCATTGAACTCTTGCCTATTCTCACATATTGTTTTTCTATCCAACTCTTCTCAATATATTCTAAGCAATTTCTTACTGCTTGCAGATATCAAATACAATTATTATGGAAATAATAAACTCCCTTTAAGCCCATACTCTTTGTGGTCATTGTATATGCCAGATTTGGATAACACTCCAACACATGGAGGCTGAACACAACACAACTACAGAGAAGCTCTCTGGTCAGGAAGCTCTGGCACCACATTGTAGTTACACTGAATCCATGAACTTTAAAATGATGGCTTGTTACAAAGCAAACAAACACCACACAGGTACATCCAGTAACCATACAAACACCATCTTTTTTTCTCTTACTGTTTTAACAGACACATGGAAAAATAATAGCAATACCAAGCCACTTGAGTGGAAGTTCTTAATCTGAAACCATGGACATGTTATATACAGTTCTACAGGACAGCGTTGTGTCTTTTTTGCAGACACTCTCACTGAGGATTATAAGGGGTTTAAGGCAGAACCTTCATACACAGACTTCACACTGAAATTAATACTAACCCACTAACCCACTTGACTAATTTTGAGAGATGCAAAATATCTTAAGATACCATACATTGCTGGGGATCTTCTGAAACTTCATCTGTGCATTACACCATTTATGGACTGAAAAGTCCAAGGCACACTAATAGCTCAACCTCCTCAAACAGGTCACTGCAGCAGAGATCAGAATCACAGAAATCAGGGGCTGGGGAAAAACTTTTTTTTTTTTTNCTGTTGGAGCCACTATCTCCTTTCTTCACTAGTGGGTCTTACAACAGGTATGTATGCTGTGTACAGGACCACCTGGCTTACTCCGCATCACATATCATCTGCAAGTTGCCATTCTCAGCAACCTCGCTCCTATACATGCAACCACCACCATATATACTGTAATTTTACTATTCTGTCTTTCTAGTTCTCCCACTCCTCCTTCCCTTTTACAGTTGCCAGAGACTGCTTAGAGTGACAAAGAGCAACTGAAAGAAAAAGTGGTGAGAATAGAAAGGGAATACTGTTGGCTTGCTGCCTCAAATGTGTATTTGTGCAATTAAATTCAACATGAGTGCTAAAATAAAAGCCTTTTTATATTTTGCAAGTTTCCTGTGAAAACATGGAATAAAGCAAATGGCCTAGCTAAGCTTGAAGACCATGTTTCATGCTTGTTCTTAAACACATTTTTTATAATTTACAATGCCTTCCAACTACTGATGTAAATGAAATAAAGTAGCATTTTAGTTCATCACACTCCAAATCTTCTTGAGGGAGATGGAAAACAGGAGTCTGAGCAATATTAAAATCAAACTGTAAGCTAACAGGGAGCATAATATTGCTTATGCATAAGGTATCACCATTAACAAAAGGTAAAAATGTTATTGTAACTTTTTTACCACTCATTTCTCTCTCCTTTCCTAGAGCTTTGCCTTCTCAGATTTTTAGCTATAAGAGAGCTATTGTCATCTGGCTGAAAGCAGAATGAGATGTGTTATACATAAACATAAGAAATAAAAACATTACACACCTGAATATCCACTGACTACACAAACCTAAGCACATGCAGAAAAAAAGACCTAACCAGTGCTGAAAGAGAAATAGCATCCAAAACTCTCAGGCCATTATCATCTTTAGGTACGGTGACTAGGACAAAAAAGGCACAGAGCAACAGCCACTACAATATTTCTCTGTTTGTGACTTTATCTTAACCCTTTCTAAAGGCATTGGGATATAGAATGTACTTCCCTTGGACGTAGCACTACGTAAAGGAAACAAGTGTCTCCTGTATTCAGCTCTTTGGCACACAAATCACAGCAGCAGGAAGACTGCTCCAGGGACAGGCACAGTGGCTGTCCATTTGTATAACGCTAAAGTGCTTCAGGCAAAAATTTGCTGGCAACAAATATCAAGTTTATAGGAAACAAAAAATCCCAAATAAAAATACTCACAACTTTGGTTTGGCAAGCACAGGTGGTGGCTCCTTTGTGGGTGAAAGCAAGACAGCTGGAGGTGGGATGGATTTATCACCATTTGGCTTGCTGTTAATCATTCCGTTTACTCCATGAAGGGGATGAATGCCATTTGATTTTTCCTCAGATGAATTGAGCTGCTGTTGAAGGTCTATCACACCAGGTCTCAACTCAGTGCTGTTTGCTTGGTGGGTATCTGTATGTTTCTTAGGAGAAAGCTCAAGAGAGCCAATGTCAACTGGAGGAAGTGGTGAGAAATGATGGAAATCATCACTAGCGCATTCCAAGTTGGCTAAAAGAAATCAAAAAGAATGTCTCTTCAACAAATCATAGACAAAGTACATGGTAAATACAAGCTGTATTTTCAGTTTTTTAAAGGTGAAATATCTTTGGTTTTATAAAGGTATGTTTCTAGTCCTCCTGTTGATAATTTATACTGAACTAGATACATCAATGGCTATTGATTTTCTGAGTGTGCCTCATGAAAAAGGCACAACTAGAAACCTTACGGACCTCTCTAAATCTATTTCAGGAATCAAGGCACTAAGATTGGCAACTATGGACAACAACAGCTGAAACAGGACTTCCTCTTCCTGGAGTTTCAGGATCACTGAGGAACAAATAATTTCAAAATGCCGAAGAATGCATATATATGTGGAAAGTTTGCAATGGCAGCTGGGTTAGTGCATCCCATGACAATATATATGGAAACATATCACAAAACAAAACAAATTGTGTCACAGTGTTTTATTTTACAGAAGGCCACCTTTAGTAACATAATTTCATCTCTTTAATTTTGCCTCTGCTGCCATCTAGTCTTGAACCCTAATGCTTAAGATATGCCAGGCTTGTGGCAGAACTTTAAAAATGTATTTCACATTAATAAGAATATTAAATAAGGAAATGAATGTAAGAAACATTCAGTTTGCTTTATGTGAATGCACTGAGGTTGACAAACCCCATGTCTTACAGCAGCCATTTTCCACAAAGAAAGCAGACTGACAACTTCTCAGGTAAATTGATTATGTAAGATTTATGACTAAAAGCTCCTCTTTGTCACATACCTGAGCAGACAGTTAGTTGTGCACTGCTTGTTACTGAACCATGTTCATTTGTTGCTGTGCAGGTGAAAATCCCCGAATCTTCAGGAAAAGTTTCTGCTATTACAAGTGTACATATCTCTTCTGGAAATAAACAGAAAAATAAAGTGCATCATAAACTATTCAAAGTACCATGTAGTGTTTTTTGCACTGTATGTTAAAAGGATGCCAGAAAGTAGACTTTTACAAAGAAATACTGTGAGAACTGCAGAGAGGTTCCAACATAAATGGCTTTAAGGAAAATCATTTTGTGTCTGGAAGAAGTAAATTCATCAAGCTAAGTTTTCAAAACTGGCTTGAACAGTTGTGCAGTTACAAGTCTGTGCAGTCATTTTACACACTCAATTTTTTTAAAAAGCAGGATAGTACTAATTAATACAAATGAATGTAATGGTTTCCAGAAACAATTATCTTTGCAAGCTCTTTTTGTGTCTCTAAATAACACCATCAGTACAAATGTCACACAATTCTTTGTTGCTCTGATTTTTTTTTCCTGTATTTAATGCAACATTCAGATCAAATTCCATTCCCAGTAAAACTAGGAAACATTTTAACACCACTTCCAGTTAGCTCTTCTGTATATACTAACCAGAAGTAAAAACTCCAGATGCATAAATATTCCCCTTATGCAGAGTTTGGAAAAATAATTTCTGTCTCTGTCTGCACAGCAATGAGAATAGATACATTAAAAACATAATAAAAAACAGTATCTCCAAAACCTCTTCAGAATCCTGTGACAGACATATTCTCTATCTGTTTTAAAATTTTTCCTTCTACTTTGATAAGCCATGGTATATGCTTTGATTATACCAGGGCTTCTGTCAGAAAATTTGTGTGAAGGATATATAAATTTTATGAAATTGATTATATCCATTTATCGTGGGCACACTTTACTGTTTAGGCATATTTTTTTCAGTTTCTTCAAAGAAGTCACTTCATCTTATCCCTACTTGTAATGGTACTCTGTTTTTTTAAAGATGTCACAGTACAGATAATTCAAATAATCCTACTATTTACACAACATACAGATGTAATTATATACTTGGACAATGCTACATTGTGTGAGTCCTTAATTAATTCAGAGTTTCTTTTGTTTATGCTGATTTTTTAGTCTCAAAACCAAAACAGAGAACTTTTATAATGTTCAGTTTAATTTAAAAAAAAAAAAAAAGAAAAATACATTTTGCAATTTGGACACTTACAATCCCATAGATTATCACAAAATCGGCTAATAAAAGCCTGAAATACTATGAGGAAAAGTACTTTAGAATCTAATAACTTCCATATGAAAATTATTTTGTAGAAGGGGTTCAGTAAGGTCAACCTCACTTCTTATGGTTCAAACAGGAAAACATTTTCAAATAGTGCTTGTTTGTTTTTTTTTCCCCTGTGGAATGACAGACCACTGTCTCATTTAGACAGTTAACAAAAATGGTATGAAATTTTTCCAATTATAAATGACAATGTATCTAAAAACTTCCTGTACTGGAAATGGGCTAAAAATGAATAACTGACTAAATATTTGGCTCAGAGTTGGTTTTCAGACAGCAGGACATGCCTTTTTTTTTGGCATCGCAAACCAGTCATTCTGTGTAGCTGCAAGAGTCATGTCTGGTAATACTGTAGCACGCTGGATCTTATCTAACACAGATGAAGATTAATGACTCATGAAAGGTCTTATCAGGAAAGTAATGGGTAACACAAGCTAGTTTTTGAACTACTGAGATCAGCTTTTTTTAGAGCCTTGGTGTGTCATAAGCAGTTGAAGCGGTATTGTTAACCACACGTGCGTACTCCTGGACTGAACTGACCCTGGGGATGTAATCTTATACAGGCAGCATTCTAGTTTCCTGTTCATTTAACAGCAGAATGCTGAAAGCTGGGGATTTCAGGACTGCAAAAGAAGACCACTCCACCAGGCTGAGAACAGCTCTCTGAATGAGGGCAAAGCCACTATAAAACATAGCAACCAGCAGAAGTCCTATTTTTCAAACAGCAGAGCTAATTAATGCATAACACTCGTCAGTGACAAAAGAATTCTAATAGATTCTACAATTATGTGTTTTGCTTACACGAGGTATGTTTTAAAATTATAAATGGTAGATTACAGCAATCTTTGTAAAAAGATTTCAAAGTAAATGAATGATCAAAATAATCAGAGATTAAAATTTAGTCTTTTCAACCAGATGAACAAACTGCAACACATTTGTGATCAATCAGAAGAAAACTGACTAAACTGAAAACATGAAAATCCTAAGAACAAATCAAAAGGCAGCATGGCCAAAAAGCACGTGTGAACAACACATTGCCATCTTCTTTATCGATTTTCCTCCTCCAAGCCAAGAATCACTCACCTCCAGGTTCTTGCTAAAAGGCTTACTACTGTGGAACACATAGAAATGAAGTACTAATTTGGCAAAAGAAAGGTTCTTTAAAGTTTTCCATAACAGACTCTGGATATACTCAGTGTTCTGCATATTTGTCTACCTTTACATCCTGACTTATGTAATTATTTTACTTTCTGGTACTGCGCTAAGCAGAATCGGAAGATTTGAGGGAAATAATGTCTATTCTACTTCCTGGCGATCATCAGCTGACAAATAACTTCATCACAGAAATGTGTTCCAGAAAGCAGCTCTGAAATGCTGTTCTCAGGGCCTTAAAACATATTTAACACTTGACTAAATGAATACAAAAGCATTTTGTTCACTGAAACATGTAAAATGCTAAGGCATGCAAGTACTTGACTGTTTGGTCAGTTATTTAGAAAGAAAGATTACATTTTACAAAGCAATTCTTTCCCTTTATGGTTCATGAGTCCATTAGGAAGAATAAACTTTGGTAAGAGAGAAAACTCTTGCATTTTAACAAATTTTATTACTGGCAATGAGTTTACTCAGAATGTTTCTCTGTATTATATTAAAGGTAGAGTAGTTCTTATATCTGCAACTTCATCTCTGAATGTGACCATTAGCTTCCTCCACTGTAGTGCACACACAGCTGGGGAAATAAGCACAGTCCCTTGCTGGTAGCTGTTCATTCTGATCCAATGAACAGATCAATTTCAATGGCTGTAGGTTCAAAGCTGTAAGCTTTCTGATACACAGAGACAGTGGGAAGTCACAGCTGTGGTTTCCTGGTAAAAACCCAACAAAACAGAATTCTGCCAACTTGTAGACAACTTGTGTCTTAGTCTCCCTCATGTTCCACAAGTGTTTAACTCCAGTTTAACTCAAAGCAATAGGCCCATTGGGTTACTTCTCATCTAGGTATTTATTCATCTTTTATATGAAGAGAATAGAGAAGTGCGAAAATTGAGAAGAATATGCAGAGTAGCATAATAAATGGTAGTATAGCAGACCTATAGATGCCTTAGCTTGCAATAACATAACAAAAAATGTATTCAGTTTGCCTGTTTCTGATGATTGCTATCACATATACCTTTATCCAGTCAGACAGCTGTTCTGGCTTATTTAATAGGCTTTACTCTTCATTCCTTGAGTGTCATAAAGTCTTTAGAAGGTGCAAAAAACTGACTATGTTTGAAGATATCTCAAATAGCACTTACAAAAGACTGATAAGAAAACTGAACAACAGCAAATTGTTTGTGATTGTGAGAAATAAAATTTAGTTTTATGGTGGAGAGCCTAGGTTACATGATATGTAAACAATAACCAAGATGTCTCCTGTCTAGCAAGACTGGGTACAATAAATGGGAACACTGCTATGGCAACAAAAACTTTAGCCCCTAGAACATTGTTCAGGTTTGAGGAGAAATTAATCCATTTATCACAGTCAAGGAAAAGTTCATGCTGAAGCTTACCCTAAGGCAGTTATGATACTGTAGATGCCTAAGCCACCTAGTTTGAAGTTAAGTTAGGTATAAACATCAAGGCTGGAATGAATGCATTCAGCAACATACCTGTGAATATTACTGCACTCCAAAAAGCTTTAAATGTTTACAATCAGAGAGGAGTGACAGTGAGTTGGCTTTTTTGTTTGTTTGTTTGTTTTGGTTTTTTTTTAATAACATAGTACAAAACAGATCAGGTGTTTACTTTGAATTTGGAAGCATCAACAAGCAAGGATCATTGCAGCAGTCAGACTTAAGATGAAGTCACTGACAGGGACACAATTCTGTAGGTATCTTGGGAGCACAGGGTACAAATGAAAATTTAATTGACAAGTAATAGTATGTAAGTTGATCAGACCACCTTAAATGAAGTAGAATTTTAGCCTATTTTCAGTTTTTCTCTTAATCTGACTTCTTAAGATACGGCTCATAGAAGACTGCTCTCTCCAAGCCCTTGTTTGCTTCTCAGAAGTGAAAGAAGAAGACAGATTCTTAGTTGTTGTTCTCCTGTTTTCACTAAAAAGAGCAAGGATTTGGCATGCATGCTAACCTATCAAAGCTCCTCTGTTTTGAATTCCATCAGCTACCAGAAAGGTGATTTTCTTGGTGTGGGGAAGCAGTAAGGATTTCTGTAACATTTGCCATGTATTTTCAGTTTCAAACGTTATGTAAAAATAGGGGGGAATTTATAAAGGGCTTACTTAACTAGAGTGGAGACTCTGGAACACAGGACTTCAACAGGAAACAAGAAAGCACAATCCAAGAGGAGTGATGACTATCTTTTGAGATGTGTTTTGTGAACATACACAGTATTGTGCTTAGGAAAAAAAAGCATGTATATGTGGCAATTCCCTGGCAATTTAAGCAAAATTACTTCATACAGTTTTCTTCTTACATGCTGTTAGACAATAGTTCTAATGTAATTCAATACAGTTTGTGGCTTTCTCCAGACAGCTGAGTAATGGTCAAAATATCAACAGCTGGCAAGTGATTCCATGGGATTTTTCATTCTCAGGCAGCCTGTTTTTGAAGGATTCAATCAGTATAAAGTCAAAATGTCCAAGAAAGAAGTACAGAACAGGTAATTTGACAAACTGTGATGTTGGCTTTGAGTAATCTGACTAGCTATTAATTCACAAAGCAGTCTGGAGGGATTTGCAATGCAAACTGATTTCTGTCTAGACAGAAAAAGGAGTGCAAAACACATTAGAGTAGATAGAGTGTAACAGAAAAAAAAAAAGTAGCCAAGAAACCCCCTTTGCTTCCTAATTTCTTACCTGTGTGAGTTCAGGGAATATTTTTCCCTTAAATCATTAGTACTGATCTATCAAAGGACTATCAATGTTATTGAGTGCTATAGTGTTTATCGATGGTTGGGCTTTGGTTGATAACCAGCAATTAAAGTCACACTCCAACTTGTTACAATTTATGTAAAATTCTATGCATGTTTTACACTTGGAAAAATTTTTAGAAAACATGTCCATCTTTCAAAATTCTGAATACTTATCCAGCATATGCATGTTTCCATGTCAGTCTTGCATAAGTATTAACCATCTGCATTGAATAGCAGTTTTGTGTTTGCTCATGAAAAATTTCCTCTGAAGGCATTGTTTAGTCTGGCTTCTAAGAGTTTGAATTACATCACAAACCAGTGCTGTATCTATTATATTTGTGATACCCATATCCAGCTTCCTGTTGTACAAATGTTAAGATTTTTCATGACATCCTAAAACCCAGTGTTACTTATTACCAGTGGTACTACTAATATACAAAATATCGCTCATTATTTATGCCAAAAGGAAATATTTACATCTTGCCCAAACTTTATTTACATTCCCTTTGCACGCACAGTGTCAATTCCTACACAAGTAAGCCAGTAAGTGTACTGTCATTAATTTCTGTAGTGTGTAAGACACTGCACTATTTAAGATACTACATTATTTAATAGGCTTAGTAGAACAAGATGAGTGCACAAATCTTAAGGGATAGTATAGTACTTAGTTCAACGAATCCGGTGAGAACAAAATACCAAACTAAAACTCTTTCACAGACCAAAAGCACAGGAAGGTGGTCACAAATATATATTGCAACATAATTGCAAACATGAAAAAGAAATAATCCAACAACAAACCAGCCAGACTGCAGTCAGGCATTCACTACTGTTATGTCTATAAAACTGAAACAATACAGATACCAACACTATTTGAGATTTCTTCTTATTCTTGTCTTGCCAGCTCCCTTGAGAATGGTATGAGATACCTAACTTTAAATAACTTTTCTGCACTTGAGAACACTCAATAAATGCACCTTTCATGTAAGCATCCATTCCCTAGTACCCTTTAGAAGACTTCAGGGATCTTCTCTCAGGGCCTGCAAGCTACCCAGAAATGGGAAGGAGAATGTTCTGCACTTTCAACATGATAATGCAGGCATGTGAGAGGGCTGGCAAAGCGATGACCTCTTTGGACTCAGAATCTCACCTCTATTTCCTATTTGAGGCAGCAGTTATGAAAGCAAGTTGAGAGTTTCATGAACTAATATCAACATTCTTACTTTTTCTATAGCAATAACTGTCAGAGAGGCTATACAAACCTTGCAACTGACAATATGAAAATTAGTTGTTTATGAAAAAAAAAATCTAGCACTCAACTATTCACACAAAGGAAACCTTTTCTTTCTAGCAAAAAAGTGCTTCTCCTTTCTACTAGATGATGCTGCATTCCTACTCTAAAATATTTAGTTCATCTAGCATTATACGCATTAGGTTTATTAAAAAGTGTGAAAGGGTAAAAAAACTAAGTTAACAAAACGAAGCAAACATTCATGACCATGACTTTTGACAGAAGAGTCTTCAATTGGATACTAAAAACTCTATGATAGGCTGGTAAATTTATACTTCTTAGAAACTTTTCAGATGCTATCTATCATGTTAAAGGACGAATTGAACACCATTCAAGTGATTTTATAGGAAAGAAGCTCCTAGTAAGAATGAACCAGATATAATAGGTATGATTCTGATAATGTTGGTAGATTACATCTAGAAAAGATTTTGCTACTTTGACAGGAGGAATGTTGCTCTGAGAAGGGGAAAAAAGTCAACATAGTGATCAGACTGTTTTTTCTTCTTAAGATATCAAGAAAACAGCTGAACTGGGAGACTTATTGTATAATACATATTGCAGGAGAATGTTCTAAGAAAGACATAGAATTAAACATATTTCAACAAAAATCTATTATCCTGTATTTATTTTCATATCCAATGGCTTACTATGATATTGAAGCTTTCTTCAAACTGTTTTGTACCCTAACTTACAATATTTAAATCTTAAAGTTTGTGTTATGATTATAAAATACTAATAGCCCACTGCTAGCATTTGGACATGTTTTAATTCCTCATTAGAGGTTAATTTAGTTTTCCAATACTCTTCTTTCTTTCACATGGCTCACATTTCAGCCTCCACAAATCAAATCATTCAGTCACACATATCCAGGGCATCAGCAAATACTAGAGCCAAAGATGTTGCACACCATGATTAAAGTATTAACTATTAGGATAACAGTTAATACTATTAACTAATTAATAGGATATCTGTTAGAATTGTTACGTGTGTGCAATCTGTACATATAATGGACATGAGGAAAAATAGGTATATAACAATTTTGTGAAGTAGTATGAAAATTAGTGAATAGCTGACAAAGGAAAGATTTTACCCTCTTTCCTTCCTCTCATTTCCATGAAAATTAAAGGAAAGCTGCATTTTTCCTAATTTGTATCCTCATAGTCACAGTGCTACTTCACAAATATCTCTCAGCTGCTAGGTATGTCCTGCCTGTCAATTCAATCCTTCAAGGGTTATCCCTCCACTGCTAGCATCCTTCAGACACACTATTTGGAAATACTCAGATCTGAGATAGAAAACTTTTCAGTTTTTTTCAGTGTCATAATTCAAACTCTTACCAAATTCAAGAATATTCAAGCACAACTGGCCACCCTCTTAAAGCAAAATTCAGACTGTATTGCTGTCTTCTCTTCTACATGTTTGACTTAGAAATATTAAAGAACATTCTCAGTCTTTTAGCATCCACTTACTATTCAAGAATCTCCCCCAGTATATAATGATGTATAATGGAAAAATGAAGCAGACAGAGAAAACCTGCAGCTGGAAGAACACTTTGTACTTGTTGAAATCTAGGACTTTTATCTTATGAATAGGCAAGAAAAATTTAGTCAGTGCCTTTTTAAAATTTTTTTTTTTGTAGGATCAGGTTTTACTTGTGTTTAAGACACATCACATCTGCCAAGCTGGATTGGTAAAACTAGCACTTAGTGGTTGGGTGTTATATAATTCTTATGAGCACCATTTGGGTAATGGAATTTTGTGGGACTTGTCCTTTTTCCCTCAGTAGCATGCAAACCATTTAGTCTCCTTGCTGGTCTAAATGGAATTTACTGTTTAACTAATAAAGGAACTGATGCAAAGGACAGAGTACAGTATGGGAGGTGTGATAAAGCAGCATTGTCTTTAAGGGGGTTTCAGTTTACCAATGTTCAGCAGAAACACTTTTCTATTTATGGCTTCAGTACAAAGTCAAAGAGCTAGTGAATCAAGAGATTATTTTTTCATATGATTCTTACCAGGTTCAGTTGCAGATCGTGGCTCTGCATATCACATCATATGGAGGGAAAACAAACAAGAAAAATTTATTAGAGATTACATTAATAAATATCAGTGCACTGAATGAACATATATATATATACTGAAATACTGTAAATAAGTAGAGAAGCTGTGCAGACATTACAAAATCAACAATATTTAAATTGTTTGTCAGTAGCAGCAGTTCAGTTATTACTTCTAGCAATTAGCACTGAAATGGGAAGAGGAAAGGACTTTGTCCAAAACTGAACCCGACAGACTAATTTCATGATTTTTTTCCATCCTGTATTAAAAGCAGCCACTTCAGATTATTGCCTGAGCTGGTTTTAGCTGAGTGCAGCTGTGCCAGATGTGCTAGAACTTCAATATGAAATGGAGTTCAGCCAAGTGGGATGCCACAACTGGCATTACTAATGTGTTTTTCCTCAATCCCTTCGGCAGCAGAGTGCAGGCCGAGTTGGCTTCCACTTGGAGGGTGTCTAGTACATTTGGAATTGACTGAGGTGAAGACAGCCCGAACCTCTTGCTGCTAGCCAGGCTAGAAACAAGGAGAGGAGTTAATTGCAACATTAAACCCAATGCTAGGGCCCAGTGGGACCACAGGTGAAGACTGTAATAGCAATACCTTTAAATTGTTGTAACCTCTGCTTTGAGTTGCTTGTTATAGGAATTACTATACCAGGAACAACATGAAACAATTGAGGAGAAGCCCCCACAAGAAGCAGTGCAAGGGCAGTGATGACCTGGCCTGGGCTGGCTTTGGTGCTCAGTAAGTCCATGCTACACACCACCTCTCCTGTCCTGAGTATCATCATAACAGATGGAGCCCAAAGACATGGACTAACTGAACTCAAAGTAGGTTGTGTGAAATTTTACAGGGATGATGCATAGACTAAGGGAATGAGATCTGTATATTAGACCAAAGGATGAGAAGTGGTGGTTCATGAGGATCTCTTGGCTAGTTGGGACCTGAGCATGACATGAATGGTATGGAATAAGGGGGTGGAAAATGTCCTGGGTTTAAGTGGGATAGAGTTAGTTTTCTTCACAGTAGCTGGTATTGGGCCATGTTTAAGATCTGTGCTTAAAACAGTGTTGGTGATACAGAAACTTTTTTTTATAAAGGCCTTTTCTGCTACTTGTATCTTGCTGATAGTGAGGAAGCTGAGGAAGCACAAAGAATTGGGAGGGAACACAGCCAGGACAAACAAACTGCACTGATCAAAGTGATATTCCAAACCATATGACATCATGCTTAGCATATAGATTTGGGTGAAGAAAGAGGAAGGCGTAACATTCAGAGTTAGGGTGTTTTTCTTCCCAAGCAACTTAGAGGTAATGGAACCTTTCTTCCCTCAGAATGGCTGAACACCTGCCTGCCCATGGGAAGGGGTGAAAAGATTCCTTGTTTTGCTTTGCTTCTGATACTTTTGCTTTCTCTATTAAACTGTATCTCAGCCCAGGAGTTTTCTCACTCTTACTTTTCCAATTCACTTCCCCAGCACACTGGGGGAGAGTGAATGAGCATCTGTGTGGTCCTCAACTGCTGGCTGAAGTTAAACCATGACATTGCCTTACTTTTTTGGAGAATTCTGAAGTCTGGAGAATCTTGAATTTCAATGCCCTGTCGAAACCACTTAACATGGATGGGAGGGGGTCCTCTGACCCTGCATTCCAATACCACGACTTGTCCTTCAGATGCTGTGGCATTTTGTAGCTCCTGAAATATAAATATCACAATTAAAATAAACCAGGAGAACTTTACATTCTTAAAAACAGTCTTTTCTTCCCTTTGTAATTCAACTTTATTTTATTGGGTCATTACATTTTTGCAATGATATTTTCTCTCATTCTGACTGAATTTAATATATCTATATAGTTAAAAGTTATTGAATAGATTATTTACAAATACATTCTTAAAAAGACCAAAGATTGGAAAAGTACAGAAGTATTTAATTCCTCAAATTAACACAAGCAGATTACTGCAGTTTGAGCTTTCTGTTTTTGTTCTTCTTCCACAAACTGAAATGAGAATTCTGGAACTAACTACACATGGATTGACTTAATCCTGAGAGAGTAGCTGAGCTGCTTCCGGGTCCAGCTCTAGAAGGCGGGGCTGCTTTACATCTGAGCCATATATAACAAACCAAGCAAAATTAGATTACACCAGTATTATTAGGATATATTAACTAGTGTATGGATAGCTTCTGAGACAGTACTCTGGCTGTAATAAAGCCTTGTACGTGAAAAATTTTGAAAAAGTCTAAATCTTTAATGAAGAGCTGCAGCAAGAGGGAAACACAATATTTTAAGTAACAGAACTGACAAGTGATAGCCACTATTTTTACCTTTGTTATCTATTTTAAGGTTATAAATCAAAGAGTCTTTTTTGCTCTGCAGTGGCTGTCTCATTTCCTTTGCAATTTATTGATGAAGTTTTAGACCCTAACACAACAAAGCACTTGAAGTTAGGTCTAAGCTCAGAGCTATTCCTAGTTTATATTCATAGATCTCTATTTAATCAAATACGTAAGAATTTTGTTACATGGAAACCTAAAAATCTTTGAGCTGTTCCATGAACTTGGTATGGGGAGAAATTTATGTCAGGAAGCAGGATTAAGTATATATTTTGTTGTTCATATCTGGTTTGTTTCTTGTGTAATAAGTTTTTTTTTTTGTTTGGTATGTCTCAGCTGTCTTAAGCAAGTTAGTAACGAATTTCAGGGACAAGAGATATGAGCATTAGGAAGAAACAGCAGAGTTTTGATTGCTTAGGTAGTTTCTGGATGGGGGATGGACTTCTCCTGTTTCCCACTCTTACTGGAAGTTGCCTGCCTCCCAACCTTGCAGTAACCACATTCTCTGATCTCTTACACCTCCACTATTCACCCTCCTGTGACACCTGCAGTATGGGTGCAGAATTATGAGGGACAGAATCAGACCTTTCTTGACATGAGACAGAAATATGCTGCAGCCAAGCTAGACAGCTGTAGAGAGCAGGGTTTACTCTTGCTTAGTCTTACTCTTATCTCTAGGCAAAACTATTTGCTGTCCATATTAATTTTTAGTCAAATGTCTTCATGAAATAATAACCAGAAATACTTGATTTTGGCTTCAACAAGTAGTGATTAAATAATAATTAATACTATGGAAATCATTATTTGAGGCACAATGAAATAATATTTTCAATTGAAGCTGTATTTTATAGATCAGGGAAGCATACCATCCTTCTTTTTGCTGCTACCTAATTCCCGGTTCTTAAGTTTGATTTAGGATAAACGTGAAGATAAACATTGACTTAAGTAATTACCTAAGAAACACTGAATAGAATTTTCTGAATAGAAACTTCTCTTCTAAAAAGTATGATCAGCTGGAGAAAGGATTGGCTCTTGCACTGGCGAGGCTGCACCTCAAACCCTGTGCTCAGTTTTGGCCCCCTCAGGAAAAACACTGAGGTGCTGGAGCATGTCCAAAGAAGAGCAACAAAGCTAGTGAAGGACTTAGAGCACAAATCCTATGAGGAGAAGCTGAGAGAACTGGGGTCGTTTAGTCCTGAGAAACAGAGGCTTCGGGATGTAATTGCTCTCTACAACTGCCTGAAAGGAATTTGTAATGAAGTGGGGGCTGGGGTCTGCTCACAAGTAACATGCAATTGGACAAGAGGAAATGGCCTCAGGGTGTGACAGGGGAGGTTTAGATTGGATATTGGAAAAGTTGTTTTCAGAGAAAGGCTTGCCAAGTACTGGCTGCCCAAGGAAGTGGTTGAGTCACCATCCATGGAGGTATTTAAAAGACCTGTAGATATGGCCCTTATCAACATGGTTTAGCAGTGGGCTTAGTCTTGCTGTGTTAATGGTTGGGCTTGATGATCTTAAAGGTCTTTTCCAACCTAAGTGGGTCTATGATTTTTAACTTACAATTTTTTTTTCTAAATCAGAGTTGAAAAGCCTGTGTTATTTGTTCTTATCAGTAGATAAATTGTTGTTAATGAGGCTTTGTCAAGACTGTTATATGTAATTGGTACTTACCTTGCTATATTTTACAAAGATTTATCAATGGAGAGCAGTCACGGGCATAAGAAAACTCATACAGAACATTCATTTAAATCTACTAGTAGAGTGCATAAGAACTTCATTGTTGCAGTGGAAAAGTATTTTCTTAGGAAGTAATTGATACTGAAAAGTTTGAACTTGATCAAACCTTCCTGCATTAGGATACATAATTTTGATATTTTCTTTTGGACTGTAAGAGTATGATACAAAAATCATGATGGATAAAACATACCTTTGTAAAAATAGGTGCAGAATAGATAGGCTTGGGTCCATCCAGATGGTGCAGGTATGAAGTAGGGCTTTGAACCTGCAAAGCAATGCAACAATGCTATGAAATGGAAAGAATACTAGTTTGAATGATATGGCCCCCGTGTATATGCTAAAATTCAAACTCTCACATGTGCAGTCTTATGGTGTTCTGCTTCTACCATACTTCTTAGGAGACATCACTATTTCACATCTGTTATATTTCTGAAATCAAAATGCAAGGTTTCTCTAAGGCTTCTATACTTCCAATGAGAATTTTGTATCCAGTTGTCTTTTCCTAAAAGTCTTTTGAGAATTTGACTCCAGTTAATAGATTCAAGTAAATCGTTTGAAGCATTTTTGTTCTCCTGCTACTACATCCCTTCACTGATGCAGTGATAAATAAATCCAGGTACCTAAAAGCTTATCAAGGTTAGCCTAAGGAAAGGAAATGAATTTACCATGTACAGGATAACAGAGATTTTAATTTTGTTTGTATTTTATGATTTACATGTAAACTCTAAGTCAGCCACAGTGGCATTACAGACTTAGTACAAATGAATGAACAATGATTTTCTATATTTAACATCTAGATAGTAAAATTTATTTTTCTCTAAAACGCCCAAAGAAATGACAGCAATATTAAATTTAATAACAAAATTTAAAAGTTTTGCTAAAAAATATTATAGGCATTTATTTGTAGTACATTCATTTGGGACTAGAACAAGTCCCTATTAAGTGATAAACTCTGTAATTTTCATCATCACCAGATCTGTCTGCTGTTTAAATGCTGTGTTGATACACACTGTGTAAGAATCCATATGTATATTTACTTTTATGTCCCATTCAGTGGATGAATACTTAATTTTTAAAAATCACAGTTCTTAATGTAGTAATGTAAGTTTATAGTTTAACAATATAATTCCTCAAAATGACAGTTTTTCAAAAGTTGCAAATCTTGGAAGAAAATTTGAAATACTTTTACTAGTTTAAAAATTGTCTAAACATACCTGCTGACTGGGCATAGAGATAGGTTGAATTACAGCTGTGGTCACTCCTGATTTTGGTGTAGAAGATCCTATTGTCAAGGAAACAGAAGTGGTTTTCTTTTGGGCCCTGAAAAATAAAAACCCAGGAAGCGCTTTATAGGATCTGAAATCAGAATGTATTAGTTTCTAATACATAGGCCACCTTGTACTTGCTACATATTTAAATATGTCATTATCAACTGAAAAGATCAACATGAATGATGAAGATCAAGATGGATGAATGAAGCTTGAGTAGAACACAACCTTTGGCTAATCTACCCTTGCTCACACAATAAAAAGTACTGATTTAAGATTTAAAACTTAATTACATTTAAAATGTATTTTGTTTCTTTAATTGTGGTCCTTTACATATTTATTTGGAGGTGCTGGATTGGGTGACTACATATGAAAACTTGGTTAACTTGAACTTACTTCTGAATATGACAAGTTGTTGAAATATCAACAAATATGTTGTCAGGGTAAGGCCAGCCTTCTCTGACAGAACAAGCAAATCAATACAATTTACAGTTTTAATACTACCCATTTGAATCGCATGAGAGAAATAGAAAAGACAAGGCATACACAAATGTACTCCAGATGCTTATTCTGATCGTTAAACTACCAAAGATTTTCCAGTATCCTTTATTAAGAACATTTACACACTACTGGTACTGCTGTACACACTTACTGTGGCATAGCTCCAGATTTTAATTGGAAAATTAAACTTTCCGTCTCTGAATCTGTAGAACTGGCACCTGGAAAAGAAAGCTTTTTCAATAATCACATATATTTTTATTGATTTATTTAATGTTTAAATTCAAAAGAAAAAACTATGATACTTTTGCATTTCACTTCAAGAATTGAGAACTCTCTGTAACGAACTACAGCAGCTTTTTTATCTGATAAAGATTGTAACTATGTACTTTAGACAGTTACAGAAATCATAACCATGCCAATTTAATTGAATATTGCTTTCCCTGTGCTCCTAGCTGTCTCCTTTCATATTGAAACAAATATGGCCAAGATAGAAAAAAAGATGCTGAGTACTATTGCTCTATGGGAAATGTATAATTTTATTTACTTAAATTTTAAATTTGAAGCTTATGCAAACATACGGCTTATACAGATAACAAATCTTCAAACTTAAGTAAGAGCAACTCAGTATAGCAAGACATTTTCAGACTAAACTTGCTGCCCATTATATCCACATTGCAGACTATTTACATTAACCTACACATAACATTTATGTACTGCTATTTCTTGCCAGTGGAAGTCTTGATATAATGTATGTGTTTGGCAATACCCAGAACTTACTTAAAGAAAAAAATATGAAAGCATTTATTCCCTTTGTCCTAATTTTTCCTAACAACAGATACTTCACACATTTATTCTAGACATTTGTGCAGTACATGTTATTCCTCAAGGAGTTGTGCATATATATGGATAGTTGTATGTTTAATACAAACCATAAGCACTTCATAATCAGTATGCATAGTATAGCATAGACAGATTCCACTGAAACAATGCTGGGACTAAAATACCCAAGTACCCTATTGATTTATGAAGTTTTTGCTATAAAAATAAATCAAAGCAATAAGTAGTATAGAACAGATGAGAAGAGAGAAGCAAATGCCCAGTCATCTAAGTGGGTCTACATAAAAGGATTTCTTAAGAAAACAGAACAACCAGGTCTTGCATGGCTGGGCCTGCTGCACAAAAGAAAGTATGACTCATTGGTGTCATCAAGTCTGTTAATGTACAAAGCAATGTTTGTGTGACAACCTTTTTCCCTTAAAAATGACAGGGGACGAGCCTAATGACTTGTACAAGTCTCTCTCTTTCAAAGTAAATGTTATAAAACTTTAAGATAGGACTTCCATATAGCAAGACTGGCAGATGTCAAAGAATGAATTATTTTACTCACAGCACCTCTCTACCTAGTTGTTTCATCTTTTACTGTTGCTTCTGTCCTTATAACTTCACACAGCAATATGTATTTGTACTACACCTGAGTATTTCTGAAATCATGATTACTTCTGTAAAGAAAACTCCTACTAGAATCTGTAAGATTCAGAAAAGTCTTGGGGATTTTGCTATTATATCCCAATGGGGTATTAAAAAGTTCTGAGAATAAAGAGCATAATGAAAGAAATCCTATAAAGGCACATATGTAATGATTTAGCTAATTAACAGCAAGAAGTTTTTTGTTTTGTTACTCAAAATCGATTTAATAATTTTGGCGTGTCCTTATTCAGATTTCTTATGAATATTTCTTATATTAATTTATTTGATGCTTTCAAGTGACCATTTAAATTCATTTTAATGAGTTACAAAACTGGTAAAAGAATATATAGTACTCAATTTTTTTGTGAGACATATGAATTAAAATTAAAATCAGTATTCAGTGAAGATAATCTTGCCTGAAATACAGTTCTCAGCTAAAAAATTACTTAATTTTACTCATGGTCATCATTAACTTTTCTCAGAGAAAATAATACTTGAGTTATTATTAATTTTGCAGTCAGGAAATATTTTGACAATAACTAGCAGCTGTTTCTGGACAAAACCAGTACAAGTGACTTTAATTTGACTTAAAATCAGTATACCAAAGATAATGGATTACAGTACATTTACACATGACTAAAGACGACTCATTTTGGGCAGCCACATATATTTACACAGGGAGGCAGTTCAAGACAGGGATTACTCCAATCATGAAAATCATTATTACTATCACTAGTCAAATCTTTAACTAGTGATTTACATAGATACTGCTTAAAAGCTAATGATATGCCAAAGTTTTTGTTGGTTTCTTCTATTTCATTCTTTATCATTTTTTCTACCCTAAATAAATAGCAATCTACTCAGCGATTCCTCATACATTCCTTGAAATATCTGAATTAATATGATGTGATGTTCAAAATGTGTTGTGTTAAAGAAAAGCAGAGGAATACCATAAAAATACCACCATATTGAATGTAATGTTAAGATAAAGAACCAAAAGTAAACTTCAGCTTAGTTATCTTTTCTTATATGCATCAAGTATTTTATTATTTTATCTCTTACCTTCAATGAATATTTCAGCTGATGTGCTATCTGAACCAAAAGAATTTGAAGCCAGACAAGTATAGCGTCCAGTGTCGTCTTCAAAGGCTTCTACTATAATTAGTGAATGAAGTCCTCCACTTTCAGAATGGATCTGAATGTCAGGAGAATTCTGGAGTTCTTTTCCTTCACAGAACCATCTGCAGCCCACACACATTTAGAAAGACAAAGAAAAAAAGAATATAAAGGATTGGTTCAGGCTCATTGCACACAAGAAGACATTACACTCTGCTGCAAAAATCTAAATTACTACTGAAATCAGTACATGGTGCTTTGAAGTGTTTAACAAAGAAAGTATTTCACAAAGAAACAACTTGCTAGAATAAACTTTGTTTAAAAGGTAGGAAGACATTTCTGAATACTAAGAAAATTGTACACAACACACCTACATTTTAGAACTATCTCCTGCTCTGGTTGTGGTAAATGAGTTTTCCCTGCATAACTTGTGTGTTGGCCTGTTTTGACCACAGTCTAATCTATTTCAATATAATTTATCACTCCCATCTACCTAAACCCCACTGATTCTGCACACAAAATATCTCAATTTGTAATCAGTAGCACAAAGTCTAGCTGGAGGCTTGTCACTAGTGGTGCCCCCCAAGGGTCAATATTTGGCCTAGTATTATTAATCAATGGCTTGGCTGGATGAGAAAGTGCCTCCACAGCAAGTTGACTAATGACAAAAGTTGAGAGGGGTAGCCAATACCCCAGAGGGCCATGCAGCTCTTCAGAGGGACCTTGGCGGGTTGGAGAGGTGGGCAGAGAGGAACCAGCTGAAATTCAGCAAAAGTAACTGGAGGGTCCTGCACCTGGGGAGGGAATAATCATGCACCAGTATAGGCTGGAGGCTGGTGGATACCAAGCTGTCCATGAGCCAGCAGTGGCCAAGAGGCCAATAGTGTCCTGGGGTGCATTAGGAAGAGCATTCCAGCTGGTCAAGCGAGGTGATCTTGCACCTCTACTCAGCCCTGGCGAGTTCTCATGTGGAGTGCTGTGCCCAGTTTTGGGCTCCTCAGGACAAAAGAGACATGGAGCTTCTGGAGCTTCTGTTGAGAAGGCAACAAAGATAACTAAGGGATTGGAGCATCTCTCATATAAGAATAGGAGATGGGCCTGTTCAGCCTTGAAAAGAGGCAACTGAGATAGGACCTCGTGAATGTATGTAAGTATCTGGAGGGTATCAAAAGGATGGATCCAGATTCCCGTCAGTGGTGTCAAGCAATAGGACAAGAGACAACAGGCAACTGATTCACAGAAAGTTCCACCAGAATATTACGAAGAACCTCTTTATTGTGAGGGTGACTGAGCACCAGAAGAGATTGCATAAGAGAGGGTGTGGAGTCTCCCACACTGGAGATACTCAAGAACTGTCTGGACGCAATCCTGTGCCGTGTGCTCGGCTTGAGCAGGGAGGCTGGGCCAGATGACCCACTGTGGTCCCTTCCAAACTGGCTTATTCTGTGATTCTGGGATTTTTGTCATCTTGCCCAGTCAACCTAACATAATCCCATGGCACATGTTCCATATTAGTAAGCTTTAAATAGGTTTACTCCTGTTTCAGATCAAGAACATAAACTGGTTTCCTAGGCCTGGATTTTTATACATGTAAGTAATACATCTTCCACTGCCAAAAAGGTATGTCCCAACAAAAGCAATGGATTTAGGTACAGACAAAACAGACACTTACCTAGGATGACTTATAAGTATGTAAAAGCACAGCATAATTTTGTTTACATCAGGTCAGTCAAACATTTACCAGTGTAAGCTACTCTTGTGTTCTCAGCCCATGCTGCTGCCATGAAAGTAATGGTTCCTACCTTTTTTCTGTTTGATGCTCTCGTGTGAGGTAGTCCTACTACCCTAGGCTATGCCCCATCTCTGGCATATTTATCTCCATCTCTGGCAGCCCAGCAACTATGAGAAGTTGGTAATTCTTGGTTTATAGTGTCTGCTGTGCATTTTTGTGCAGCAAACTTGAAATGTCATGGTTATTTCAGAATGCAGAGTTAAGAAACCTATCAGGTTTACACATAACACAATTCCCCTTAATAACATCGTAATTGTGGGCAAGCACTCTCTATTTACGAACAATAGATGTTTTATTCCTGAAGGCAAAACCCTCATTTGTAGTGGCATTAAACTTATATGCAATTGTCTTCAGTAAGTAAAATATTAACAAGTTCCTTTTCTGTCTTCTGTTGCCTAAATAGTGCACACAGAAAGTATCATTTTTGGAAAGAACTAACAAACTTCCATTTGTTTACTCAGCAGACCCCTTTGGCCTACTTTTACAACTATTTGCCTTGGAGACAAATCTATTCTGTCAGCTCTACTGCCAAAATTAACATTTCTCTTCCCCCTCTTCCCCTCCTTTCCTCTTGTCACAAGTCGTCCCTTCTACCAGTGTGAGGACCTCTGCTACTATTTCTGATTATTAGACCTTCAGAGTCCTAACCTCTGTGTAGCCTTTCCTAAGCTACATTTTAAACAATATGCACAAGAGAGAAGTTAATTCAATTTCTAGACAATCACAGACAAGAGCCTGTAATATGAGGCCCTACATAACCATTTGCTCTATTTTTCTTTCCTTTCCAGAAACATCCTGCAAAGGAAAACCTCTCCTCCAAGCCTAATTATTTTCTCAGACAGATCCCGTTTTAGTTTCATGCAAGCTGTATGTCTTTCTATTGTTTCCTAAATTCCATGTTCACAAAATGTTTAAGAAATTATCATAAGCATAAGAACCTAAAACAAAAAGAAAAATCCATTTATATATTTTTGTCAGATAACATTTTCGTAAGTAAACTCTTTTCTTGGGAGGACAAGTTCTATATTGTCCCTTGATTTGTGCATTCACAGGATCAGTCTCAAGTAGTGGGAGCTATTCCTCAGCACTAGCTGGGATTAAGACTTCTTGTATCACATCAGTGTCATACTGAAAACGAGTCCTGACCTGCTACATCAGACACTGTCTGCCCCAGAGGAAAGCACATAAGTAAGCAATTCAATACCAAATTACCTCAGCTATCATTATGGCAATGTTTGATGCATGGGAAACACACCTGGTGTGGGACTCCACTGTTTATTGTGAAAGAAGAATTCACCTTCACAATTGGCAAGACCACAGGTGTTTGAAATGATGAACACTGGAAGAGGCTCTTTCCTTTTCTAATTGTAATTTTTTTCTGTGTACATGTTGATAAAAGATGAGGATTACTTGTCATGAATTTCTTTTGGTGATTACATCAAAATGAGGTAAATAAGAAAACACTCAATTTAAATACTTATTCAACAATAACTTGCCAGTTGCCAGTTCTGTTCAAGAGAGTTTCTGAATTCAAAAAAGGGTCATCAAATAAAAATAAATGAAGCATTTTTTTCCCCAAAGACAGACTGAATTCTACTTTTTCATCTTTTAGATATATATATTTGTGCAGTCAGCCTTACTGCATTATAATCAGAATAATCATAGAAGAGAATTTTCTGCTCCTAAGGACTGAAAAAGATTCAAAGATAAATCTTTGAAGCATTCCCTCTTACTGCAGAGGGACCGCTAAAACAAGCAACAAATCACTATCAAAGAGAAACTGAGCCAAAGTAACCAGGACTCATGGCTAGACACAGAAAAATAGCCACAAAGCAAGTCTTACAAGAAAATTCCAGTTTTATGCTAACTAGGGCAGCATTAACTCATGTCCAGTCTATTCCAGCCTCTTGGGTATAAGAGGATTATTTTCTAGCCCTGAGAAGACAGCAATACTTCTGGAGAGTTAAAGCACCCCAAACCAAACCCAATCTGAAAGAAAATAATACAGAGGAACAAATGCATGGCAGATGCTTTGAGAAAAAGAAAATTCTCTCTAGAGACCATTGTTTTAAAAAGACACCTCTTTCACAACTTCTGGATACCAAATATAAAAGTATCAACTCATTTCCCTATCCCTTTGTTGCAGGTTCTCAGTATGGCATTAAGTGTGCAAATAGAAACAAAACAGGCAGAGACATCAACAAAAGGGTTTGCAGATATGTGTACATATCAGTTCCCAGAATAAGTCTTCCAGCTTGCACTGTGGGTGCATTCCTGCAGGCCATGCTATGGTTCATGCAAATTTTGTAGAGAACTGTCCCCTTGAAAAAGAACAGAAACCACTGTAAGATGTCAGGTAACAGCTGACCACTTTAAAAAAAAAAAAAAAAGGAACATAGATTATATATCTAACTGAAATAAATTTTTTTATTCTGTATCTTGCCAAATTTCAAATTACACTGAATTTTTCTGCTCATTCCTACTTTCTTCTTCATTCTATTTCCACCATTTCTCTTCTTGTATGCATTTCCACTCTTTGCCTTGCTTTTTCTTCAACCATGCTTAGTTTACACCTACATTGTATCTTCCATACATTAAAATGATAGCAATTAAATATTTAATGTAGACAGTGAAACAATCACTAGACTGGAAAGTCAACAACAGGAAGAGATATTTTGGTAGCAGGGGAACAATGATTAGGTACTCATTTTTCATGCTTCAAACCCTCTTTGCTTTTCCACTGGCTACATTGCGGCAAAACCAGAAGGGCAAACAAAAAAGGACCGGCAGATGCCAGGTAAGCAGCAGTTGTGCACACTGACATCAAGCAGCAAGCCACACAATATGCCTTTCTATTCACTCATCTTTTCTTTCTGCCCTCACAATCCTCCATGCATGGAAATACACAGGAGCACGTGTGTCTGGGATTTTAATGACCCTGAACAAAATATAAACAGAGTTGAACAGTATACTGACTAAGTAAGCACAAGGGTCTTAAGAAAAACAGTTCAAGGTTCCCTCTAATGCATAATCCTTCTGGAACTTATGTTTTTTGAGAGTCACTGAGGAATAGAGAGGTTTTCCTCTCTGCACACTCTTAAAGTTAATTTAAAATGGCAGCTGAAGTGAAACTTTAAGATACAGCCTTAGGGAGAAATTATAATAGGGAACTCTGACCACTACAGAAAGCACAGAGAGATAAGTTGTAAATTAAAAAGTAATTTTATCCTTAGTGGCGTTAAGTATGTCCAGCAAGAAAACTCAAAGTGAAATACTCTGACATTCCCGTACTGGCAGAGTCAGCAATTCCATCACAATACTGTGTAACTCCCATTTTGTTTTTCTCCATTGAAACTAAGCAGTCCAACACTTCCAGACTATAAAACGTTACTACCTAAAGAACTTAACCTGATTTTTAAAAGAAATCAGCTTTGTCATAAAAGATTTAGAGTAGACTGCAGGAATCAAATTATTCAGATGCTTATAATTCTCTACACACTGCTCAATTTTTGTGCAATAGATATTTCATTATTTGTATAGGTAATAAGAGTTACCAATAACAACATACATACTTTAAATAATTATATATTGTAATCCTAAGGAAAAAAATATCTGAATATAAATGCTGGTGCTTTGCCTGAACCTTCAGTTAAGCAATTAAAAAAATGTCTCTATATACTGAAAGTCATAGAAGCCAATTTTAGAACAAAAAGTTTGTTACATTATAAGCAGTACACATTAACTTAACTGATTTAACTGATTCTTCAGATGTTTAGCGTTCTTCCAGGTCTCACAAATTTCAGTGAGGACTTCACTCCACTTACCAACTGAGTAAACCACACAGTTAGCTACTTGGACAGCCAAACTGTCTTCCTAAAGTGCCGAAGAAATGGCAAGAGAATACCAAAATGGTTGTATTTTCAAGACATGTATCAACATTTCAGTCTGCCATTTCCTACAGGTTAACTCTGTTTCCACTGAAGAGAAGCTTTGCATCATGTTTTGTGCAAGGATGCAAAGTGGAGGGGTATGGAAGTAACAGATGAGACAGCTGAGCCATGGGCAACAAAGCTTCCAAGACCAGTGAGCAATGGCCTCAGTCACTGATTGCAAGCTGCAGTAACATCAAAGATGATTGTTTTAGCTCATTCCTGTCACTAGGAAAATTTCTTCCCTACATTCTTGTGTAGGTTTCCCAAGCCTCTTTCAGTTCACCTTACCCATGGAACAAACTCTGTTTCAGCTGGGGAAATAATCGGAAAGTTAGCTTGAGATTTTGATAGCTTTGGACAAGATGCTCAGAGTTGCGGCCTGTAGCTCATTTCATTCTCTGTGGGTATGCAATGTTCCACAGCCTTACATAGATGTGTACAGCTAATTACAAAAGAAAGACAGCATTGTCAGACTTGATTAAAAAGTAATTGTTCCATCTTAAAATCATAGAATCGGCTTAGAAATTCTTCATTTTTTTTCAAGGTTGTCCTTAACTTTGCAACTGTTGGCCCCACTTTGTAACTTTTAAGCATAGAAGTTTTAAAGAAAATATTTTTGATGGCTGCTTTTAGTTACCTGAATGATAAAGACATTCACACAAGAAAACACAAAATCAGTGCCAGAAAGTATGAAAATTGAATACAACACTGAGCAAAACAAAGATTTCTAACTGTACAACTTTCCATATATCAAACCTTTTAGAGAACATTTCTTTTACTTTTTGGATTAAGTGAATTTTAAATTATTTGCTCAACAGTTATTACTGTTTATTTTGCATTTCTCTGGCAGTGGTATAATGCATGCTGCTGATTTCAACTGTGCTCCTGCTAAACTATTCTTAGGCAATAAGAATTTTTTGATACAAAAGGTATTTTTCTGAAGGTGCTGAATGTACTGAAATTCACTCCTATAAATTTGCAACTGAGGCAACTGCCTCTTGCTTCCTCAGGTCCTTTTGTTTTATCTCAGCTTCCTATTATATTTTTAAAGGACCATCATAGTCAAAACTACTCTGAGCATTATAATATGAACTGAAATACAAATTGGTATTTTTTATTAATTACTTTTTAAAGGAATGCTTGCAGCTATATTTAGATTAATACTTGGTTTTTTTGGGGTTTTTTTGGAGTTTAGAAGTAGTTGCCTTGGTGTGAGAGAAGCACAAACAGTAATTTAAATAAATAAAGTGACTTTTTTTTACATTAATCATAATTTGATTACGTACTATGAAAAATTAAAGAAAAGAATGAGTTCATAAAACGAACACATTCCAATTTAGTAAAATTTTATTGCTATAAATTGCATGTCTCTCTGTTCAACCTGTAGTATTATAAAAGTTGTTAAGATATGCGTGCTGTGATGCAGTAATGAAATACCTGGATATAAAGGGAAAAACGATGAGATTTAATGAATAAAATTGAATTACACATCATGCCTATAATGCAGAAGTTTAATGCTAATCTTTTCTGTACCTAACCAGAGACACTATATCATGCAGAAAAGAGGTACCTGCTGTATGACTTAGATGCAACCCAAACTTATTGATTTCTGACTAATATACATTTCTGTAATAACAAACTGTGTAGGAGATTAAAGTAATGTTCACTGCTTTCTATTCATTTCTTGCAGGAGTAACTTTTTATAGAATATGCTCACTATTTTTTTAGAACTCTGATTATAAGGAAGATACATAAATATTTAACATAAAACCAACAAAAAGTATCTAGCAACTTTGTTGTTGCTCTGGCTTCGAAGTTTCATAGGTGCATTTATGCCATGCAGCAAAGGAAGCAGGGAAGTGACTCCTGTTGTTGACTGCACTGTGGGGTTGATGCAAATGACATTTCGCAAATGTATCAATGGTATCCAAATGAGAAACCACATTTCAGGTAATCCTGTTTCATCATGCGGATCAAAGACATTTGTGCAGCTGTTTTTATTCAACAAGAACAGCAGGGAGATCCTATTTCTTTAACAGGCCAAAAAGCAGCCAATATTAAAGGAAAAATCTGTATGCTTACCTCTCTAACCAGAATGAACAAATATCTCTTAAAGAAGCTTCTACTAAAATAATATTGTTTATGTTATAGTCAACCTTCTGAAATAACAGAATGCTGAAATGCATGCTGAATTACTTATTTTTCATTTTTAAAGCCCAAAGCTTAAACCCTACCTCACATCCTATTTTAATCTATCTTTACCCTTTTTCACAAAAGATTTATGTTTTTTTCCATTATATTGTCCATTAGCAAAACACAAAGCACTTATTATTCTTGATCTTAACTATATGTTTTCTGAAGACAAAAGCATTGTCCAGGTGTAGGTGTACCCCGCAGATTTCCAATTTTCAGAAACCTTTCACAGAAATTTCTTTTCCCTCTTTGACCACAAGCCTGTGCTATAAAAGTGTCACTTTCAGAAGCTGCAAATTAACTGACAGATGTAGGTGGATAATTCACTTTCTTCTATATTTTTGCAATCAACAGATCAAGAAAGGGCAGGAACTCTGTGCAATTCAAGGACCACTTATGTCTTATGAACTGCAAACCACCTTTTCTACAACAGGCATGTTGATTATTTGTGACACGTAAGCTATGTATTCAAAAATAATTAGTTTCATTGAGCAACTTCTATAACTAGTGAATTTGGACATATATATAAATTTAAAAGCTATATGACCATGTTCATACATGTGAAAAAAGCATGAATTAAAAATCCAGGAATAAATTATGTGCAATTTAAGATATGAAGTTGTCAACACTTCCGTTTGTAAGACATTTTCGAAGGCTGTTGGACTCATTAGACAACTGCAGGCTAAGTTAGTGAGATTCTTCACATCAGTTGTTTTCTTCAGAATATTCAGAAAACCTATTGCATTACAAGTTGTTAACAAGATTTCACATATCAATTCCCATACATCATCTCTTCTTGGACAACTTATTCTCACTTCATTTTCTGGAGCCCTATTTTGTACCTGACACCTAAATGTTTATAGAAGTATATTTTATATAATCTATTTGACTAAACCTGAGTTCCTGCCACATGTATGCATACTACCACCACTTACAACTCAGACATACATTTGGGATAAATCTAAAAAGAGGTTTTGAGATCCAGTGCAGTCTGGGCCAACATAGCTAGAGCCTCTTTGTGAGCGCCTAAGAAAAAACTCTGCTGTCTTCCAACTTAGCCACACTGAAGAAGGATAAATCAGAATAACTAAAGAGAAAACTGCTATTCTCCGGAAAATTCAGAATATACACTTTCTGGTACAGCTGAAGAGTCAAAAGAACCCTTTGCTTCACTCCAATTACAATTCTGTATTTCAGTAATGAACATCATCACTCAACAACTTGGATGGCTACACTTGACAATATTTAATTTTTTTCAAGCTCTTATTACATGTTGAAACTGAAATAAATTTCCTTCAGAACAAAGCCAATATTGTGTCACAAGAAAATACTTTCAACTTCAGGTGGCTAAATTCTCTTCACTGAAATTTGCTCTCCTCAGCTCTAAGACCCCAACATTTAATTATAAAAGCCTGCAAATATCAGGGGGAAAAAGATATTGCATTGGAAATACCTTAGATTTGCAATAACTCAACAGTTTTATATGTATATATATATATCTCCATAATGTATAGTACAGTGTCTTTTTTTTCAATATTAATACAAGATATTATGAAATAATTGAATAGTTGCAAATTCCCACTTGTTCTTAATCCCAAATGATACCATTTACTTTTCAAAAGTGCATGTTTGCTTCATAAATACAGTAGTAAAAGTGTCTGTAACCTCTTGGGGTTTCATACGTTTCAGACAAAAAACAACAATAAAAACAAACAAACAAAAACAAATAAAAAACAAACAAAACCAAAAAAATCACAAACCAAGACCTGCAGATTCTAAGGAGTTATATAATCTGGTCTACAATTTCCAAAATTAATTAAAATGCATTGAAAAGGAAAATTCTTTGGTCTTCTGACATATCTACAAATGCAATTTTCTATTATGACTCTGTAAAAAACAAAAAAGCAAACAAGCAGAACAAAGATACAGAAGAAAAATGCTCCCATAGTAGTTTTGTGATACATTTACCTGTATTTTGGAAGACTTCACACTGAAGTTGGTAGGTGATATGAGCAGGAAGTGACCAAAAGAATTAAGTGGAATAAAATATCAACTTACATTCATTTATAACCTTAACATTCCATGTCACTTTCTCATTTAGTATTTTTAGGTTTCATATTTCACTGCAACGTTTTTTTTCTTCTGAAATAACTTCTACATTTTGATCTCCACTCCCATAGCTTGCCTCCAATGCCAAAAAACCTGAAAGCCGTTTCCATGTGTCAGAGCACAAAGACAGAACAGTTTATAAATGTGATGAATGAGCAAGTACAGTCATAAAAAGTTTGATAATAGCTGGCTCTGCAGTTCTGTGCTTAATATTACTGTCGATGCTTTCATTAATTTTTTAATGTAATTCAAGTTTAAATGATTACCAGATAAAGCCATTCATTTAACACCCTTTGAGAGTTTTATACTTTCAGAGGATTGTCACAGAACTATGAAACATGTTACACAGAAGAATTCAGTACTGAACAGAAGAAAAACCCCAGCACCTGAAACATGCACATTTTGCATTTAATCAGCTACTACATAGGAGCTCCTATAGTTTTAGGGCATGAAAAGCCAGACACTGAGCAATAATTTCTTTCATTCTGACAGGTAATTAAATTGACTGGTTTTGTACAACTTCCTTCTGGGGCCTGGAACATCTTACCCTGAAGTCAATGTGTGGAAAACATGATCTGCATTTCAGATTGTTCCACTAATTCATTTGTCAGTAAGTCAAGTAGACCCCTTCTGCTTGGGTCTGTAGTTGTGCCAGCAAAAAATTGATTTATCTGCTGTTTTGTTTCATACAAAGATTATCATCTCTTCCCCCAAAAATCAGAATGTTAAATTTCCAAAGTAGAGATGCTGCTCTGCATTTTTCACCCTGTAGCTAAAGGATTTTGCTATGTATGGAAATACATAGATACAAATCTTCTCTTCAAAATGGACTTGAAAGTTAATCCAGGAAATTCTGCCTGGTTTATGTCCCATGAAGCATCCTCAAATATTTGTTTAAACCAAGTTACAGAAAGATATCCCAAACATATTAAAGAGTTGTCCTCAAATGCATCCAGCCCTGTACTGAGAGTATAGTAGTGGTGCACACAGCATATGAGAACAGAGTTAAAGTTCAGTGCTTCAGAGAAAACTCACATATGGTATTAGAGACAACAGTCCTGCTTTCATTCAGATTGTTTTGTTTCAGAGCACGCTGGAAGAGCCCACTAGAGCAGCATACTAGGCCTCCCTGATTTTATTCCACCATTTTCTCCCCCAAACATTTTTCCATTAGATTGGGCATAACCTTACGCATATTTTCAGTAAGAACATTCATCATAACTTTCCACAGTGTACATGCCATGGCACATGGCACATCTTATTGAATATAAGCATTGGACTACCTGTTAACAACAGTCTAGACAGAATCTAATTGCACAATTAGTGCTCTTGTGCCTGCAGGAGCTGAATAAAAATGTTTCTCTAAAGAAAAGCTCAGTGAATAGATCTTTAAGCACTGAAACAGTAATTGGATATGAGATAATTAAATATGTTTACTATTGAGAAACAGAGGTTAAGCACTTTGTCCACTGTCTCCCAAGAAAGGTAAGAGCCATCTCAGAACTCAATTTCCACTGTTTTAACTTGAAGGCCACCTTCTATGTGCTGACCATGTCTCCAAAATAAGAGCAGATTCTGAACTTGTATTACCAGATGTAATAGCCATAAAATTATTCAATCTTTACGGAAGCTAAAAGACGGCATGAAGAGATGGATATAAGTTATTATACAGCCCTGCATGCCAGTGAAATACTGGAATTTCATTCTTAGGGGTCTGCTTGCCTGTTGCAGAAGGGTATTATATGGCCACCTTCCATGACTAATGAAGGCAGTCATGCACCTAAGCGCCGTAAATAGCTGTAACTTTGTTCACTTAGATTGAAGATACCATCACTTGGTTTATGTAGACCTATGCTAACCTAAGTTACCACTTCTAGTATTTGATTAAGAAGAAATTAAGAAGATCATGGAAGGGAAGGAAAATAAAAAAATTAAAAGCAGTGAAGATAGTTAGAGCAGGTCTAAAAAAAAGAAAAAAAATTTAATAATCCCGTGTGAAATGCTCAACATTTTTCAGACACAAAGAACTGTTGAGGCTTGTAGGATTAGCATGATTCCTTGCCTAGCTGCAATGGAATGCATAGTGCCTATAACTGAAATGCTCTTTAGCTCTTAGCTATCGCTTATACTCCTTTGGCCAGAAATGGATTTTCTGCTGAGCATGCTGTCATTATTTTGCCTTCATGGGGAAGAGTACCTATTACAGAATTACCAGGCACAATCTTCCAGTGAAATATAATTTTGAACTTTGAGGGAAGGACTGTAAAGAGTTAGAGGTAAGAAAAAAGATGTAAAGTTATAAGGATGAAATTGCATTTATGCAATTTGAATCCTACACATAAGGTAGATCGCATTTAATATGATTGTGGCGAGTTAATCAGTGGCAACTCAAGGCTGACAACACACTTGTCAGATGAAGAAGTAATAATTCTTCTCTAAACCATAATACTTAAAAAGGGGAAGAAGATGAAAAGTGTTGGAGACCAACCACTCTAGTACACAGAAAACAAACCAACAATATTAAATTACAAAACCTTAATTACTTGCAAATCAACAATAAGCAAAAGGAAACCTTCATTTAGCATGTATAGCCTTGTTCATAATGAACACGTGGAAGTGGTAACCATGGAACTGGCTGGTTTACCTTGAAAACTGGCAAACATGTTTGGATGTTAAAGCTATTACATCAATTGTGACATATATTGCCATCACTGTGCTTTTGGTAGGCACAACTAAATGATGCCTATAGAAGACAGTTATCTACATGATAGTAGCTGAATAGATAAAATTCTAATTGGCACCTACAACATTAGCTAAATTAGATCAAATTAAACACAAAATGAAACCCTACATAGCCAATACAAAAAGATTCCATTTTTATATGGAATTCCTACATTCCTATTCCTACTATTCCTACTATCATCTCCCTTTTTCTTACTTCTCGATTATTCCTAAGCTAGAGACAGTCAGTATAAGTTTGCTGAGCAGAAGCTAAAATACTTGATTCATTTGGTTCAGGTCAGCAACTTAGTAACTGACAACAAAGCAAGGAAGCTGTCAGCAGTTTCGTCAGTGCGTTGCATTATGTATGACAGCAGTCAAAGTTACTCAGTGAGACTCAGCCTGCAGAGATTGACATCACTCTGCAGAGTGCCACAGGATGTAGAGACAAGCACCTCAGTCTTGCTCTGACCACGGTTTTCTATACTGGCAACAGGTCTTGGAAAGCTGGGATGTCAATGGAGGAAACTATCATCATCAAAGAACTAAAAATTAGGATGCTCTATATTCACAGACATTTGCAACATATTTATGGATAGAAAAATCACCATTTGAACAAGTTAGTTTCTATGTCTACTGGTCTGTAAGAAATGGAAAGCTTTCTGAATTAATTTCCAACAAACTAGCAAAACAATATTGGTAATGCCTGTTCTGATTCATAATATAATATTATCAAAGGTAATTTTCACAGTTGCTCGAGGAAAAAAAAGGCTTGATCTCTACGTAAATAGCCATCATATTTACAAGTAATGGTACTTTTCTAGTACCATTCTAGAAAATAGCATGCTATTTCCTTATATCCTACCTCAGAGGCAAATAGCATCATAGATACAGCAAAAAGTTACCCATTAAATGAAGTAAAATAAGATTCAAGACTTTGGACTCTGGGATAACATCTGTGGTGTCCTAGGAGAGATTTAGAGTGTGCTGTATTAAAAGGTCTAGTTGAAACAGCAGATAATAGGAAAGAAAGGGTGGGGAAGGAAAATTACCTGTCTTTGGAGCCTCAGTTCTCCCAAAACGTATGCCACTTTTTCCTCAGCATCCCTCACACAGCATTCCTTTACTGAAATGACATTCCATTGATTTGCTCAGTTTATAAAATGAGATACCTGTCATTAGGGTTAACCGCTGCAGTACTGTGCATTTTACAACACACACACGATCTTCCTTAAGGAAGGATTACATTCACTTCCTAAGCCAGGTCTGAGAACTAGCCATCACCTTTCTCTAAATAATGACTGACTTATGCTATCTGTTCAGATATCAGTTGAATTGCCTTTACACACCTCACTAGCAGCACAACACAGCCCAGCTGTCACTTCAACCTTTAGTTTCAGCTTTATCAGGCAAGCTTACATCCATGTTTGACAGCTGTCAATATGGTATGATCCTAGAGCATGCATCTACCCATGATTTATGCTTTGGTAACTATTTGCAGAACTATGACTACTGCCTGCTCACTCCAAACATTCATTTCAAGATTATTTTCAAATTTTCAAGATTCTTCCTACTTACTGACATACACCAGCCTAACCAGCCATGCCTCAAAGAATACCATGTGTATTTTTCACAACCATTATGAAATCTGAAATATGAAACAATACCAAGGTTTTAGTGGAAAATCAAAAATTCCCTAGGAATCCAACAGGTCAAGGGCCAACACTCAAGACTGCTTTAAGATCTGCTGCTCTTTGCAATGACTCAAGTTTATATATGCTTGCTATGACCCCTGTAAATCCAGGAATTCCTTGATTTTTATTTCCTTTCCCAATGTGTCTCTCCATGGTCTGAGAAACTGACTGAAGAGAGGGTGCCTGTTTTACATATGCACAACACAATGTAGACTGCACCAGCATTACAGTCAGAAAAAAACAAAAACGTAAGTAGTCACAGTTTAGGAAGAATGACAACTTTCAATCTAGTAACAGATAAATAACTGTATAAGTATACACCCTATAAAAGCTGGCCTAAAGATGTTTCAAAGAACAGGATATTCTAGTATATATGTGAAGACACAGGAATATTCCCACCTATACAACACAGCAGAATCTTGTCACCTTTGCTTCCCTTGATCTGTAAAGTGCTGAGGGGCTCTGGAATTTGTCAAGGACTTCAGGCACAAGATATATGTTTTAAGACTGGGCATCTTAAAGGCCATGCTTTCTCGTTTATTTGTAGAAAGACTGTACTGTTTTATCCACAGTGCAATTAGGATTGTGTAGCATAAAACAAAATCCAGTTGATTCTATGTATTTTATATACATTAACTCAGTAAAACCAGACACTGACAACACATTAACATACCAGAGGGAGGAATGTCAAGGCGCTGTAGTATGTATTTTCACCTCTGATTAATTCTCACAGCAGTTACTGAGAAATAATAATAGCTTTCCCACCTGCATTACGCACTTCAAAGTTACAAAAATCTGCAAATAACTTTTAAACATTTACATTGTAGTTTATGTGAGGCAGAAATTAACCAACAGTGATTCATGAACTCTGGTTAATGTTTGGGTTTTGTTGGGTTTGGGTTTTTTCTTTGTTTTTAGCCTTTTTTAAAGTTAAGAACAAAGTTCATGTGTGGTCTGTAAATTTAAGAGAGACGTAATGTTAAGAAAGGAACTAGCTGAAAGGGATGTACACAGCTACATGACTGATATTTTCTTCTTTTGTCCCATTTGCCCTAGCTAAATTTACCATCCCAATCCTTAAAGATAGCAAAAAGCTCATAACTATTGTTTATTTGGTTTCCTGTTGTAGAATAATAATTCTGCATTATTTCTAGATAAATTATGGTGAATTAGTGTAAGAATTGCCTTTCATCATTACTTCATCTTCCAAACAGAGCCAAGAATAAACAGTATTTTTCAATGTAACTTTTGATTTGCATTTTATGTTTGAAACACCTTGGACTTTTTTACTCATTTCAAAAGTATCCATATAAAACATGCATAATCTAATACTCTCATTTGAGGGAAATTTATTTGGATGAAAGTTTTACATCAAAGCTATGCACCAGTTTATGGGAGAAAGGTTATAATTGAAAAGAAAGAAGTGAGAGCATTGAGGGAAGAAGAAGATTTTATTAAGAGTATTTCAGAACAAAGAATATGCATATAAAGAATATAGATTATTACAATTTTATTCTTCATAGTAGGGATATACTGTATGTAGATATAACATTTAAAAAATAATTTAGTTATATAAACTTTTCAATCCTCTTAAGAGCAGCACAAAATGCTGAGAGTAAGCAATTAAATTGTATGCAATATAAAGTCTTTCCTTTTTACTTTTCGTATTTTCCATAATACATTTGGAGTGGAACATATTTACTGTGATTTATGACAGGGAGATCTTCCCTTATCTCTATCCTTCTCACTCTCAAATCAGGTCACCAATTACCCTGTAATGTCCAAAAGAATTCCTGAGATAAATTTGCTCTCTTTTAAGAGAAGCATGTTTTCATCCCATGCAAAATATTCAAAGAAGCTATTTTTCATTTATTCAAAGGAACACTAAAAACTATTTGTTTTAACCCTGACCTTACCATTAAATGCTATGACCCAAACTCTCAGCCTCTAGGCAATTAAAAAAAAAAAAATCGTTTGAGTACATCCAGCCAATGATTTCCATGTTAAAAGAAACGTCTAAGTTGGAGCCATGTGGTCTCAATCAGGCAGTAAAAACTCTGTATTTTCTTAAATGCACAACTGCAGTATGCCCATAACCTCTCTTTTAAATCATCTTAACCAGATCTGAATCATTCTCACCACAAATGATTCGGTGGCCCTGGAATGTGCTGGGGTAGACAGAGTTGCTCTGCAATGAACACTGAGATATTTCCCACTTTCCTAGTGTTAAGAGAATAGTCTGCAGAAAAAAAAATTCTGAAACGCTAAAGCCAACACAAAAAGTGACATCATAGTTCAATCATTCAAGAAAAAGAGAAAAAATGCATCTACTGCCTAATAAATCAGTGTTGTGTGCCACAAAGCACAGTGAGCCAACAGAGCCAAAGAACAGCTTTTCTTGCTGAGGCAGGGTTACCACAAGCAGCTGGCAGATGCATATGTAATTGTATTCACAGAGAGCCACTAAATCCATTAAGCTAGCCAGAGTAGGAGAAGCTGACCAATTAAAAAAGCAGAATATACACCATTTCAGCAACGATTTGTGCAGCCTCCTACACCATGTTACAGTATTTCTTAGCATAGGCCACCACAATTTTTCGCAGTTTAGTATATATATGGCACTTTCTTATAAGCTTATAGGTAGATCGCTTAGGATCAAAAAACATTTTGAGGTATCTGCATTATCTGAATGTATGCTGCTAGCCTTATTCACCAGTCTCCTTAAGCAAATAGGAAGGACAGGCACAAAACCACCTTAGCTTCCTCAGCACATCTCAGAAGGAGTTCCAAAATATTACTTACATCTAAAGTTATAACAGAGGAAAGGGAATGTAGGTCCTTGGGGGCTCCTAAAAGTCACATTTAAACAGCAAATGAGCAAGCTTTGCTTAAATAACTGTAAGATTCTTAAATGCCATTTCCTCTTTAAAACAGTGTCTGGAGCCTGAAAGATTTCTTTCAGTCTTAATCACCTCAAAAAACAATTTAAACATGTGGCCAAAGCGATGTGCACTTAAAACAGGAATAGACCAGAGCCAAGACATTTGGATCCAGTTATTAACCTTCTTATACTTCACGGATGTAGGAATCCAGGGATTTTGGTACAGGCCCATCTCTGAACTCAATACTCATTGCCAAACCTCACAGTCAATAGAAAATATGCCTTAACATATCAAAGCAGGAAAAACAGCATAAAGATGTCAGATTTTTCCACCACATCAATGAGAAAAAATGTCATTATAGCACCCATGTAAATTGTGAAACTGAAAGCAGCTGCTGAGGCAACCTGACATGGTGCCATTGGCAGAGGGGGGTCCAACTGAGGAAAATAACATTCCATTTTTAGCTTTGAAAAACAATCTTTGCTAGTTTTAGTGTGTAATCCCCGTTCAGTGAATAACTTGCCATAAATAGAGCTAGTAAATACTATAGAAAGAAATGCCTTAGTACCTGGCAAGCAAAGTGTACTAAACATCCCCAACATCCTAACTAATTGCACACTGTGCTGCTGAGCAGTTTCACAGTCAATCCACAGAAACATGATTTAGCAGATCATTTTTAACAATTACCACACCTAACTGAGTATTCTCCTAAAGGAAGGGTCAAAGTCAGACTGACAAAGCTTTGGTTTTGAGTTTCTACATTAGAAAAAACAAACACACAGACCTCAAACAAACAGTTAATTGACTGGGACTGCTATACTTTGTACAATCACACAGTTGCTCATTCAGCATATTTTTCATGTGACTAGATTCACCTTCACAAATTCTTGATCACCAACAATTAATAACTGGGTAGAGGGAAGGGAACTCTCACTTTGTCAACAAAAAATATTTGAATAACTACTTGAAGTAACTGATGGAGCCAGAGTTCAGGCAAGGGAAAGGGATTTTTCACCCTTTTAAAGTCTACTGTCCAAGTAAGGTTTCCTTGGTCTTTTTGTGTTAAAAGTACATAAGTACATTCAGTCACCTGGTCTTTCCCCCTTTGTCAAATTTATTTTACAGTTGACTTTCTGGATTTCAAGGGTTTCTTATTTATCACTTTATTAAGATAACCCGCAGAACAAGACATAATAGCATGCTGATAGCAGGGCTTATCAGGACTTTTAAAACAAATGGGTCCCTGCAGTGAACTTCCTTTGACAGCCAGATGGCATTTCTGAAAGCAAGGCATTTGGATTAACCTGCCTCTGCTCTGACCATTATAAAACTTTTCCTAAAGACAATACTGAGAGATAAAAAAAAGTCTTTCTAACAAAGCAAACCATTTTGCTAGTAAACTTAAAGGCAGCAGTTTTAACACTTTGAAAAAGCAAGAACAGCTAAATCATTTTGCATATTGGAAGAAAGTAGTCTCTTTTGCAGGACTCCAGTCCTCTCTCAGAGTCATTTATTCAAGCCTACACACTTTTTACACTGTACATTAGTTTTCACTTGCATGCCCTAGAACAGTAGGCTCTCAAAGCTTTTTGTTTTTAAAAAGAGATTCACTTTCCTCCTAATAGTGGGGAAAGGAAGGGGGAGGGGATGTGCTCTGCATGAATGCCATTTATTTAAAACAAACTTATTTTGGGTGTCTAAACTACTCCCGGGATGCACATCATCCCTTTACACTCCCCATCCTCCTGAACTTTAGTTCTACTCATGTCCTCTGTGATGGAACACCTTTACCTCCCAGGTTCAGCTCTTGCACTTAAAACAAATGAGTTACTCTGCCAGTTAAAATTTCTCTGTACTACACATGGTTCAAAACAAAACAGGTTTGCAGAAAACCTAGTAATAAAGCCATTTTGGAAAGCTTTCCAAAATTTTACAGACACTTACGAATTTTGTTTAAATAGATACATTCTTACAAAGCTTTTTGGAAAGGGAGAAATGAGGAACATTTTACTACTAGGCACTGTTCCAAGACCACTGTAACAGCACACAATGTATGATTCACTCTTGTACTTTCCCCCCCTCTCCTATTGTAGTAAGCTAAAGCACCTTATAGATTCCTGCACCTCTATACACATTTAATGCTGGCACTTACCGTTGTGGCACAGCGGGACCCCACCCCCGCAAAGAGGCTGAGAGCTGATGGTCTCTGCGTCCTTGATTTCTTGACTAGCCCCGGCTCCTAGCTTTGCTGCTCTAAATTCAGCCTAGTCCGCAGAGAAGCACAGAAAAATTTAATAGACAGCTGAGCTGCCAAATTCCAACCACCACGACCGGCAATGAAGACAGCTCTCCCTAGTTCTGACTGAGTCCAAAGAACAAAGCCTGCTGGCAATGAGGAAGCGGAGTTTAAGTCCTCTGGCTCCGGTCCAACTGTTGCTCTCGCTGCTGCCGCAGAGTACGTGAGAGTGTTTGCGTGAGCTTGTAACGCGTGTAAGAGATGGGGGCTGGGGCAAGAGAGGGTGTGTGTAAGGGGAGGAATGCTAGGCATATCCAAAAATAACACCAAGGAAGTCAAGTAGTGATCCGTCTCCCCTCATTCTCTCTCCTCTTATCGCATGTACTGAGAGTGTCTCTACCCTAAGATTCTGATCTCAAGAGTAGGTAGAGAAAAAATTCCATTGTGACTTCCAGCTCATATGGTTGTGCTTTTAAATTGTAACTGGGGAGCTGTACACTTACACCAACACGTCAGGAAATGCATGATTTAGTAGCAATCTACTTGATGATACTGCAGCCGGCGTGCATTTCACACTGTGTGCATTTGTTTGCAAACTGGAGAGAAAAAACAGAAACTACTAGTGTAGTTTACTACATGCCAGAAAAAACAGTGTCACGTTTGCCAGTCCAGAAGTTCCTAAATTCCAGTCCTAGCAATTTCCAGATACTGTTAGTGTTGATTTTCAAAATAGCAAATGTTGCAAGTTTACAATATAATGTAGAAACGGTGATAGAAAAGTCTTTATATAGTGGAAATTTGCCCTGTTTTTTAATAATTATTTGCTACAAATTCCACATACAAAAGAGTATTGTGTCAAAAAGAAAATCAACACCTATGAGAACGCAAACAAGAAAACCCCACCTAAAAAAAAAAAAAATCTTTCCTGAATAATCAGAAAGCAATAATGTATAATGTAACTATTGTGACTTTTCTTATTCTGTTAAAACCCTTAGAACATTGATTTCAATAATTGTGGGCTTTCAAAAATCTTAAAAATAGTCATTAACAAATGAAGAACAAATTTAAGGTAAAATAATAATCCATTAGTCACAGAATCTTCTGAGTTGGAAGGGACCCACAGGGATCATCAAGTCCAACTCTGAAGTGAATGGCCCATAGGGGGAATGAACCCACAATCTTGGCATCATTAGCACCGTGCTCTGATCAACGGAGCTCATCCCATACAGCCCCAATATTATTTATAGTATTTGTATTTAACCTGCTTTCTGTCAAATCAACTTGAGGACCTCTAAAACTCTTTATAAACTCAGGAAGAGTGTCTATGATTGGTTAACATTTCTGAAGAATTTTTACTCAGTCTAGTAGGACTTCAGTCTCAAGGAACTCCCTTCAAAATACTGTAAGATAACGCAATGCAAGTTGTACTTTTATTGAGATACTCTCTGTGAAGTGTTTAATTAAGATTTAATTTAAACATTACAATATAAAGAAAGGTCAAAGCAATTTTAGGTTTAATTTAATTTCATGCTGATTAATTTAGCCCATGATTCTAAGGTGTTTGATGTCGTGCTGGGTATGTAGAAAGCAAAACTGGTAAACTTCAACGATGAATGGTTTTGAAATACTAATTTTCCAACAGAAATAACAGTGGTAAAGAAGGCAGAAAAGGGTTAGAAGGTAGACTCCAGTGTGCTGGTTTCAACAATGACAGCATAAACCAGCCACCTGTTTACACAAGACTTTGTTCCTCAATATGGGAGACACTGTAGCTCAGACATAGTGATTTCCACATCTAGAGTCAGTACTTGTGGACCTACCCTTTTTTTATCCTTTAGTAAAAATAACAAAGGTTCGGATAGAATCTTAGGTTTTATAGAACAGATATAATACATCTCCCTTCAATCCCATTATGTTAATGACAGTTCTTTTCCAAAGCTACTAGCAGAAATTTTTTATGATAAATTTTAAAACTACAAATACACTCTATGTTGAAGGTAAATCTCAGAAACCTATAGAAACCATCTGGAATGTAAGGAAGTTATGATGATTTAAGTTTGCCTTCCTGCATATTCACTAGGGACTGAATTTCAATATATTAGAGGGCCATAAAAATTACAGTAAATCCAAGTTCTGTATCAGGAAGTTCAGTCCTACTGTGTGATGTACTTTGCTGGGTACTTGGTAGAATTACAAAGCTTGGCTTCCTTTGTTGTCTTGAAGTTTGCCAGCCAAAATTTAACCTGATAAATTTCACACATAAGGGAAGATCAAGAACAGACAAGATTACCTGAGGGCTTTTAGTCTACACCTCATCCTATCTTGAACATCAGCTGCGTTGAATTTGTTGAATTGGCAAATTACAGTTCTAACTTAAAAAACTTCAAGTGGACAACAATAAGCCCACATTTAGTTAGCCAGGCCATCCAGTCTCCACACAAGAGAGTTTTGGGACAAAACCCAGTTTTAGTCCAGATATTTGAATGTGTTTTACTATTATGGAAAAGCACAGGCCTGAAAGAATATGAGTTCAGCAAAATTATAAAACATAAAGACAAAAAAAGCAAGTAAACAAAAGAACAATGGGGAGCTGTCACCTTCTTTTCCTCTGTCTGTTGCCATAACCAGACTCAAAGCCATTTTATGGAGAATTGGAATCCAGACAACCCAAAATTCCAAAATCATATGATAAATTAAGGTTGAGTATTTCAGTAGCTGATACTCCACAATGTATATCTAGCTAAAAAATTATTACTAGCATAGCACTACATTCTTGTTATTCTCTGATGTCTACATAGATGAAAGACATGCAGCACATAAAAAAGCCCCAAACCCTGGATTTATTTGCTATTGGATAATAAGTGAACTAGAAGATTGAATTTTTTGGGGTCTACTTGCATAAACTATTATAACACTAATATTGTTGTTATTTAACTCAAATATAAGGCATTTAGGACATTTGGACATGTGACATTTAGAAAACTTACAATAACTGTATATTGGGTACTTTGCAGCTGATCTGCTCCAAGCAAGATCTTATTTTCTGCCTACAAACAATTTAGCTGCAAGATTCAAGTTCTCATGAATCAGAATTCAGCTTGTTTCTCAACTGTTCTCATATCTAGTTAAAGAAGGAATGAAAAACAAAAGATGTACATAAAAAATTCTTTGATTGAAATGTCATTCTTGTTACATGCAGCAATGACACACTTTGTGTTAGAAATGCTTTGTCTGGTGGGATATAGCCATCATAAATTAATTGGTGCTCAGACTAGATGGTTATAGTAATTTTTGAAGCATTAAATAAATGCATCTAAATTATAATCAACAAAAAGAACAGATTTTAAAAATTCTTTAAGTGTGATCGCCATGTTTTAAGAAAAGTATTAATTGAATGCTGGCAGTAGCTTTTAAAATCAAGGTTTTCTCATATTACTGTATGGGAAGGCCCATTCAGAAAGGCTATGGCAGACTCTCCTGGACTTATTTGCATCAAGAAACCATCATATTTTATTGTTTTGATCTCCTAAGAATAACAGTATAATAAAATAGTAGTCATATATTTAGAGGAAAGAGATTTTACTCTCTTCTTTTGAGTACTTACTAGACACATAATCTGGTAAATGGACAATTTAACAACTTCAGTGTCATGTATTCTGTACACACAAATAAATGTGTTTCCAATATAGCCTATGCAAATTTGGCATTTGGCAGTAAAGGTCACACACTGTTTGGATGTAGGGAGAACCACAAGCAAGACACGGGCTATAATCTAACAAAAGAGACAAGCGTGGTGAAAAATGCAAGAAGATAGAAGACTGAGGTCAGACAGTCTATATTTTCCTAATTCAAACATTTTCCTTTTGGTATCTACATACCTAAATTGTTTAAATAATGACCCAGGCTGAATTTATCTTTGATTCTAAAACATTTAAAGGTTTTGCTTTTTCTATGCATACATCCTTTTCATGGTTTCTGTGGCTACTGACCCAAAGCTTGCTTTTTCATAATCTCCTTTGCTCTCTCCACTCCTCCTGAAGACTTGTGTTCTTTTAAAAAGTTAAAGTGCTTTTGTGGCATAGATTTATGGAGGAACTTTTTCTCTGTAACAATAATGTGTGAAGTATTTGCATGTTCTGAAATTACTTAATGTTGAAATATCATTATCCAAAATTAAAAAGGCCTAAAGAACATTTAGGCTTTTTTGAAAGTTAGATCTATTGTATATTTTTAAAGTATTTTTTTGCCTCAGAGGTATAACTTAAGTTAGTTTTTATTTCAGGTAAGTATAACTTCCCTCCTTCCCCATTTTTTCAATAAGCTTTCACAGAAAATATTATTTGAATCAGAGGAAAACAAAATTTTCATTATATTTTCCTTGCATGAATATTTTCTTATTTTAAAGATAAAAGACTATACATAATTCTGTCTTTGGTTGTTATAAATAGTGTTTCTATTTATAAACCTTGTTAATTCGCTTATAAGCCATAGAGATCATAGAACAAGGTATTAGAAGCAACTGTATAAGCTCTGTATAAAAAGGCATGTATTCAGGTATCTCAGAATAAGTTAATTAATGAGATTTCTTCCACACCATCCAAGGTCAGAATTAACACCATACCTAAATGGGAGTTCTAAAGAAATCACAAGAGTTTCAAAGTCAGTAACTATTAAAACGAATGGTACCTATAAGCAAGATGCTCTCCTACTTTGTACCTATATCCCACTAACACTGTATGATCAGACAAGCTTGGTTTTCCAAATGCTCTATAGCTGCATCATAACATCAACTGAGAGAAATACATATTTGCTACAATGACACAAATAAAAATCATCCTCATCTGTACTTAGGCCAGAATGTCAGTCAAATAACATGACTGATATTTCAGAGCAAGAGAAGAATGTAGGAATCTGCCATTTAAATGCCAACAGGAATTCCTCAGAGATCAAAATGCCCATGAACTGTTTTATTAACCATTAATGATTACTCGCCAAATCAGAAGCTATATCTGATTTTAATGGAAATTTATTTACATTTAAGGGGGATATATGCAGGCATCCCAAGCCCAAACAAGTCAAATGGCTGAAGTATTTGTTCCCAGAACCATCTACTTCTTTTCCAATTGTTTATGGAATCCTCTGTAATCTTGGGATAAGTATATAATAATTAGCCCTGAAATAGATTCCATTTTAATTGCTTAGTGATTAAATAAAAGCACTTTAAAAGGATTCATGGACAAGGATAATGGTAGGGTGGAGATGAGGGAACCAAACATTTCCAAATCTCAACTAATCTATTAGTTTAATCCATGCACTGTCCATATGATCCATAGAATTCAGATATTCTGCTTGAGGTTATTGCTCATAGGAATTATTCTTTTAATTGCTAGCTAGTCTGAGAATCTTATACCTTCTCTGATGCTTATATTTATCTGCAGTTTTATTTCACCTTCATTCTCGTGTTGAGAGAAAATACAAACCTAGAGTCTGGAAACTGGTAATGATTCTCCATTATATTCTGTCAGAAAATAAAAAACTCAACTACATCTTTCTGGATAGGGCACATATTCTCAGTTAGAATTGAAGATTTTCACAAATAAGTGAATACTTTAAAAGATGTTAAAGAAAGTTACATTGCTCCTTTCATAAGAAATAAATCCAGCATAGAGGTAGAAAAAGGCATCAGCTTTGGTTGTAAAAAATAAGAAGCTACACCTAAAAATGGTTTCTAATTTTACAATATAATTTGCAGTGTGAATGCTCCCTAGTTCTGCCCCTATTCCATTTCCTTTTTCCCCCCTTTAATTTTATTTTCTGCCTTTATCTGCTACTATTACTAATGAAAATCTATGAAGAACAACAGGAAAAAATATTGCTTGAACAGAGTGTAGAAAAATCCATGGTCACATTACTAAAGAAACTGGAACCACAGCATTTCAGAGTCTTTCTTTCCAGGCTGACAAGACAAATGGCTGGGACAACTGACCGGACTCCAGGAAACATCAATGCAACTCCTGTATTCTGTGGAAGCTGAGCAACTGCTATCAGTTCTTAAAATAAGGCTTCCAACACTACCAGTACATCCTTCTCTAGGCAAACTGATGTCAGCAGACAATGCTGCTGCCACCTGACCACCAAATCCATTTTAGCTAAGAAACAAGAAGTCAAAGTAAGAAGAGGCTCATAAAAAATTTCTTTGAGTTTAAACTAAGAGAAAGCAGCTTTCCTTAAAGTAACAAAATCAACACTAAATCCTTTACAATATACTATTTTCCCCTCATTTATTTGCAATTCTAAGAATCTTTGAAGAACACAGTCTGTGAAGGAGAACTATTTATATTAGTTCTTAGCATAGTTTCTGGGGTTTTTTAATGTGTTTTGTTTGTTTGCTTTTAATATGAGTAATGCCAAAATCATTATCTTATGATCTAGCAACTGTCAGGAGTTAAATAACAAACTGTAGCAATACAGCAAGAGGCTTGTGGGGACCAAACCCTTTCACCCACCACATCTCATATTCTGAAGGTGGGATTTTTTGTTCACTGGTTTATTTTTAAAATCACAGTTCTTCTCAGAAGTATAAGAATAATTTTATCCCATTCTAGTTGATCCTTAAAAAAATACATTTCTGTATTTTTTGAATACAGAAATACAGTTTTGAAGAAACAGTAAATGAAACTATCTAGCAACTGCTGCATTTAGATTTAAATAAAGGTATATTTAATATTAAAGCAACAAGCATTTTGTAAAAAATATAATTAAATAAAGTTTAGCTGAAGCAGGAAAGAACCCCCCTATTTTTTCTCGTGTCCTAAAGTAACTGTGATCAAGGCTTTAACTGACAGCAAGGCATCTGCCATTCCCTGAAAGTCACAAAGCACCTATTAAAAAATAAGTTGCGTTATTTACCACAAACCCATGCAAAATTATAACCATCCTGCCGCTCTCGCCATAAAATAATAAATCATTCTATTATCAGTAAACAGCATGTGGAGAACCAGCAACCAAAAGCTTTTAAATTGGAAGAACAACCTCCTTTTAAAGAAACACAGTGATTAGCTTAAGCCAAATGAAAAATGCTGCATTTTTTCAAAATGTGTTTACTAAGCAGTAGAACCATTTAACAGATTTGATGGTTAGCCAAAATTTATAAATTGCCATAAAGAAAGCAGATAAATTTAAGAAAAAAACCCCTTTATTGGGTTCTGATGTTAAATTTAATCAGTATTCAAGGAGTTCTTATGGCCAGAATACCAAGACTTAGATTCCGAAAAACCCAATGATTCTTGGGTTTACTTTTTAACAGAAAACATAAATTGTTTGCACAAATGCTTTTTGTTAGATGAGAGTAGAATCTAAGTAAGCCAAAAATCCATGTCCAACTGCTATGCCAAGAGCAGTATACATTTCTGCTTATGTAGAAAGATAACAATCACTACTGGTCTTTTAAAAGCAAGTTACAAAGGCAGCCACAATTTTTCCTTCTCACACTCTTCTGACATTATATTTTGAGACATATTATATTAAAGAGTTTTATTTCCTTTTAAGGTTAGAATATTTTCTATATCAAAGAAACAAAAATCCAGAAATTTCATTTGTATATAGAGAATAAAGACTAGAAATAACTTAGGAATTAACATTTGGCATAAAGGAAGCATTGATATCAGCAGAAAATGAAATGAGAAGTAAATTTAAATAATGTTTCAAAAGTATACCTTATTCATAAAAATTTTTAAAAATAAAATCTCATTCTTTGCATATTCACTTTGGAGTTGATGTATAATTTTTTAAATAAACTATGTAATGTCTCAAAGGATGATTTCCAGAAAAGATATTTTGGCACAAACTATGAGGATTAGGTTTGGGTGAGGGGAAAACCTCTCAATAGATCACCTAGCAGAGAGTGCTGATGGGATTGTAAGGGGGTCCCAGTTCATGCACTGCCTGGAACAGACCTCACTTGAACATCAATCAATACTTTTTATATAGATTCAAGCTTGCTTTGGCTGTTTGGAAAGCTGTGGAGTGAAGGCTGAGTTTTACCAGGCTGCTTGCTTCACCTACTTCTGGTACAAATCCTCTTTCATGATTTGAAAAAATCTCAAAAATGCTATTCAGATGGATTAACCATGCAGCAGTAATTCTTGAAAAGTAACTTGAGGTAAACCACATATTTCTATTCCTAAGTTCAGAGGAAAATGAGTTCAGGAAATGAACTCATAGGTAAATTGAAAAATAAAATTAAAACCCGCCAGAAAAATAATATTGAACACATGATGCTGTTTCCCTTCTAATGCATAGCTTAAACATTGAAGAGGATTTTTAGTACATAAATGCTGATACCTGGATTTGATAGTGTTTCTAGCCAGTAGTAGCCAAAGCTGTACTCAAGATTCTTTTGCCATCATTAATGGGGCCATAAAATTAAGGGGTTTCTCCTGTAGTTCCTCAATATGGCATGAGCACCAGTAACCAGTATTCACAAATAAAAGCAAAGAGACTGCATGTGTGTTTCATGGTAGAACGTGATCACATTTCACATCATCCTGCTATGCAAGTTCTGCACTAATTGGACGGCAAATAGGATTTATGGTGAAAAATGGATACTGCATGCATACACTATCACAAATCTCTCAATCAGCAGATATCCTGCTGCTCTTCAGTGCAGCATCTGTGATCTTTGCATACCTTCAACAATAGCCTCACAAACTGGAGGGCAAACTGCCCAAGCAGTTCTGGAAACACATTCTTTGAGTTTCCCTCTTGCAGCATGGCCAGCTGCTCTATAGCAGCTGATGAACAAATGCAGAAAGCATCCACAAAGCATTTGAACACTCCTGAACGCTCCTTGCTCTCTCACAGCTCCACAGTGCACAAAAGGGTTAAGCTAGGCTGAAAGGACTAATGAGTAATGCAGCTGGCAAGACTGTTCTACTTCCCCTCTCACTGAAAAACTGGCTTTTGTTTCTGCCTTCAGTGAATGAACTCATGCAGCAATACCTGTTGGCAAATCGAGGCTTGTTGTATTGTTAAGATACAGACAATGCTGCCAAGTCCTTGATGTCTTCACAGATCTTTGCTGCACAGATTGCTGTGCCAGGGACTCATCAGATGATCAAGCCCACACAGTGCCAGAAGTAACATCCAATTGCCACATACCAGTCAGAGCTCTCAGGACACAGATAGAGCATCTCTTCTGTATATTCACTTCTCTGAATACCACCGAAAATGCCAAATTCTCATTTAAAATTAAAACCATTTTATTTAATTCACATAGTGAATTAATGCAAAACTTCTAATTCCTTCTCTTTCCCCCTTACGAAGCTGAACATAGATATCATTAATGTTGATTTCTCACTACAGTGTTGCAGTGATCCATGCATGTGGGGAATTGGAATAAATTTATGCTTACTTGCTGATACATTTACACAATTACAAACACTGGGGCCCTTGCTTTGGTGGAGGCAGAAAGATGTTGCTATGCTCTAGCCTAACAAAGAAATTAAAATTGTTAGGTAATAGTGCTCCATTTTCTATAGGCAGTTTACCCTCTTTGAAAAAAGCCAAAAAGCATATAAACCAGGTTAAGTCTGTCTGTGCCACTGTGGTTCCATCAGCAGCTTTTCTGTTCCAAGGGCAGCTGTCTGTAGGAGAACTCGATTAACAAGCGCCTTTCAACAGAAGCGTCTTCGGAAGGAAACCTGGGCATTTCTAAATCTGTCAAGCGTGTAGCGTGCTGAACTGCATTCACCCTTCTAGTGTGGGGCAGAAGGGATGAGCCTGGCTGGCTCTAGATGGTTCAGGGACAAGCACTTTGTATTCCCTCTTATTTTACTGCTTTTTTGAAGAGTAGCCAGCTGCTGAATAACAAGGAGAGTCAAGTGAACATTGCTCCAAATACAAGTTACTGGGGATATGAAGTAATATTCCAATATAAAGGGCAAGCAGGTCAATACACACAAGCATGAACAATATTTTCATTAAAATTGCTAGTACATATCTAAAAGAATTTACATTAAAATGCATGCATTTCAAAATGCAACACTGAATAAAAATATGAGAGTAGTGACTTGTACAACTGAAGTACTGGACAAGACTATAAAGACTTTGAATATTGAGAGCTCATGATATGAGTCACGCAAAGCAGCTCAAACTGCAGTCTCAATTTTGCCAGCACTATATTATCTCTGTACTAAAAATATTGAAGACTTTCCCTGTAAATATGCATTTAAAACCAAGAAACTTTTCTGGCTTCCTTTCCATGCTCATCAAATCCAAAAAGAGAGAAAGAAACCAAAAACATACACCGGCCAATAGGTAAAATCAATAGTCCACAACCATTATTAAACTCATACCATGAAGTAAGAGGTTCAAGAACTTGCTTGTCTATAGCAAGGTCCTGGTAGCAGCTCACAGTTAATGCTGCACCACTTTTTAATAGGAGAGCAAGACTTTTCCTTTAGATATACTTATACTTTTTAAAATTGCATACAATATTGAAATATTCCTAAGAAAAAAAAGTTATTTGCTTTCTGATCAAATTGCTTATCAGAAGCAAAGCTTAAAGACTTTTTCTGCTGAGAATTTCAGCTTTTTTCCTTTTGCAATCCTGTCTTTTGCTACCTGAAAAAAATAAGTAATTAGAGCACAGAAATGTATGTTCTGAAGTGTTCACTAGAGAAAAAGAAAGGTTTAATTAGGATTTAGTTTACTTTTTTAGCAGCTATTTGTATTCTAGATAGAATTTGATTACATACACAGAAACCTGGATGACTGACACAGGCGGTGGGCACACACAAAACTATCTCCATCAGAAGAGATTACTTTTCTTTCGATTTTGCACCCCTTGTGTAATATGAATTCTCATACAAATGTTCTGGCTATCCCAGCTCAATGTCACTACAAAGCATATCTAGCACCATTGGCACCATTCCCTAGCCAAAGAAAGGCAAAGATAAGCTACCCCAAGGTCACATCCTTTTAAACACCTAAATAGAGGCAATGTTAACTCAAAGTTAAGCAGGGAAATATTGTCATCTTCTTCCAGGTGACTCATTCTGAAAAGCTGCATTAGATCCCTGAAAGCATCAGCACACAACTGAAAGCAGGCAGTTTGAAGTTCTATTTGTTAACACAAGGTCACTAAAACATCTTTCAGTAGATGGCAAATATCAAATGAGGAAGCAAAACACAGAATATTACATTTTGCTTTAATGTTTGTTATTTTGTACCGAAAACCAAGAGGTTTTCGACATCCAAAAGTCATGAGACTTTTGGAAGTACTGTGTGCTCGCAGGGGATGGGGGAAATCTTCAGACAATACACTAGAGTGCAGTAGAGAGGCGTCTGAAGGAGCGTCTGTCCTGCCGCTGACAAGGACAGCGTGCAATGAAGATGTTACACTTCGAGTACTTCAGTCTGGCAAAATGGTATCAACAAGTCTCTGAAAGTCAAGTCAAGTGAAACTTAAGAAGGGGATTAGGTATAAACAACAGTATGTCTACAGATATATTACACAGAACACAAAATCCAGGCTGTAAGGAGCATAAGCAATCTGCAAAGTGCTGGCAATCTTTCTGCCAAAGACATCCTTTTATAAGAATCCAAGATGAGACAATTGACTAAAATAATATAATCTGACATTTCCATTTTTTTTAGTTAAAGTTTTGCCCACCACATTTAGCAAAGAATACAAACTAACACACAGGAGGATAAAACACCTGCTTGCAACTTTCCTTTCTAAGAGTGTGTATTTTACATAATATTACCTAATGGCAGTGATAATGCTAGAGACTGAACTATCAGTTTTCAGTTATCATCAGAGAAGACTGATGATAATACCTGATACCACATCAGCTAGAAGGACAGCCATATGAAATGTGACATTACATAATTTTTCTCCCAATGAAAGTTGATGGAACCCATATCTATTAATTAGTATATTATACAAGTTTCAGTTTCACATGTGGACTGAACACCAACAGTTTCCTCCAGCATCCTTGAAGTGCTCCTTAAAATGGGTGCTGTAATGTTTAAGAAAGAGTAGCAGTCTGAGGCTTGCTAGTGTCAATATGTAGTCAACCAAAGACGTGACCATGGAGAAAGACTTGGCTAACAAATTATTTAGCTCTAAATTGGAATGCTACATCCATCTGCTGTTCTTACACCAAATATGCTAATTCTACAGCAAGTTGATTTGTCCCTGATATAAACATTCTTCATAAAATAAGACTCCAAGATGTCACCTTCAACTTTTGGAACATTGACCATTCTAAAAATTGTAAAGTATTTGCCCTTCCTGGCTGCAGTGGTGTGTAACATGGAGTTGGTGGTACAGTCAGATGTTTGAGTTTTTTCCTTTACTGCAAGGCCATTCCTCCAGAACAAAGTGCATAAAATTAACACTTTTTTTTCAGCTTTCTATTTTTCGTGAGATGAAATTTCAGTACAATTTTCTCAGCTGTGCATATCTAAAATTAAATGCTTCCCTCATAATTTTTAGGTAGATGTGTAGTAAAGTGGTAGAACAAATCTCTATGCAAAACCTTGAAGAAGATAGAATAACTTTTGCAGTGTCTCCAGGTAATTTGATTTTACCTAAACAGTCATTCCCCTGTAGCTTTCATCCACTCTTGATTGAACAAATACTCTCACACCCACATATTTACAAGAAGCAAAACATGTATTTAGTGGTCTGGCCAGGATCACTCTTATGCAACATGGAAAACAAAGGATGCTGGCTATCAAGCTCCTGTGTTTTCTTGAAGTTTCTTCTTGATCAGCAGCATTTTTTTTTTTGTTATGGCAAGTCTTTTGCTATAAGATTCTTCTTATTTGGGCTAACAGAAAAAGCACATACTACAATCTTGTTCCCACCCTTCTGTTGTCAAAATGCAGTCTTCCACTGACAAAATGCTAAAGACCTATTGAGGCTTTCTGGGGTTAATGATAGAAGTAACATAGCATTTCAAATGATCAGCAGGGAATTACCTTCTTTACTATCATTTGAGGCCATTCTTTTAACACTTATGCTGTTTCTTCTGATGTTTATATACACATTTTTATTCATGCTTCATTCATAGCAATCTTAATATTTGATGAGTCTCTACAAAAGTTATTTCTGTACTGATAATGACAAGTCCCTACCACCTCTTACCCCTTGAGAAGATCCCAGTGCTACATGGCATAGACCTTTGCCTAGTAGGATTGGTAAAGAGCAAAAACAAAGTTTGCTTTCAAAATCCTATGGGTATGGTTACTGCTGACTGATAAGTTTCCCAACCAGTCTGTGCAGTATGCTTTGAAAACAATTCTAGCCTTCATTGCCAGGACAGGATCAGGAATATAACAGATATCCCATCTGACAACTCACTGTACATAAAAGTACTTACCAGACCAAACTATACATATATCCATACAAAGGAGCACCCAGTTTACTATTAATACATAATGCAAAAGTAAGTAACTCCTGCCAGTACCTGCTTACCAATTCAGCACTCTGCCTTACTCCCTGTGCTCCTACAGAATGTGACATGGCCTTTCCCCCTTGATGGCTTTCTGAAGGCAGAGCTTTAAACAGTCCCTCAGGCCCAGCACTTCCAGTACTCTCAGGAAAAAAGAGGGATGTTTTTATGGAGTGCACATTGCTACTTTGGAAAAGCTAAATACAAAATAGATAATATTCAGTAGAGGGTACTGATGTTGATTGCATCTCTTCCCAATGAATGTAGGCATTTCTAGGAATAAGACCACGGAAGCTCACTAGCACCTGCTACTCCTCTAATTTAGAGGGGATATCCAGGAATAGTAACAGCTATCTGCCAATTTTCTTTCAAGCTCAAAAACTACTTCCCCTGCCTTTTCAAATATGGCAGTGTGATACATGCACAAATCATCAAAATGCCCACAGTTCCAAAAGACAAGTTGAATTCAAGTATGCTGAGCTTATTTACTGCAATTAGTTTGGCTGCATTAGTTTATAAAAATATAAACATTTAATCTGAAATGCTATTGCATACAATACAAATAGTTGTAGTCAGAAAGTGGAAAAAAATTTAAAATCTTCTAATTAATAATTAGAAGACCTACAGGTTACTATGGAATTTTCATTTTGTACATCTTTCCCAAGACTGAAATTGTTAGTATTTTCTCCTGAGCCTAGGGTAGATGTTAATTTATAATAGATAATTACCTATTAAAAGGCTGAATCAACTCTTCATAATGCAATTCTGCAAGCCCTATCCATGCTTTTGGAGCTTAGAGAAAAGCAGATAATGTTTTGACCAAAAAAAAAAAAAAAAAAAAGAAGTCTTTAGGTGAAATACTTAGGTATGCTATCACACTTGCCTTCTCTCGTTTCAGTAGCACTCAAGCTTTCTGCAGCTATGAGGCTAAAATGGTTCACAACAAGTAAAAATTCTAAGTTCCTAATACATTCAAATCCAGAAGTAAACAATTAATAGCTTAAAAGAAATACCATGGAAATTTGTTATTAAGATCTTTAATCTAGGAACATTCCATGATCAAATTCCTTTCTTCTTTTGTAACAGTCAGGCTTAATAAAAACAGAAGTTTGTCTACCTTTTAATCTTATTTTATCACTCTACTGGTATGCCAATCTGTCATCAAGATGTGGAAATCAGAGACTACAAATGTTAATTAAAATAACACAATTCAGTTTGGATCCAAAGGAAGCCATATAATTCAGGGCTTGAATTTCTCTAAGTGTTCTATGGGAAGGTCAAGATCAAACATGTATAAATGCAATATACAATGACATCATTTTAGTGTTGCCATAGTGAAGACGGTGAGAATTACTGCTCTAAGATGACATGCATTTCATATGAAAGGAAGCTCTTGTTATCTTGCTACCACACAGATTAAACCTATTTTGTCTTCTAATGTGAGATATTTCAAACAAAATTTGTCTTATGGGGACCATATTTATGCAATTCTGGTACAAGTAACCTGAAGCATGACAATTCTCAGAGGGCTGAATTCCTTCAGGAAAGAACATGTAAACAAAATGCTTTGTAACCAACGCTTTTACTCTACGTGCAAGGAAGCTTACTGATTCCTTTTCTACATATTCTTAATTTTCATAGTCTTTAAACACTCATTTCACTCATTTGTCTCCACAAAGTCAAGATCATCATGGGGAAACTTATGATCGAGAATTAATGTCTAATGATGGAAATGTCATAAGTAGCAAGCATAAATGTTAGAACTAGAACACCCTAAATTTTATGCCAGTTTTGTTTTCTCTAAAAGCATCCAAAAATGCTTCAGTCTGTGATCTTCTCTTATACAGAACACATAATATTGCTGGCAAGCTCTTCAACAAAAGGTCTTCTGGACATTAACTCACTTTAAATTCAGAAGTAAAACCAACAGAAGCAGAAACCACAGTGTAAATACAAAACTTCAGGGAAGTACTCAAGGCAAGACATTTAAGTAAAATCGGTGTATTCCAATACTTAGAAACATTTTCTCCTGAAAATTCTGTTTAATATTCTTTTGTCAGCAGTACAGCATGGACATTGGAGTTTTAGACTTTGAGATCCCAGCCAATTTTAAACTTAACTACGCAACTCATGTTTAAGGACTGTGAGCAGAAACCATTTTATCACTGAGCTTTCTGGCCTTCAGGTGAAGTTGACTGATCCTTTTATGTGACCTACTGAAATCATTAGGAAATCTGCACAATCACTAGGAATCAGAACAATAACATCCTCTATACACATGCATGAGTTTATGGCACAAGAAATTATTTTGTATTAAAAATTTGCATAAGCAATAATCTTTGTATGGACACTGCACATCGAAACACTGTTCTGAGTTCAAGAAAAAAATCTGATAGAATATACCTCCACAGTACTGATTGAAAGTGGTCCACAGCAGTTAGCTTTTGAAAATATGATCCTATTGTTTTGGATCCATGTATGAAAAGTGGCAGGTTTTATTTCATGAATTTGAAGTCAGACAGCTACACTGAATGCTAAAGAATTTCATCTTCAAGTAACTCTTTAGATTCAAAATACCTCAGCTTAAAATTTGAGTTTAGAAGTTGGAAGAAACACTACTTTTGTGTCTTTTATGTTTTTGGACCTTTGTTTCTACTATTGGCATATACAATCTAATTTCACCTCTCTCCTCAAGTCAGAAAGAGTATCTTTAAAACATGAAATAACCGTATTTCTAAAAGAAGAATTAAACTAAAAGTAAAGGTAGCATTTTCTCTATTGGCCCCAAAGGACTTAAAACCTAGACTCCCTACCATATATGCAAAAAGTACAAGATATTATTCTTTATCCTTTTCACTGGTGTAATATATATCTCTTAGATCTCCTACTCAAAAAACTTAAAATGCTGGGTTTGAACTAAAATGAAGATGGAAGTCTCTAGAATAGAAATTGTTTTTATATAGAAAACACCATTAAATGATAGACACCTATAAAAACCACCCATGTTAAAGTTCAAAATACTTCCTGACTTACATAGTTCATTTGGATACATTATTTCCTTTATAAAGATGTATATAGTAAAAAAATATAAAAGGAATAGCAGGCAATATAGTATTTCACAGTTTATTCTTCTATCCAGAGTGAAGTAAGGGCACTTCAACAACAAAATGAAGAATTTCAGAACGAAATGAAAGAGGCATTACTAGGTGGCAGATGTTAAAATCTTATTAACAATACTAGTGAAAATATTTCTTTTTTTCCGAGTCACTGCTTGTTTATGAACAATAAAAAGCAGCTGAATGCACTTCCACTAAGAGGCCCTAAGGACAATGAGGACTTGTAAACACTAAATACTGCACACATGAACTCTTACTGAAATTAAGAATAAGTTAGCATAATTATGTTTTTGGTAAATATTTGTAAGGCATTAACAACAGGAAATTAAAATTGCTCCCTACCTAAATTCTTCATTAAGCAAGCCTCAGCACTTTGTAATACTTTCCTGTCATAAAAGTGCCAAGTATTTGAGATTTTTAGATGAGATCATACTCAAAAATGTTCACATCCGTGAAGTGGGGAGGGGGTTGTCAGGAGGAGGAATTGCTGCACAGTGCTATGGGCATGAGTAAAGCTGCCCCAGAGTGCCCTGCCTCTCACTGGCTGCTCTGGACCACTGGAACAATATTTGCTGGTTGCTATGTAGACAGAAATCATTGCCAATTCATCCCATTAACAAGACTGAACCTGGTTCTGGTTGATAAGAATGGGTATTGTTTGAATAAAGTGTGTTGATAAAATACTCCCCACAGGCAAAACTGGTCATTTTTATGTGCTCGGAGAATGTTAAACTCATGCCTTGCAACCACACATTTAGTAGCAAGTTTTATTTCCATACCATTGTTGTTGGCCTTTCTTTTTAGCAGATTTAGAGGAATGATACCTCACGGTTTTTTCAAAAGGCACATAGAATTTGTAGCGTATTTTAATCTTTTCCAACCACAGGTTAAACAATCATTCTAAAATAATTTTATGGTTTATTGTTTTTTTTTTTAAATCAGCTGGAGCAGCTGTATATGTGACAAGCTGACTTTGTGCATCTCATGAGTAATGACAGAGGGTTCTAAGCTCTTGGTATTATATTTGGAAAGAAAAGGCATTGCATACAAGCCTAATGCATTAAAAAGCATTGCTAAGAGGTTAAGCACTCAGATGCTAGGAAATGCCAAATAGCAAACACATACTCTGGAGAGAATTAGCTGAGCAGATAATGGTGTTTGGGAGAGGAAAGGATGGGACTGTTCATTACCAGGTTTTTTCCAACATATACTAATAGCATAAGAAGGGCAAGATTAAAAATCTGAGGCACGGAAAGGAGCCTGTTCTCTCTCCATTTGTCCTTAACTTTATACATCCATCTCTTTCAGAACCTTGGTTTCATCAACCAACATTTGGATTTCTTTTTGTTATATAATGTCTACCTACTTTTAAAACTATTATTAGTATTTGTTGTCTTTTTATTTCCCTCTACATGAACAATTCATAAGCATAATTCATAATTAACAATGAGATAAAAAGTGTTATCACTGCTTAGCAAAGGTGATTGCAAAATTCAATTTTAAATATTTAGGAGCTGGTTTATTCAGAGAGCAAATAATGCTGTATGTATTTAGAGCAGAATTTCTATTTGTTTCAGTTGCAGTTGAAAACACTGATCTCATTACCTGGACTAATGTGTAATTTTCAGTATTCATTCAATAACTATGCATATTAATTCAATACCTAGTTTTACAGCTCCAGCAACAAAAAAAAAAGCTATGAATCCCACATAATTCCTTTCTTGGTTTTACCCCTCTACTGTATCTGCTGAGTAAGATCATCCGGGGGGGGGGCTGCAAATGTGATTATATGACTACATAATGTCTGAGTGAAACCTGGTTTTCTACATTTTCAGTCATTAACTTTATAATTAACTTCAATAATTATTTAGAACTGAAGGCATTTTTATGTTTATTGGAGCAAGCCAACAAGGTAAGTTCTATCATACAACATTACAGAAGGCATGGAATCGCATCAGAATGTTTCAATCTACCATGAGAAATTCTTATTAAACAGCAAGTGAACGTTGAATGCTTTTGTCCCCACCCATCCTGGTCCCATCCTTTATATGTCTCTATCTTGTTGTATTGAAAGCCCTAAATCATGTACTTCACATTTCCTAGCACAGCTTCCTGACCTCTCATTCACTGTTTTCCTTCTCAGTTCTCATTGTTTTCCATGTCCTTCCATTTATCCTTACTGGACTGCAATCCCAGCATTCTTAACCAGGCACTCTGTCTTTCCCTCCTGGCCTGGTTTTCAAGAGCTTTTATCTGGTCAGCTCCCAGCTTGTTCACAGCTCCTGACAGTGGCCTCTTATGTCACTCAGCACTGATCCTAAGTGCACCCTACACTCCAGGCCAAAGCTTCCCTTCAAACTATCCCAGTCTCTTTAGCCTAATGGAGAGCATAGAAATCCACCAGCCTGCAAAGGCTTTAAACTGCTTGGATTGTGTCCTGAGATGAACATAGCAAGTACAATACATAATCTTTGCTTTAGGGCAAAATTCCTCAATCATGGAACTACCTATAAATCCAGAAAGAACCGCAGGTTGCAACTTGGCCATCTCTGAGTGGATTTTCATAGGAGTGGCAAAAGGCACATCTCAAGCACAAAGGTTGCCCTGTATCACACTTCAAAATATGCCCTAAAGAACTGGCAGGATAATATATATATTACTTGGCACCATTTTCTTTTAATTCAGGCAAACTAAACACCTAATTTTCTGCTCATTCTTCTCTTAAAAAGAAAAAAAACCTAAAAATCCCACACCCTTAGCAGTCACAAAATCCTTCCCAGAACCTTTTAATTGGTTGGGACTTTTGAAGTTAAGGGATAACGAAGCTGTAATCAGCAGGTCTTCAAAGGATAGAAACCATTAAGGGAGGTGCGGATGCCCCCAAAGAAATATTTTATGGTGTGATGTCATTACAGTATCTGGCATTGTGAACCAGAATGCACGCAGCACTAGCAGGGCTGATGCTGATTCTCCCATGCTATCCAGGGTAGAACTCCTGCACAAGAATGATAAAGAATAAGCAATCTCTTATACATCCTCTCCAAGACACTTTCTGTTGCAACATCCATCCTACTCAAGCAAGAGAGGGGATCAGGCTGCCTTGATGGAATAGAATGTTTGTGTCTAAGCCTTAACTCCCTCTACTCCACCAGGTCCTACTCATGTTTTTTAAGTTACATGAATATTTTGATTATTCAATTATTCACTGAGACAAGAAATAATCACTATCACAATTCATATAGCAAATGTAATACAGGTAGCAACATTTCAAAAAGCATTATAAACTAGTATACTTTCTGAAACAGAACTTCTTAGTACCTAATAACATATTGTGGTAGCTTTGTCCCCACAAGTAGAAAAGTAGTCAACAATTTGCAACTGTCTTGATCAAAACTCTATTTCACTGTTCAAATTTTAGCAGCATGCAGTTTTCTGTACAATAAATAACAGTTCTTTTAAAGTTTCAATCAGTAACCAAAATCCTTTAAAGACTGATTTGAAATCCCTCCAACCACCTACAGCCTTCCCCTTGGTCTCCACTCCTTCTCCTGCTTTAGTTCTGTAAAGATTGATTCATGCAATGGTCTTGCCACAAAGACTTTCAAAAAAGTGAAAAAACTCACTTGGTACAATAAATAGGAGAAGCAAAATATAATTGCAGGACCCATCCCTGAACTTTTCAGGATTTATTGCTGACATTGACTGTGCCAAGAGCCAGTTCTGTTAAGTGAAATGCTGCAAATATGGTATTTTAGTGTTTGACTTGATGGTGACACATTTGTACTACAGTCATTAATAATATATGCTGTTCTCTAGTATATTTCCTAGTATACTGCTATTCACAAGTAATAAAGGTTCTTACTAAAACAATGGTGTTCTGTAGTTTCCCCCCTCTTCCCTGCCCAATTAAAGCATATTTTAAATAAATACAGAGAAAGAGTTAGACTGCAGTCGACTTTTCAAACAAGCAGTCTGTTCTTTTAGGTGACAATCTAATTCTAGAAAGCAGTGTGAAATAGAAGTCAGTGTCTTTAAAAATATATTACTTTTCAAGTTACTCGATACCTTCACTCTCCCAGAGAAAATTTCCTGCCCTGGCTGATGGCCAAAGAGATTATATAGTAAGAGGCCATATCCTTTTGCTTTTCATTATTTAGGCAATATTTCATACTACTACAATGTAATCAAAACACTTCCTTTCTAGCCAATATTTGGCCCTAACACAGATCAACATTTTTTCCATTGGTATTTTTCAGTAGCTGCTCTGAAGAAAAACATCATTAAATCTCAGCATTTCTTCATTTTGCCTTCATGCTGTGATAAATATCAAAAGAATTCTGTTAGATCTATGATGACTACTCTCAAAGGGTTTTCAGGCTATATGGTTTCACGAAACATAAAATTAGCAAAGTGAAAGGGATTCAAATATTAAGTGAAAGGATAGTTTTATTTCTCTAAATCCAAAATCTAGAAGAGGCACTTATAGAAGTAATATAACCACATGCCAATAAGAAAAACAATTCAAATACATTTAAAAAACTTGCAACAATTGTCTAAAAGATTAGGAGAAGTAGCAGTTATAATAATAATAATATTGCAAATGCCAAGCTCCATCCAACCAGCTATGCCTTATGCTTACAGGCCTGAGTGATACTTGCCTTTCTTGCATCATGCGATATCTGTGATCCATTAGGAGAGTAAGTAAGTAAGGAACCATGAGGTCTGTTCTACAGCTTTCTTTAGTTCTGTAAACTCATTACATCAGATAGAAGGCAAAGCTCTTTTCTGTTCACTAGCTTGCGCTGCCCCACAGTTATCTCTCACTGGTGCCCATGTTTCATTATAACAGTTTAAGACTTGAGAAGTAATTGGCAAGCATGTTAATCTGCAAGACTCTTGAAATCAGTCTCCTAGCTTTCTGCTTATGGCACCGTGTTTGTGACAAAGAATATTTTGAAATTGGAATTAATTGTGCAACATGCTTGCTTTGTTGAAGCTTTAAAGTATGAAAGATTGTTAGAGTACTGAAATAATAGGAGACTTCCTAGCTCTTGCTTGCTCTCTTTAAACGCTGATGGGCTTCAAAATCAATCTACCATGCAAATTTCTCTTGTTTTACTTAACTACCAAATGAGAACTGGGCACTTCCAAGCCATCGCAAAATATGACTGCAGACTTATCATGAGCCTAAAATAAGCCCCTTTGCAATGGAGTCCTTTTCTACCTATTGTGCTTTTCTATTTATTCAGGACCTTGGGTTTAAGAGAACTCTTTAGTACAAGAGCTGGCATTAAAGGCAGTACTAAAATAGTGATCTTTCCTCCCCTCCCTGCCAAACTGTGAATAACTAGCAATCTCAGGAATAATTTAAAACTTTCCCACAGGTATTATGTAAAAGGACTGCATCTGTCAGAAATTAATCTCCCTCCAGCCTAAGTGGTCAATCTCAAAGATTTCATCATTCCATTCTTCAGCAAGCTGAGGAAAGGTTCAGTTTTATTCTATAAGATGCACTAAACAAACCTAGCAGAACATATGATATAATTGATCTTATAGCTGAAGCTATCCTGCTTCAGCTTATGCAAGAAAGATTAATTTTAGAATACCAGCTGCCTGCAGTATTGTAGAAGCCTCAGAAATTCTCCTCCTCCTTTTCCCTTTGGCCCACAATACAAGGCTTTCTTGGAAGTCAAGATGATATATGCCAGATTGAATATTTGATACTATGTGTTAAATAGTTCCTTTTTAAAAAAGAAACAAAAACAAACAACACAGTAGTTCTTTAAACTGCCTCATAGGACTTAAAATAGATGACAACCTCATTTGCACTTATTCATATATTTTGTTTTGTGGGCATAAAGTTCAAATAACACTGGTGATACACTAAGCACAATATGAAACCTACATTCACTGCAATAATATGGAAAATTACTAACTGAAGTCCTTACAGAAACATCTAGTCTTAAAACTGAATAAATAGCATCTTCTTAAAATGGATCAGAAATATGCTTATGTATGTCAACCACTACTTCTTTATTTTAATTTAAATAGCCTACTGTCACTCTAAACTAAGGTGCAAATAATTATTTAATAGCAAAGATTACATGTGTGTCAAGTCACCACTGAAATCCCTTCTACTTCAGACAGCAGATGTTAAAAATCATCATTAAACTTTTCAAGAATTAAAAGTTCAAGGCCATGTTTACACCTATGAGATACACGTAATATACATGGAATGGGTAATGGAATAGTATTTAAAAAAACCCAGTAGCTCCCATGCTCCAGTATCTGTGAGAATTGATTTCACATATTCAAAATTTTTGATGCTTCCATTCTTAATATCCACATGGATCATTTAAGCTTTACTGTTTTTTAAATCAGCCATGGTTTTAGTCACAGTTTTTTAATGACCAATGAGGGAAAAAAAGCATTTCTGTTCAAAGACTATTATTAGATGCCTCCTATATGACCAACTATTTTGAGGGAGATTATATAACTAACTAGATGGTTTCCATTTTGAGTACAGGGAAAGGTACTAAGAAACTGTATTTGTGCTGCTCACTAGGAGTACATGAGCAAACAAGAAAATAGAACCAATATAATATGGAAGGCAAAAATAAAATGGCGTGAAGCTATGCCCTGTGCACTACTCACCAAACAGCAATCAAAAAAGAATTCAAAGGCTGAAAACTTACAAAGCAACTAAAAAATCAGAGTTCTTCTAAAGAACATCAGAACAGCATTTTGATGAAAGTCTTAACACATTTCACATATCAAGAACTTCATATTGAGGGCGGACTTGTTCTATTTGTGGGAAGACAAGAAAAATCAGCATCACTCTATGGAAATGGAGGACAGCCTACGTTAGATGTAACTACATGTACAAGCTCAGCTGAGGCAGTTACAAAGAAAAAAAAGACAGCAAGAGGCTAAAGTAGAGGTACAACTACTTAAAAGTCTTAATTGTATTCTAGTGGGAGCAGAATAAGCATCTTAGTAAAATACCTTGCAACACAAGACAGAGCTTCCTTGTTCTAACCAGCACACCTGCAGCTGAGTTTCCATAGCCTGCTTCAAGCTCCAAATTATATTTGAAAACCAGAGCCAATCTGAGGCAGAAATATCCCTAGATTTAGATTCTGGATCCTATGCACAAGTGGAATTATTTTACACAGTGAAAGAGAAAATTTTCTGAATACCTAAAGGAAAAAGTAGGGAGATATGAAGACTCTTGGTAGACAGAAATAATGGGTTATGAAGGCACTTTATTTCTCAGAGATAGCTGCTCTTCTGAGAGAAGAAATTGCTGTTACTTGAAATAAAGGTTTTAGGAAAAACAAATAAAGGACAGGCACAGATAGTAGTATTAAATTCTTTTCCAGAAAAAAAAGTATCTTTTTTTTTTTTTGTAAATTACTAAAATCAATTTCTAAAGCAGAATACTCCATTAGTAATATAGACAAAAAGTATACAATAAAGCACTAGGAACTTCATCTGTTCTGATTTATGTCTATGTATGTTTATAATGTTCTACTTGCAGTTTAATTAGTAGAAATAAGTAAAGGATATTTCTACTGAAAGACAATGTGACTGACAGAAAAGGAGTCAGATTGTAGTATTCCTTCTAAATCTGCTTCTAGTAACCTCAGCTTCACCACTTATGAGCAGGAGGTAAGATTTTTGATGATAGCAGTGGGAGTCCTAAAAGAGATGTCAAAACCAGATTGTACTAGCAAAGAAAAAGTTCCAGTATAGGCTGTGCCTTAGGCCCCTCTGTAGCATTCCTAAGTAGTGGCTGTTTCTTCAGTTCTTTCATTTCATTTGCATGCAGTGTAGTTTTCTTGTACTGCCAATTCACAGAATGCCTTAGTCATATATGGGAAGAGCCACACATAGGGTCTGTGGTTCCTCGTATCTCCCACTGTCAGACATTTGCATTCCAAGAATCTTTATTAGCTGTGTGGAGAGCCTTTGTAAGGAATCAGGAGTAGCTTATTTCATCTCTGGCATTCTTTATCTAATGAAGCTATTGCATGGGTAAGCACAGATAGCTGCCAAAAGCGCAGCTACAGTGTTGCCAGCCACCACTATGCAAATTTCAGTAAATATTAAGAGCAGATATTTCACTTTGAATTGCAGTAAGATGGATAAATTGTTCTAATCTACGTACCTCAGATTTAGCCCTTCAATTCTTGAGGCAGCAAAGGGCAACATATTTACAGAACAATGGTTTTGCCTTCAACTTGTTTCTCAAGACTCCTGTGGACTGGAAAAGCAAACTTAATAGAACACCATGTAAACTGGGTATAAATAGAACTTTAACTTAAGTGAGGACTTCTGCTTCTAGACTACTGTGCTTTTGTTTGTCCCATGCTTCTTGCAGCTGTATGAGCCCTACTACAACACTGAGTCAGGTTTCAGGTTGTAATAATTCCTGCTGCAAATGTTAAGATTAGTAAATTTTTTTTTTTTTTTCAAAGAAAAAAACCCCATAGGTCTACTGAGATTACTGCAACTGCTGGTTTCATTGATGGTGGAGGGTAAGGGGATCTGGCAAGGCTCTGTACAAAACAGAGTCAAGAATACATATATCAGGCAATGTGTTTCAGTTGGAAAAGTGAATTCACTCAAGTTACTAGGAGATTCATAACATGTCCCATAAAAATTGCCTGAATATGGGCCTTTCCAAAAAAACAGAATTGAATTTTGTTTTCACAAAATTAGGATAAATTCTTTTAGTCTCACTTGAAAATGGGGAACCAGTAGTCTAGATTGAATAACTTGCTCTAAGAGCAATTCGCTCACACTCTCTGTGATATTAAAAGAGTTCACAGTTAGCAATAGGTGCCCATCAGTTGTACTATAAATGAGATGGATTCTATTTCTCTAAACTTTTCCCCTTGGCCACTTGAAAAGCACAACTTTATCAAGTAAGAGGAGATAAAGAAAAGCTGCTCACATATTATACAAACTGTTTTTATAAAGCACTGAAATGCTCATGTGAAAGGCACTGCATAACTGCAAAGTAAGCTATTTTTAGAATGTTAATGTATGCATGAATTGCAAGTACATAATATGAATAACATGAAACAATGAATCACTTCGATTTGAAGCAGCATGTTAGCATTAGACTAAAAGAAACATAACGGATACATTTTCATAACAGATTTGTTGTAGAAAAATTTTAGTCTCCTAAAATCTATCCTGAATGTAATCCTAAATCTCTTAGTCTCTGTTTTGACCTGTAGGTAGCTGAAAAACAAAAGAATCCCAGTATTTTAGGAGTTATTCTATCTGTTAATTACCTCCAATCCCCAGGCATTTTAACTTATTTCCCTTTCCCACAGCAAGTCAGACCTATTCAAGTTGACACTACTCCCAGTTTTAAGCTGTGTACTCATCTATGCTGAGTAGTATCAGACCAACTGGTAGCACACTACCTGAAGGCAATAAGGCTCTTGGAGACAGGTCAATAACAAACCCTTGGAACATACAGTAATTCAGTACATCAGATGCGATACTTCTGCATGGGCGTTTGGCCCTTCTGCAACTTTCCCTTTGTAAATACAGGCAAAATTATCCAGTTGAATTATTCCTCTTGATTTATTTAATAAAACAGCGCCTTTTCTCTATCCAGATTAGCTACTTATTTAAGGAGTATGCTAATTTCCTGATTTAAAGATTTCCTGATTTATTTTAAAGATATCATATGGATATTGATTAAAGTTTTCAATACTTAAACAAGTCCCTCACTATTTCAGCTGCTTGCAATTTTTTCCTATTCTTACTGATCAGTTCCCTTTTTGTGAGTCACTTCAGATAAGACAACTTACAGAGGCACAGAAATAGAATTATGTACATTTCTTAAATTAATACATGTGAAATTTTTCTTGATGACAAAAGCTAAGAAACACTTAAATCTCTAAGGTGACAATATCTTAGTAAAGATTTACTCTGTACAAAGCTAAGCTTCCAAATTTTGTTCATTCTGCTATCTTAAAAGAAATTCCATCTCCTCACTACATAACTACATCATTTTTAAATATCCCAAAATGTAAAAAACCCAAAATAATCTTTTAATCTTCACTTTTTTCCTAAAGCATGTGGAATGTGACAACATAAAATGTCTCCTTGATGCTCTTCTCCCACCACACACCGCAAAATGTGAGCAAAATTGTACAAGGTATAAAAACCTCCATAGCTAACTCTTTAACTTTCCTGCTTTCTTTATATCTTTGTGCTCAGGTAAGGAAATGTATATATAAGGATACTATGAGAAGGACTCAAACTCAGATGATCCTCATGGGTTCCTTCCAACTCAGGATATTCTATGATTCTATGACTTGTTTATTTTCCTATGTTACAGGGAATAGGAGGTGCAAGGGCATTTTTTTAAATCCTTCTTTTACCATTGCAGGGGCTGGAAAGGCAAGGCCATTTACTAGCAAATGAGCCACAGTTCCAGCCCACTTAACAGAGCCCTATCAAACTATAGCACTTGTTAGAAAAAACACACTTTCCAGATGGGTCCCAGAACAAATAAAATAAGCTCATTATTCACTGCTGTTTAACATATTTTCTTCTATGTTTGTTCTATTATAAGCTTTTAGTCCATAGCCTTTCTTACCTCCCTCAAAGCCCTGCCAGCTCTAATAGACCAAACTGAAGTTTAACATTTTCAGCAATCAGCTATGAATGTTTGCAGAGAAGTCCTACTTGTTCAATTTCATTATCAATCTCTTTAAAGGTAGCTTTCACATTGCCAAGAATGCATTTACAGAGCTTATTTCAGATATGACAGTTTTTTATTAGAAAGAATTTTTAAAGCATCAAGTTTCAAAGTTATACTTGTATTTACCTAATTTATATTTATAAAGCAACGTATTGTGTTTTAAAAAGATATGTCCTGTTTAGGTAACATTAATAAACTGCTATACTTGCCCTCAAGAAGGTTAAAACAACCAAAGATGTGGTACTGCCTTCAGGCAAATGAGCAAACATGTCAAAGTGTATTAAGCATGATATTTTAAATGGGATTTGGAATAGCACTTCATACCTGTTGAACACTGATAAATAATTATGCCAGAATTACTTACTTCAAACACTTCCCTGTGAAAAGCCTCACTACTCTTTTCTTCTCTTTCAGTACAAGTAAAATAGGCCTAAATTATGTAGGTTCATCCCTGCCTCTGTTCTACTTAGCCTCCACATTTAGCTTTAATTTTCACAGATCACTTTCAATTAGTCCGTGACAAGCAGATTGCTGATGTATTTCCTCACTGTCAGACACTTGGCTGTTGATGCTTTGCACAATACTGGAAAGGCCCAGAGACAGCATATAAGATTTATATAAATAAATTCTGAAACATGAAGTAAAAGCAGCCTCTTGGAATTCTGCCTCTGGCACTGTTTCAGCCCCACTTTTGTGGGAAATCTGTATTTTAAAACTACTTCAATTAAACTTTGTTTTTAAACTAAAAATGTTTAACATGGACAAAGCTCATGTAGTGAAAGCTTTCTGAAGACATGCGGTGCCACACTATTTTAAAGTTCATCCAAATCTCATCCAATTCCTATGTAAATACAAGGCAAAAGTCCTTTATGTTTTTTCTACTATGTAGATAGCAGGATAATTTTTATTACTTTCCTTTTAAGCTTTTCATGTTAGCCATCAAGTATTTTAATAACATTTTCATCTAATCTTTGAGTCTTTTTATAAATACTAGTCCATACGTTATTTATTTTGGGAGCATTAGCAAGGAACTTTAGATCTGCATTCTTTTACTGAGAGGCCGAAAAAGAAGAATAAAAGAATTAAGAAGTGAACCGAGATGTTTTTAAAGTTCCAGTAATGCAATCAGGAAAACTAAACCAGAGACACTGGCACTCACAAACAGAAAAATAAAGTATCTGAGCTGGAATTCTCTTCTTCATTCCAATTTAAGAGAGTTTTTACAAAGATAGATAGTTACAAAAACTATCCCTTTGTTTTTACAACTGCCTCTTGCAGCACTTGTCTTCATGCACCTAACAGGCTTTATTCTTCCAATTTTGAGGATGGAAAAAACCACGCACAAAAACATGAAACTTTCAAACTCCTAAATTTACAAGAGCTATTTCCATATTCATCAAAAATGATAGCTCCAAAGAAAGAGAGCCTGGTGATGCACAGAGCCTGTATAACAAAGATGAGGAAATGCTTACATCATGTAGTCAAAACTATTCTAGAGATGGGAGGACCGTGGTGGTGCTATAGTTTATTGCATGTTTTTAGTCTTCAGAACCTTTAAAGACTGTAAAACTGGGTAAGATTTTGAAGCTGTAGAAGTCAACATAATTTGGTTTTATTATAAATTTAATTATTGTACTTTACATTTGTTTCTGTATTTTCTAAGAACAGTTCTGGGTTACATGCGAGTAATGTTTCTAGGTGGGGGTTTTGGGTATTTGTTACAGTCAAATCTAGACAAACAGTACTTATGAGAAGAAAAGGATTATAATGAGAGCAAATGATTTCCTTAAAGCAAAGAAACTCTGTTCTTGTAGTATGTGGAAAGTGCCTTATTTTTAATTTTGTTTTGGACTTTTTGGTGTCAATTTGCTGTGGAAAAATGAAAAGAATATATTTTGCACAAAAATTTCAATACCTCTTACGCTACAGGAGCTGGGTGAATATCTGTAAATATTTTAATCACAGCTTACAGCTCAGGGTAGACCTCAGAAAATACTTTAATCACAGCTTACAGCTCCAGGCAGACCTTTGAAGCAATTAAATATTCAGGTGGTGAGGCGAATGCTGAAGAGGCCCAAGTCACACTCAGCTGGGATTTGCTTTAGCTAGCTCAAGGCTAATATGGGTATTTTAAACACAGCATTGCTGATGCACTTTGAAGGACAGCTACTGACTGATAAATTGGTTTTAAGAGTAACAGAAATTTTGTTTCAACTTAGATTTTACATGTTTTGGACCTTCTTTAGCAGGCAGATATCCTAGAACTTTTCAAATCACTCTGTACCTTCTTAGGTTTTAGGCTGGAATCGGGGTTGCTCAGAAATGTAAGAATTCCTCTGACCAGTGACAAAATATTTATTGTAAGAAATCTGATTTTCTGCTAGTAGAACTAGTAAGTTAGGCATTGGACTTTGAAAAAAAAAATTAATGATTCTTGAAATGTAACTGATTATTTTCTTTTGGATTTCAACACTAAGGTTCTAGTTGCAAGTTCTTCTGTCAAAATATACTTTCCCTCTATTTGTAGTACAAAGCTAATTTGGTCAATTTTCATCACTCAAACCATAGCACTTATTGTTTTACTTTCTTGTTTACACTTTTACTGTGTATGGCTATGAATATCTAAGGAACTTAAAATTTAAGAGGCTTTCCTAGTCAAATAACCTTCAAATATACACCTTGTCCTTAAACTGCATTTGATGGTTTCATCAATTATGCTAAGATTCTGCAACATTGTTATCTTTATCCTCATAAGAAAAGTAGCAGGATAAAGAAGGATTCTAGCTCCACTTTGTATATGCTGAGGACTGAGAAAGTTTAGCTACAAAACAGCTATGAAAAGTGAAGAAAGCCAGTTATAAAGATTACTTGGGTCCAGGATAAAACATGAGGCATACAAAAACAGTAACATGCTAAAACATCAGAAAAGCCTATGTAGATTCTTTTGAAGGCCTTTTGCTCTGGTGTCAATTGGATGATTTCATAGTTGCCAGTGCTTGACTCTGCTTAAATATCAGCTGTATTTATTATTACACTGGCCAACTTTTTGAGTGCCTGGAAAAATAAGAACTTAGTGAGTTTCTTGTCATCATTAAACTATTGTTACTTCCTTATGACTTTAGGAAATGTGGCTTCAGGTTTTCTTTCCACCTGAGGCAAAAAAAAACCCCAAACACAAAAACCCCGCAAAAATCCTAACTGCTTTCTACTTTAATCACACTTATCACACAGAGTTCCAAAAACAGCCTTTGCAGGGGCTATGTTATTGAAACTGGGTTTTCTGGGAAAAACCAGAAGAGCTGAAGTTTGGTTACTACAGATTTTATTGCTATAGGCAAATGTACAGACTATGGCCACCCTGGCTCATGCCCTTGTCTGCATCTCCTGTTCAGCAGATTTTGCATGTGCCAAATGGCTTGCTCTTACACTCCCCACACCAGGTAGCTGCTCAGCTTGTTCCATAGCTTCTTCTTTTGGCAATGCAATACCATACTTCCCAAATATCCATTTCTACTTTCTACCTATTCAGAAATCTTCACAAAAAGCTTAATATATTTTACACTTTTTTTTTTTTCTGGCCAGTTTCCTCAGAAAACTGTAAATATTTTGAATTCATATGATTATTGTGTGAAGATTGTTTTTCACATATATTACAAACCAGAAATCCAGTCTAATGAAACAATTGTCTAAATAAAGTGCTTTTGAAAATTGTATTATTTTCATTACCAAAATACAAGAGAATGGTCAATTATTATTGTATCATTGATGTTTTCCTTTATTTTTAAACCATTTAAACCATTTAAAGACAATCATACAGAAAATACTTCTGAAAGTAGCACAGGCATTCTTCACTTGCTCTGCAATATGTGGGTGGTTTTAAATAGGCTTGTCATTTTCCACTGCAGCAAATTAACTATTTACTGGATATACATAGGATACACCATAAAACTCCTTTTCATATCAAGACAGAAGGACAGTGATGTGCCTAGATGATACTATGAAACTATTTAGAAGTTCCCAGTAATGCTTTTATAGATAAATATAAATATAGATAAAAATCCACTTCATATTTTTCTGCATGTTTTCTCATCTGGAAAGAACCCCCTCCTTTCCCCAAGATTCAGACTTTGGAGTCTCACCCAAACTTCACTCAAGTGTTTGCTGTCTCTTAACCCCTGAGCGAGCCTTGGTTTTTGCTCTCTTGGCTGCACAGCAGCATTCAATGAGGGCTCTTTGCCACCCGTGCTGTGTGTGAGTGACCTCTTCAGCCAAGCCGGTGTCACTACAGAAAGGACACGCAAAACAAATGCATCGACTTCCGAAATGAGTAGTTTTTGAGGTGCAGCTGCTGTATTTTCCTCTCTTGAAGATCCATAATGAAACAGAGATGATGAGGGAAATTTGTTTTTAGTGGAAACTTTGAAAAAGTAGTTTTTATTCGTAACTGATATGTCTTCTTTCAGTTGCCAGATGGAGAATTATTAATAATTATTAAATAAAACCAAATTGAGAATGGACCATGAAAGCGTATTAATTTGACTGTCAGGGAGCTTTGCAAGAGCCCAAAATTTAGCATGAATCATATTTGCCACAATTCAGTAATGGCTGTATCTACAGATTGCTAACATAGCACAATTACGTGTGTCAAAAGGGAAATAAGAAAGAAGTTACAAATTAATTTATACTGATACTTACTTAAAAGTATAATTGATTTTGCAGTAATCTACTATTATGTCAGCAATGTTTCTCATTACTCATTTTCCTCAGTCATTAAGAGCCTTCTTATTTATGATTCTGCCCGAATTAAGAAAAACCGTTTACATGGATCTTGGAGACATTCTAATTAATTAGCAGTAATCTTCTTGAGATATGCTCTTTAGGGGCAAGTTGTCTCTTCTTTTACCAGGATTAATGAAGTAACAATCACACAGAATGTTGCTAGAGCCAAGTCTGTTTCTAATTTTGCCATGTGGCTCTTAAATCAAGCAGAATTTAATTTCCCAAGCAAATAGAGTGAAACATTCTAGAGAAATAAAGCCATTAGAATGTGTTATTCTTTGTGCTTTGTAAAATTGCATGATTGACTGCTCTTATGTGACTGCCTCTAAGCAGGTCACTGTCATACCTGTTCTTAGGTATCTTCCACAATCAGTTGACGGTATCTGCTGACTTAGCACTTACCTGACATCAGGGACAGGGTTACCAGCAACTCTGCACTCCAGCAATACTTTGTTTCCTTCGGCAACTTCCTGGCTCCGGAGCTTCTGAGTGAATAGAGGTGGTGAAAGTTCATGCTCTTCCATGTTGATGAAGGGACGGCACAGGACCATTTTGCTCTCCATGATGCTCCCCCTTCCAGAATAATGTTCTCCATTCAGATGAATTCCAGGTAATTTTTCCTCAGGCTCAGTCTCTTGATGTGGTTTGTCAAACTCCTGGTTTACTAAGGTACTTAGAGCTGGTTGTTTCTTGTTAGGTGACAAATACCCACTGTCGGGAGAGGAAGAGTCCCCATCGGGACTACGGCCTCTTGTCTTCGCTGCCTGTCTAAATATAGATGACAACTCCTCTATGAATGTAGCAGCTTTGTCACACAGCTTGTTCCTGAAAGGAGCTTCTCCCTGCAATGTCAATTCAGAGTTCGGGCTTGTCTTAGGCATACATGGACCACCTTTCTCTGAATATTTCAGGCTTCTGACAAAGCTGGGACTAGCAGGTAGAAAAGGTGCGGAGCTTGCTTGTCTCCTAGAAACTGTGACAAAACTATCCTCTGTCTGAGGTGCAGTGGATTGCTCTTTCTCATCCCTTGGTAGAACGTGACTTGCAGCAGATGAAGTCCAGCTGCTTGCTTGAGGTGTCTGTAAAGTGTCTTGCTCATGCAGGTCAGTGTCCTTGAAAGAAGGGTTTTCTGAAGGGCTAGAAAGAGAAGTGTTGAGATAATGAGTAAAGTCTGGTGCTGTATTCTCTTCTTCCTCCATGGAATTGGCAATGGCTTCTCGAGCTATGTCAAGGCTCTTACTTATCTCCTCCTGGGTAAGGAAGGCAGAAAGTTCATTTGAAAATTCACCATTTTGTGTATCTGACAGGGAATCACAGAAAAAGTCATGGTAAGATGAAGCTTCTGACATAGTTTCAGGATATCCCTTACTGCTGCTTCTTTCTGGAGAGTAAGTCTCCTGCAGCATTAAAGAAAGAGGCAATGCCTGGCCACAGCTTCTGTCTTGCATCCTGGAAGACACAAGAACAATTCCTTAATGAAAAAGGTTATATCCTAGTTCCCATAACCTAGACACAAAGCTGTAAGATAAGCAGAACCTAATGGTGCATGACATACCATAAACCTTGTTTTCTATTAGAATCAGCCAGGACAGCAAATTGTCTAGGTGGAAATGAGAGCACTTCGGAGTTATTTTTCTCATGAATCTTCATTCAGAAGTATGAAGACATCCTCTGTCTGTATATTGCCTAGCACAATCTTGATTCTACTGGATCAATATGTATATATGCTGTTCTTTCACACCTGATTAGTTATTTTACATCAATTCTATTACACTTTTTCTTTTTTTCCTGCTTTTAACCTTATGAAGATTTTGGGAATATATCTCCTTTTCTCTTTCCCATAACATTGCCTTCCAGACACTAATCAAATTCTGAGAGAAGTGTTCAAGTTGAAACCATTATGAAGATACACACAAGGATATTTGGATTAGAAATTCCAAGTTATCCTTTCTGTTTAATGTTGATAATGTGTTTAATATTATTTTATGTATCGTGCTAACATTTTTAACTTGCTACCAATTTAGTAGCACTTTCCTCAACACTGAAAAATGAAATATCAAGATACCATATGCTGAAAGTAAAGCAAGGAAGAAATAGATTTCACAACCTGTGTATCATCCTGCACAATGGAAGTGTATAATGTATAGTTTGTACCAGTTTCACAAAGCAGAGAAGCATTTATATCTCTCCAGTTTCCCAACATGACTTCAGAATTAGAATGAGCATTCTCTTTAAAGTCAGCAGGAAACAAGACATGAGGGAAACCACACTTCCCCCAAGGGAAGGACTGACCTGAAAATCTCCTTGTTGAAATGTATTTGTCTAACTGGTCACTAGATTGTGGCCGATGTGATCTGAAACATAATTATTGTTTCTGAAGAGCATTTAATTGAGTTGAACATCAGTGGTTTTAATTACCCTGGAAAATTCTCATCTTCTAATGATAATTTCTATAACAAAAAATTTTACATAAGATTAAAAAAAAAAAATTTCCTTTAATTTTCTACTGATAGTGGAGAACTGGCCTGACAATCACGCGATGCACTCGGATGTATTTTACATCAGCTTGTGCAGGCTCCAATTACCTGTAGTCACTAAACCAGGGCTTACCCAGCATGTAGTCATTAAATGACTGATAGATTATTGGAATTCTTGGCTTAGCATATTTATCTCTTGATATGCCTGTTTGTCTTGCCAACAGATTACAACTCAACGCATAAAAGACAAATATAAGAAACCCAAGGTATTTAGGATTTGATAAATGTTTTTATAGAATTCAGTGATAAATTTATTATTTGCTGGGATTATGTCTTCCTTTCCTGTTATCTGTGTTTACAGGGCAACAAATTTAGCAACCATGCCAATCTCTTGTCAACAAAATCTAAAAAAGTATATACAGTATAACTGACTACCACATAGCAGCTTTAAAGAAAGAATCTGAGAAGCCTAGCAAGCAGTTGGTCTAGAGGCTCAGCTGTTCAGGCATAACCTGGATGAATGCCAGGGAAACAAGGGTTAAAACTGCAGAGTTTCTGCCTCCTTAATCTTAGTTATTTTTTAAAACTTTGTATTCAAATGAACAAAGGTGCTATTTAGACAACATGTAAATATCCGTGCTTCAAATGATATCTTTATTTAAATCTGACACACACTGGTTCCTAGCTTGTTCACATCTCAAAGTGACACATTACATACTCAGATAAACTTCCCTGACTTCCAACACCAAGCTGCTCTAATATTTCAATGGGCTGTTTCATGGGTAGGAGGACAATTTTACTTATTGTTAGCCACCCAACACGATGATTAAAATTAATGTATTATGAATTAACATATTTCTTCCCAATACTCAGCTTTGTCATTAGAAAAATATAATAGCTACATATGTTGTAATTTTCAAAGCCTGATGTCTACATTTAGGTGAATCAGTCTATACCTGGACATTAAATGTGCTGGTTTATTGGCAATTTCTAATGCTGATATGCCTTTTTGGTGAGAAGGTGACTGAAAATGGATTCATATGTCTAGCTTTAGGGAGCTGAATGGAAGCCTCCAGGAGAAAAACTTTTTTCAGCCATACTGTAATACATGAACTTGCTATTCTTTTAGTGCAACTTGTAAACACAGTGAACTGGAGGTGAAGTATAACTAACCCTATCAAGTAGCTTATAAGATCATAATTAGAAATTTTGAATGCTATTTCTAGCTTCTCCAAGCCAAGACTACAATGTATTTATAACAGTTTTCATCATCATTACTCATTAGGTAACCTGCAAAGCCATATACTGTATCATTTAAAGACACAAGCAGAAAATACAGTATTACATGCAGATCAACATTATTACATACACACTATCTATGGGTCCTATTTGTATATATTTAAAAATTCTGCACAAGTAAACCCACTTTTTTTTATCATGCAGTTGAAATACTTATTCAAAACTCAATACAGATGTTCTAAAGAATCATATCATAAATATTAAATTTTAAATGTACTGGATTACAATAATTTCAGAAAAAAATAGAGTAATTAATCAAATTAAGATTTTGAAGAGATATATAGTAAATTATGGAAAAACATAGAAAATTAAAGGACTCATTTCAAGAAAAATATAAACATCCTGAATTTGCAGAACCTGCCAAATAAGAAATTATTACTTAACATGATCCAGAGCCTATCTCTTCAAAAGAATCATATGAAGGATGAAATGTATTTAGAAAGATTTTTTAGAACAAAAAAGGTACATGATTTTTCTCTGGATTTTGAAATCCTGCAAAATTACTCCACAAATACAACAATTACATTTAGCAGAAAATATAAAACAGATCTTACAACGAGCAGGCCAATATGAAGAGTTCAAGTATAATTAATAGTAGGTAAAGTTGTTTTTTTTCCTTCTCTATCTGAATAGGCTTAAAGTTGCTCCAGCTCTTCACAAAAGCTTGCTTGGTCCTTAGTCGAGAAGACGGTGGCCTGTGCGTTACATCCGTCCCCTGTGACTATGAGATTCGTACCCCACTCATCTATATTTGGTAACTGAACTCATGTTTCAGCACACTGCCACTATCTGGAATTCCAGCAGAAGCAACGTTAGGCCTGAAGTGGCACAAAGTTCTGTGTGCTTACTACTCAGAAATTCAGAGAACTTAGCCATTCCCTTTCTATACCATTTTATGGGAATAGATTTTTCATTTTTTTAAACAACATTATTTTCATGATAATAAATAATTGCCTTTTTCTACTTAGAATAGTTTAAAATCAATAGCTTCTTTGTGTATCTTAAAATCATGTAGAAAAAAAAAAATTAGAATCATTTAGGTTGGAAAAGACCCTTAACATTTTTAGAGTTATGAGTAGAAATACAGTAACTTTTTGTAATAATTGATCTGTAACCATATACTACACTGTATAAATAAATTAACCTATTGAATTTTCACATCTCAAGTGAAATACTATAATCAGAAAAAAAGTATCTCCCTCAAAAAAGACACACAAAAACCCTGGAAAACATGTATGCTTTAAAAATACCCCACAACTCTTACACATGTATTAACACTGAAACAATCAAAATACATTTTTGGTTTCTATAGAGTTGTAGAGCATGATGTGTAAGAGAGTCAATTCTCCCTTACTGTCTCTGTTAAGGAAGTACTTTCACCTCATTAAAACTCCTGTGAGAGTTTAGTCCCAGGGAAAAAAACAAAACCTGTCCAAAAGCACTTTTTCAAGCACATAATTTCTGTTAAAACTCAGTGGAAGGAAGAAGTAAACATGAAGACTGTTGGTTTAATCTACAGACTTATCACATAGTTTCCAGAAATAAAAGCAATGTGTGGGCAACGTGGTTTCTGCCAGATTGCAACCTATTGGGAGTCACATGCTCCATGTGGATAGAAGAAATTACAGCTCCAAAGATATGTTAGAGACATCCATCCCTTCTGCCAGCATCCATTATAGCTGCTCTCAGATTTGAAATAATTTTGTACACTGGCATTTGCTCTTAGCTCAAAGTCTTCTAGATACTGCCTTGCATTTTTTACTAAAATTTGTTCCTTGGCAACAATGGAAGTGCACTCGATGTACTCCTGTGACAGAACAGCACAAGAGACTCAGAGCTCCCTAGAGAATCCAGAGCATCTTTATGTACTAACAAGTGCCAGTACCACACATTGTATTTCAGTGGTTGATAGAGCATCTTGGCATCTTCATACAGGCAATTACTAATCACAGCTTGAACAGATTCACTGCTGGACTGGGAATACTTCACAATATATACAAACCCCATTTTTGCAGCTTGAGATCCTTACCATGTCGTAGTGAAATTAGTTAAAAGGATTTTATTTCAGGTCATTTTATAGTGACTTCAGCATGTCAAATACGAACAGAACCATGATTCTAAAAATTTCGAGCTGAAAACTGTGCACAAAGAAGGAGCTGGTTATCCAAGAGTTAACCACTGTATGCCTAATTTTTAAGCAGTCACCCCACAAAGTAAAATCAAGGTCCTTTTTCAGGCACCCAGCATCTCCACTAAATGCCTAAGACTTTGCCACCTTCAAATGGGAGATAAAAATAGCCTGCATATAAACAGCAACAAGCTGCCTTGGGCTATCTTCAGCATTTTCTACAGGGAGTGGGTGGATGAAATCCTGGTTCTTGCAATTATGTGTTTGAATTTTCACTTCTGGGAAGAAAATATATCTGCCTGTAGGTATCTGCAGAGATATTTTAAAATAAATTTGTCTTTCTGAATACAAATAAAGTATTTTTTTGTGTAAATCAAGTATGTCCAATGCTTTTGTACAACATGATAGAAACATTCGCCCAGAAAGTGAAAGATTTGTGTTCAATTAATTCTTCTTCAACTGTTAATGAAATATGCTTCTCAACCTGAAAATAGGGCAAGGTTTTATATAGTTAAATTAAGCCATGAATAAATTTTCCCAACATTGTTCTTGTATGATTTAGGGAATGCTTATATCCTTTGATCTGTACTGAATATTTTCGAATCAAGACCTTCCATTTTTATTGCAAAAATAATGTGTATTGTCCTTTATAAATGTAGTAAAGGCAGAAAATCACTATAAACAAATGGCAAACAGACTAAAACTTTGGAACAGTTACACATTTTGCAAGATAAATACACTTTAATCTGCAATGATGTAACAATTTAGCATTTGCATATAATATTTTAAAATTAATAATAGCATCAAACAAGATTATAGATATACAGCTAATATGCTCACTCCATTCCTATTGCAGTATTATGGAAAATTCAGCTGATGAAAAAACCTCCATGGAGATAACAGTTTTCACTACCAATAGATTTGATGGAACACAGCTGCAGTTTCCCCGAAACCTTAATAATAGTTTCTAACACTAGTCAGCTCAAGTCATTCCAAATCTCATGCCAAAGACCATAAAACTATTCTGGTTGTACAAGCTTACCATTTCATCTGATGAAGATGTTACATAATGCAAAAGATTTTCATTGTTAATTGCATAAAAGCAAAATACAGTAATAAGCTCTTTACCCTAATGATTAATGTACTTACCTGAGAAAGCAGAACCTCTTATGGTTATGGTCCTTGTTATTTTGTATCTTACTCTAAACAGCAACAAGATAAAATACAAGTAGATAGGCAATCTCCTTTCCAAGACCTGAAGTCAAACACCAGTATGCAAACTTCAAATAGAAATCCTGAAGAACTGCTTCTACTTTAAGCAGTAGAGAGAGATACAACCTCCTTCACCAGTTGCCACAGAAACCTACAGTTATTTTGAGTTACTAACAGACATGTTTTTCCACCTCTGAAAGAGCAAAAAAATAATCTGGTCGCCTGTGCTTAAACAGACTGGGTCAATGTCTTGCTGTAGTTTGATGCCATGCATAGCTTTGTTTTTAGTTTTCCCTCAGTATGCAAAAAACATTTGCTTGTAAATACACAGTAAATGGATTTTTTTACATAGCTAGAGCTAATCTATGTTTTCATAGAGTGCGTTGGAAGTACCTACCTGTCATACAAAAGTGTCAAACGCAGCAAGCAGTGTCAATGGGATTCAAATACAATTTTTCCAAGTTTCTCTGAGAATCTTAGGAGTGCAGCGGGAAAGCTTATACACCTTCAGCTTTTGCTAGTAGTTATGCTGATAATTGGTCTGGAAGAAATACAGCAATTGTTAAAATTAAACTAATAACAGAAGAGTAATAATAACTCCCAGCCTTCTTTTACATAATATTTCATCAACAAAGAGATTGAGGGGCTGCAAGTAACAACACATCAGTAAACTTTGAAAATAGTACACCGTTCTAGAATTACTACATCTGTGAGTAGGAAAGGAAACCACAAAACAGAAAGGAAGGCTAAGTACCTCACAAAGAACTAATACCATTCTGTAAACTGGGGAAGAGATGAAAAATTTCTCAGTTCAAGATCTATAGTCTAAGGTCCTGATGAGGCAAACTACCTCACACTGAGAAACCTGTCATTCTGCTTCCCTTATCTCAAGACTACTAGAACATTTGGAACAGTCTGTCTCAAGATGCCATCTTCTTTAACTTTTATTAGTCGGACAGGTAATAATGGAGCACATATACAAACAGCTACTTGACCGGTGAGTGCCCCCAGAATCCCTTAAAATTTCAAAGGAATTTTGTTAGGAGTTTGCACCTCTGTGCGCTGTGATTGATACACTTGCATCTGCGGCGGTGAAGCACACTGTGGTATCACAGATTTATCACAAAGGTGAAGACACATAGGGCAAAGCTGATCTTTGATCTTTCATCTATGCCTATTCCACTGTGCCCAGGGCAGAGATGTCTCTGTCCACGTTACCTGAGAGCGGGCAGTGCCCTGGGAAAGGCGGTGCTGTCTGAACCTGCCTCTTGTCAGGCCCTGTGTTCATCACACTCCCTTCAGGGCCATGTCGCCGTGACACGGAGGTTTCTGAGCCTGCCTCGCTGCCCAGCCAGCCTCTTCACTCACAGCCCCGCACACGCTCTGATGCGTGAGGCGATGAGGGCAAAACGCGGACGGGCTCTGGGCTTGAGCAAGCGAGTGGGCGCCGGTGAATGGCGATGGTGCTGGAGGTGAAGCGGTGACGCCCAGACCCGGCCAGAGCGGCTACGCAGGCTGTGGTGCAGGCAGGGTGAGGTTCTGCGGGGACGGGCAGGGAGCGTGGAGCCTGCGGGTCTGTGCGCCTGTGGCGGCAGCGGGTGTCCACGGGCCGAGCTCGGCCTGCGGGATGTGCTGCTGTGCGGTGCGCCATGGAGCTGGGGTCACACCGCACCCGCGCGGGGCCCACAGCCGTGCCATGGAGCTGGGGTCACACCGCCCCACAGCCGTGCCATGGAGCTGGGGTCACACCGCACCCGCGGGGCCCACAGCCGTGCCATGGAGCTGGGGTCAAACCGCACCCGCAGGGCACACAGCCGTGCCATGGAGCTGGGGTCACACCGCACCCGCGGGGCCCACAGCCGTGCCATGGAGCTGGGGTCAAACCGCACCCGCAGGGCACACAGCCGTGCCATGGAGCTGGGGTCACACCGCACCCGCGGGGCCCACAGCCGTGCCATGGAGCTGGGGTCACACCGCCCCACAGCCGTGCCATGGAGCTGGGGTCACACCGCCCCACAGCCGTGCCATGGAGCTGGGGTCACACCGCACCCGCGGGGCCCACAGCCGTGAGATGGCATGGAGAAGGCCCGGTTCTACTTTCCACTGCCCGGTTCTATTAAAATATTTAAGGCGTGTTATCTATTGGTGTCAAAGAAAGGAAACGAGGTGTCAACAAACTCTGAATTGTCTTCTGTGGTTCAAGTAGAAAGGCCGTTCCACATTTGAGCATTTGGGAATGTATACAAATAAGAATTTAAGCAAGCCTGTGTTACAGCTGGTTTTACTACAAAAACTTTAAAAAATCGATTTCATGTTGAATTTAGACACAAGAGGCAGTGAAAGTTACAGAAGGCAGCACCAATGCAATCTCATAAGGATAGAGAAAACAAGGATCGAATTTATCAGTGTAGCACATGGCAATATAATTGAGATTGTGTAGTCTAGCATGTAAAGATTTCAAATTATATGATAAGTTTAAGAAATCTAAGCTGTGTCAGCTCAGTGTAATCTTACATAATTTTCTAAAGAAGAGTGGAAAATCTGTGTCAGAAAAGTACCAGTTCTAACTTTAACAAGCTGTTTGAAACAAGAAAAGCAACCCATTAATGTTAGATAGCTAATTTTTGTCCTGACTCTGCAAAGCAGAGTTAACACTAGTCTCTTCCTAAAAGACTAGTTAACAGTAGTCTCTTCCTTAGGTTTTATTTTAAAAAGCCCATACTACAAGACCTTAGCTCTGCTTATGTCCAGTTTTGTTTAACTTAAATGATTTAAGTGTTACTCGTCTCTCAGTTGATTTTGTCCTGTGTGCTGTACGTTAGTCATATTCATTATGGCTTTACCAATTCTTTTATTTTTAAATTAATTAAACTTGTTATAGCTATCTGTGCTGTATCTGAAAAGTTACTCATCCCTCTATGAGCCACTCTATGCCCTGTGGAGGATGGAACTGCTTAGTTCTAAGTGCTGCAGTCCTATTCACATTAGATATTTCCTGTTCCTCTGTGAAGATTATATTTCAAACAGAGCCGATTTTTCTTTTATATAAGAACTACTTGCACTTATGCATATCATAAAATTCCCATAGCTGGGCAGTGAGAAAAATATAGCATCACATGTCATTCTTTAATGTTATATGTGCTAAGATTTGGACTTTCCTGTTTGTGAGGAAAATGATCTCTATTAGATCAATTTTAGCTGCAATCCTATAGTGCATATTTTACATGTTTATATTCACAGCCAGTCATGTATTTGGATTCCTTCTTAGCATGTGAAATGTGTTTGACCTGAGCAAGTACAGACAGCACTGAAGTTCGATACCAGATAAAAGCTTCTTTCTTTACAAGAGGATTAACTTTGAAAAAGGAATGTGCTTCTTTCAACAAACTGTGAGATGCTGATCTGTAGGAAAATAAATATTTACTTCTCTTTCTGCTTTTATCATAATACAGCTTTACATTGCTTTACCTTTGTAGCAGCTATTGCATGCTGTCTTTTGATTATGCCAAATGTATTCCTGTGGCCCGTAGGGAGACTCCACCTGCCACCTAAAAACATGTCTGATGCCACATAGGGGTAGACAGCTGTGTACTGCTGCCAGAAGTCACAGCAATAACAAAGACAAATGTCCGAGAATGTGACATCCATACTTCTGGAAAGAGGAAGGAATGCTGGAGGAACATGGAACAGCTGATTACTTCCACTGTTAGCTTCAGTAGAACTAAATTAAAAACAAAAATATGTTAAAACACAGCTGGCTATTTAGAATGAACTGCTGAGAGATTTGTCAGTCAGTAGCTCCTATTAGGGAGACACTTAGCTTGGGGATATTTTTGGAAGGAGTTTCCCTGGAGCTGGAGAGACTTCAGGCCTTTTGCTTTTTTCTGATTGGCCAACAGACAGGTGCTGGAAAAGGTGGTGGCAGAAATATTGCAGACGTGGTGAATATCACACAGACAAGCAACAGCAACTTACTGCTCGTTTTAGGATAGGCTACACCATGTAAAAATATAACAGAATTTTTCCTTTCTCTCTTTTCTCTTATGAAAAGAAAAGAGATCAGACAAAGGACTGATTCATGTTGGCTGAAAATACAACTGCCTGTGTTTAGAGTTTGGGAGGGGCATGTTCTACCATAGCAAAAGTTTAGTGCCTTAAAACTAAAACCATGTGGGTTTTTTTTCCAGGGTGAAATGTTCTGTGTACTTCTGATTTACAAATAGGTTGTGTTTAAAGGGTCTATGCCCTTCAAACAGAAATGTACTATTGTATTATATATTAATAATTTCCTTTTAGAAAGAAATTATGTTGCAAACAAACTATTTTTAAAAATAGGTGCTTTTAGGAATGACACAAAGTAGGCCTCTGAGCTTGTGAGAGAAGAAGGAGCCTTTCAGTGGCAATGACAGCTTGTGGCAGCATTGAGAATACTTGTATTTCTTCATTTTGGAGTCAATTTCTAGAGTCAAGTTTTGGACCTTGAAATTGAATCCACTAGTTCCATCAAATGGAAGAATTAGAACTTTGACAGAGTACTGATCTTGTACTGATAAGTCCATCTCTCTCTCTAGGCATTTCAGCTCCAGAGCCAATGACTGAACATTAACAGGGTACAATCCTGATACTTTGGCACCCATGGATTGGAAAAATTGACAGAATTTTTTTTTAGTTGAACAAGCTGTTAAATATGGTCTCTATTTAGACAGGATCCAGCTTTTTCTTTTTCCTAAAGAGTGATTATTTTTGGTGAAAATAAAAATTGCAGAAGCAAATTGAGTACATTTAGAAGGCAGTGATGAAAAATCATTTAAAAATATATTTCAGACAAAACATGATAGGTTTCTACTCACCATCAAACATGAAAAGTGCATGATAAGATGTGCACACCTCCTTTCTGTTCTTTTTGATCTCTTGATTAGAATCGAGATAAAGAGGCAAAGTATGCAGTTATTCAAAGATATATTTTTCCATGCTTTAAATTCTCTAGCATTAGATGTGGACCTTGTATTGCTTTTTCTCCATCAAAGAAGGAAAAATTAAGTGTAAATGAATATTCTGGTCCTTACATGAGCCTGGTGGTATTAGTCTAGAAAAGGGAGTGAGACTGATTGATCAGTGAGCTAATGAATTCTCTTTAAAAAGTGAAATGTCACTGATTATCCTGCAAAATATTGAACAAGTCAGAGAAAGAATGCAAATCTGGGAGGAAGCAGCCTAGAGAGCCAAGACAACCACCCTTTAATGATGATGCAAGTATGCATCTGAGAGTTTAAAGCGTGAGTGAGACAGCTGAGAGAGCCACTGAAACAATGATTCATCTAAATGGATTACTGGAAACACCACTTTTCACTTTCACTTTGTATTTGGAATACAATTTCTGGCTTTGCCATCAAAACCTGACTAAATCCAAAGAACCTGGCAGATGAAAGAGGAGATTTTTGTAAAACTATCACAAAAGACTCTAAAATTCTAAGATGCTATATGAGCAATGTAATACGTATATTGTTTGCTTTGAAATTTGGGCAATGATAAAACCTGGCGGTAACCCAGGGAATTTAGGGAATAAATCTGTTGCTGAAAAACTTTTTGCAAAAGCATTAACTGTACTGTTGCACATGTGGTGCATATCTAGTGTACAAGATTAGGATCCAACAGAACCAACCAATCTAGACAATCTAGGTTTTTCTTTACATAACAAGAGAGAAGAAAGGGTGGTCTAACCAAAACAAACCAAACAACAAGCTGTTTAATTCCCTTTGTTGCCACTCTCAGATCTAAACAGTCTGGAGAGTTGAAGTTTGTGTTGATATAGGCAGGTTTAGAAGAGGTGTTAGATGTATTTTATATGGAATTGGAATAATAATTACTATATAATACATGCATTAAATACATAATTATATATATAATATAATTGAAAAATATCAAGACATACAGCTACAACATGCAAATACGCAATATTCAGGAATTAACAAACACAAATGCAGGAATTAAAAACACATTTTTATTATGTTGACATAATTGTACCTACTGTATGAGAATATATTGCATGGTTTTGTGGTCATTTGATACATAACACCTATATAAACAAACCAATACAACATTCTTATCTCTGTTTTTCTTAGCATTTTCCTCCAGTATGCCTTTTAAATCCTAAATTGAAACCAGTCTTCTGAGCGAGTCTCAGGAATCATCAGCATCTAAAGCTTGGCCTTGGGAAATGCTGTCTGTGAGTTTTTAAGCACAGAGTGGATTACCTCAAAAGCCCATAGAAGTTAGCAGCTCTCCTTTGAAGACATTTAGCTCTGTTTGACCAAGAACTCTTTCCTTGCCTTTGTTCTGCAAATTGAGTGGATGGTGTAATATTCCAACAAGTGAAGGGGTTCCATCCCCAAGGGTTTTCTGCATAGCCAGGTTTGATGCTCTTCATTTTTCTGTGCACTTGTACTGGTGTGAGTGAGAGTGAGTTTGCAGTTTTGGGAATTGCAAAGGAGAGGTGTCAGACACTATGCTTAGGGTTGTTGCTGTCCATTGACTTCAAACCCTTATGAAGTAAATTAGTAAATATAATGTGACAAAACTTTTAACAATAGTTATCTGCCATCTTTCAAAGTTCATTGCATTAATGTCTAAAGTTATTTAACTAATAAAGCTCATAAGATTCTTTTTCCTTATAAATATACAGGAAATGTAGTATGTGGAGATAAATTACCCCTTCTAAAAGTCCTCTGTGAACTGAGAGGTGACAGTGATGGCATCTACAGTTTGTTTTCAAAATGGAAATGATAATGACAATCTCACAGTTTAAAGTTGTAAGAAGAATCAGTATCTTTTGAGAATCAAGGTGAAAATAAAAGTGCAGAGAATTTTCTAATATACTTTCTCAGAGAGGAAATAGAGCAGTTATTGACAGTTGGTGAGTTTCACAAGAAAACCCCATCAGAAATCTAGGAAGGAAACGAATTCTCTTTTGTCTCTTTCATATGGTTTGAGGAAGGTCTTCTAATCTAAACTCTTTTTTTGGTAATGTTTATTATAGAGCTTTTATTCTAAGTATTTCACTATTATTAGAGCAGACATCAGTGCTTTGATACTTTGCCAGCATTCTACATGGATAGGTAACTTTGAAAATGTTTTTAACTAAATATCTTAAATTTTGGTCAGTTGTAAGTTGACTAGAAGCTAATTCTGTTCTACTACTTTCACTTCAGTCCTTTCACAAGTGTTTCAAATCCCTAAATGTAACAGCTTTGAAAGCAGACTGTACATTTGTTCAGGCTCACAGTTGTACAGACTGGACATCTGCCTCACTGCTAAGGTCTCCTAGAGGCCACATAGGGTTTACATGACAAAACCTTTCGCTTCATCATTTGATTTCTGAATGTTTGATTTCACAGCCTTAATATTATTCCTGTACCTTGCATGAATAAAGATGGAATAAAGAGATACTTGGACATGATTATATAATCCTTGTGATAATTTGCTAAGATTTTCTGAAATTTAACTTTTAGAGCTGCATGGATGTATGTTCCATGGACTAGTGTTTCATCATATGATCTCTCTGTGTAAGTTTAATTTGGTTTTGGTTTAAGTTTAATTTGGTTTTTGGTATGAGGTTCTGCCTCGTACACTGGCTTGGAGCCCTAACATCTTTTCAGAATGTTTCTTATGGGAATAGAGGCCTAAAGGTGGGGTCATTCACACTATTATGTGGGTGGAACAATTACTTATGCATACAAGGGAATCAGTGCTTTAGGTGGTATTATTATTATTTTTATTATTATTATTATTATTATTATTATTATTATTGTTATTGTTATTGTTATTGTTATTATTATTAATTTAATTTGCAAATTAGTGACTGTTTTTTTTAAATGGTTGGTTTTTTAAATGTCATATTTTTATAGTAACTGATACAGGGTGAAAACATATTTCATTTTTAAAAGTTTGAATAACAATAGAAAAAGTATTTTAGACTGAATATATGAGGTAATCAGTTGAACACCACTGCTGCTTTGTGTAGGCTTTTTTATTTACCCATTCATATGGTAAAGAACATATGTGTCCTTTTACTCAAAAAAAAATGAAAGAGTTCTCAAAGCCTTAATATCACTTTATCCTTGGACATGTTTTCTTCATGATGTATGGATATGTTCCATTACCACTGGGTTACTGATGGTGCTATGCACTGACTATGATTTGTTTCGTAAATATTTTATATGAGAGAAAATGGAAAACATAAATCAGGTTTATAAAGCAATGAACTTGGAATTTATGGAAGACATTTAGCTTTTCTTAGCTAGCATTGCATAAATACTTAATATGTAATTTGATTAAATTAATAGAATTCAAAAGCAAAATCACTGAACAAAATCAGAAAAGGATAAAAGATGAATAGGAAAGAAAAGTATAAACTGAAAAAGCTTTGCATTGACAACCAAATTAAACACAATTTTAGGTCTGGAATAAATAAGGTAAAAGTTTTCCTGGAGCATGCCAAAGTAATTCTGTGAAATGTACTGCAGAGATGTCTGGTTTCAGCTTTGGAAAGAACAATCCTTAGATAAAGGTAAATGTACATATTTTTCTGGTTTCTTTGGAGGGGATGGCAGGAATTAACTCTGTGAAGATTAGAGAACATACTAATAAACCTTGCCTACTGTAATGGTAATGTTTTCATACTAAGAGTTTTGTGTGCAGCTCAGATCACTTCAGGGGAATTTGTTAAAGAGGCATATTCTGTTTCAGAGGAGTTTTGTAGGCATAACAGCAACTCATCAGCTTGGCATCAGCTGAGATTTGTGAGAAGTTATTTTTTACAATATGTATATTGTAGATTATGTTGGGCCAGCTGACTAGCAGTAGGGGAAAGAATGCTTCAACATGCTATGGTACACAATAGACCCATATTGTGCTTTTTGAGGGTGCAGTTATTATGCCGAGCTTGCACATCCCAGTTCATTCTGTTTCTACTAAATTCCTACAATGATGATGAATGTAGGTTCTTCACAGGATGAACAATAAGGTGTAAAAAGGTCCCTGACTGAGGTATGCATCCACTGGGTGTGCTGGCCTCTCTTCTGCCTAGTAATCCCCTTCAGCAGTGTCAGCTGAGGAGGTGTCCTGTAGGACCTGGTGCAGGTGATGCATTGCTGGTTTGTGACTGCCCAGACCCCCAGGCCATTCAGTTCGAGGCTGTTGAAGCTGCTTGATCTGATATACTGCCTAGGAATGAAAGGGAATTATAAACAACTTGCAGCAGCCTTTGGTTTGACCTTTTCATACCAATAATTTCTACTTTTCTGCATACTAACTACTTGCAGCTTTTTTTTTTTTTTTTTTTTCCCAAGCTGTATCACCTAACAGGTAAAGTTTAGCATATCATCCATTAGTGTAGAATAACTGGGACAGTTACACGTAGTCACTAGCTATAGCTAGTTAAACCTGAAGCAATGACTGAATTAAGGGTGGGCTGACATAAGTAACTATTCACCCAGATCAGCAGGTGCCTAAGGTTTATAGGACTGGAGGCCTAAAATGATGTGGGAGATCATAGGAAAATGCATGCTGTCCTTTTGCAGCAAGAACATGAATGCATTTTCTTTTTCAAGTACACCTATAATATATGCTGATTTCTGTACACATTGGGACATCTGTGAGAATCACTGATTTTTGAGAGATTCTTCCATTAGGGGAATGTTTCTTAAAAGTAAAATTAATCAGTGTGATAATCATTAGGGCTGTTGGGTTTTGTTTGTGTTTTTTCCCCCAAGGCAGAAGAACAAAAGACCTAAGAACAACTACTGAAACATGAGAAGAATCCATTCTCTACTGGATAAATACCATGATTTACTGGAGACCACAGATAGTTAGAGGATTGCCAAATGCCTTAGATATTTAGGATTTGAGAATTTGACAAACAGTCTGAATTATTCACAGATTATAATAATATAATAATCACATTTTTTCATTTTTTTCATTTTCCTACATGTACTTGTTGCTGCATAGTTGGAATTGTTTTTCTCAAAATCTGAAAGCAACAACATTTGAAAACCCTGACAGAGACAGACTTACATTGCAAAATCAAGAACTCCAAAGTTCAGAGATGCACTGTGTATAATTGCCTGTAGTTCTCAAACATAAAGATTTTTGCTTTTTATGTATCTGTAGCTTTATAGATTTTAATGTACAGCTCTATAGTTTCTAACACTTTGTCACTTTAGCATAGTAGTTGCACTTTCTCACATATGCTACCTTCTAATTCTGTTTAGTCTTGCTTTTTAATCCAGCAAGGACACTTTGTTTTGCACCATACATAATAGGTTAATTAACCTTATAAAAACCTGTTAAAATACTGTATCACATGTGCATATAGCCATATTGTGCACCAAAAGCTTTCAATTAAAGACTTACTTTTGTATTATCATTCTATGACATTGCTGCCTTTTGCAGATGTTCTTAAATGCCTAGCACAGCAGGGGTGAGTGCATATCAGATACTGATGCTTAAGAAGCACTTTCCTGTGAAGTGTGTAAGCTTTTTTCAGTGTCTTCCAGCAGTTTGGTCAGATTTAAATGACTCTCCAGCAATCCCGTTTGCTTCCAAATTATGATGTCAATAATATTCTCTCTCAATTATGCTTCTTTTTCTTTTCAGAAAAGCATGTACTGCTTAGCAGAACAACTGTGATTTTCTTTATTGCCTAATTAAATCTGCTCCACACGTGGGATTGTTATATTCCACCTAGTACTGCATTGTAATTGAGGTGAAATACCCTGGTGATCAGCTATTTGGGGTCTGTTTTGAGATGACTGATCATCTAATCTTATTTTTAGAGGTTCCCATTCAAGAGGGAAGTTTGTCTTGTCCCTTTTAGCCTACAAGGATGTAAAGTTTTATGTAAATTGTCTGTAAATATCTTTCACCTCCCCTAATGGCTTTTTGAGTTGCTTTGAAGGCTGAAGTTCCAAAATTGTACTCCTTTTGAATTACTTTGTGTTTTGTGTGTCCACTTCCCTAAAGAATACAGGGCATTGTATCCATATTTGGGAAAAGCACAAAGCTTGTATGCTGAAATGCTTAGCTGAATGTCAGATAATTTCTGATATATTGGTATGTGTTTTATGTTGTTTCCACATCTTGTTCTTTCACCCATTCAGTTTGTGCAGCTGTTTTTTTAAACTTTTCTTAACTCTTTTTACACTGATATCTGAATAATTTGTATGGCATTTCTCCACATAAGCTGTTAGTTTTCTCATGCTGGGATGTACTTTGCGTGGACAGAATCCAGAATATATTCAAACAGATCTCCACATTTTCTGTTGTTGTAGTAGTAGCTTGATTTCTCCTGAAGTACAAGGCCATTTCCCATTTTGAGAAGAGAGGATGACATAGATCCCAGGGTTCAAAATTTCTACTCAGATACATGCCAGGTAATACCATACACTGTGAATTTTGTTTAATGTATTTATGTTTATGGGTGTGCACATGAAGTTGTTGGCATTAAAATAATTAAGTTCAAAGATAATCTTGAGTCTGGGGTAAGTCTGGGAGTGATTATATCAAGAGGGAGGATTCTATCAAGCTATACAGGAGGATTCCCGAACCCAGGGACACAGGAACAAGCCCCAAGCCCCACCCAGACCTGGAAGCCCTCGGCAGCCAATCAGGCACAAAGGGGGCATTGGAGATGCTCCCCTGCTGAGGAGATTTAAACTCTCTAAACACCCTGGATGTAGGCACAGACTGAGGAATAAGAGTCTGCTGGGCAGCACTGTGGAAAGGTACCTGGGGGTCCTGGTCGATGGTAAACTGAACCTGAGTCATTGTGACGTGGCAGCCAGGAGGGCCAACCCTGTCCTGGTGTGCATCAGGGACAGCATCGCCAGAGGGGCAAGGGAGGGGATTGTCCTGTATTGAACAGCCTCACCTTGAGCATTGTGTGCAGTTTTGGCTGCCACAATATAAAAAAAGATATTAAGCCATTAGCGAGTCAGGAGGGGGGCAACAAAGACACTGAAGGGTCTGGAGGGGAAGCCGTATGACAAGTAGCTGATGTCACTTGGTCTGTTCAGCCTGCAGGAGATTGAGGGGACACCTCATTGGAGTGTACAGCTTCCTTGTGGAGGGGCAGGCACTGATCTCTTCTCTGTGGTGACAGTGACAGGATGCAAGGAAACACAAGAAGCTGATTCGAGGCAGGTTTAGGTTGCATATCGGGAAAAGGTTCCACACCTAGAAGTGGTTGGGCACTGGAACAGGCTTCTCAGGGAAGGGGTCACAGTACCAAGCCTTGTCTGAGTACAGGAAGCATCCAGACAATGCTCTCAGGCACTTGGTGTGATTTGTGGGAGTGTCCTCCCCAGGGTAAGGAGTTCAACACAAACTACATAAATGAGGAAAGCTCTTTGGTCCATAGCAGGCCATTTACTTACTGTTAATCTTCTATTTACCAATGAATGTTAGACAAATGGAAAAAATGTGTTTCTTAGTGGCATAACATCACCCTTTGACCTGTGGATTCAGCACGAGTTCTTGTTGCCATTTTGAAGAGGTTTCCAAGTTTGCGTAGCTATATAAAATCTAGAAAACTAATACAATGTATTGTAATTTTTTTTAGATCCTTACTACAGTAAAGAGATAGTGGCAACATGCTGAGAGGAAAGAAGAAATCTCCAATTTGCTGTCAGATTCCAAAGAAAGCAAGGAGAAAACAGAAAATACCAACAAAGTAGCTAATACTTACAGTGTTAGACTGAATAGGGGAAACTAAACAGCTTATAGATTGCAGCTCTTCCTCCCTCTGCTGCCCATCAGCTGCAAGTGTAAATGTAGTTGTACTGATGCTTGTATTGGTACAAATGTATAGGGATGGAACACTGGCATGATCCAGGCTGAAAATAATCCTATCCTTTTGGTTGCTTATATTTAATTCTGTATTGTTTAGCAACCCAGATCAGAGCAAAGACCAAAAAGTTGTTGTTTTTTCTTTGGAACAGTACATTTAAAATATTACTTCCCTTCAGACCTACTTTTATCACCGCAAGAAATTCTTACTACACAATAGCAGAGGTCAGGAAAAACTTAAGTGGCCAAGGGACCACATAAATATACATTGCAATTATTGCTACAGCTGTTGATTTCTTTATTCTGGAAAGACATTCACCAGTGGAGCTTGTGCATGGCAGCTGGCTATGCTGCCCACAGGGGCTGTGGAGGAGAGCCACAGGCTGTGTGTGCTCCCCTCTGGCCAACACTCCTGGAAGTGGGCAAAGGCATGAGAAAGCCCCAGAGGCCAACAAAGTGCTGGTTCTGGAGGTGGTGGGAGCACTAAAGTGAGGGATTTGGAGGTCTCTTCTGACCTGGAAGAAGCTGTGACTCAGGGATTGTGCTGATCCAGGTGCAGCACTTGGCACCTGGCCTTGTGGAGCCTCATGAGGTTCTCATCCCACTCCTCAAGCTTGTCTAGGTGCCTCTGAATGATGCCATCATTCCGTGGTGTCCCTGCCCTGCTCAGCTTTCTGTCCCCTGCAGATGTGGGGGTGCTCAGTGCCCCTGGGCATCATTGATAAAGGCACTGCCAAGCCCTGGTCCCAAGGCAGAGCCCTGAGGGACACCCCTTGAAAGAGGTGTCCCTCAGGGCCTAGGGAAAGATGTCCATGCCCACACCAGGGGAGTTGAGAATATAGAAGTCTGTAATGGCCCAGCTTGAAAGGGACCTTAAAGATTATCTTTTTTCAAGTCCCCTGCCATAAGCAGGGACATCTCCCACTAGGACAGGTAGCTCAAAGCCCCATCTAACCTAGCCTTGAAGATTTGCAGTGACTGGGCATCCTCCACTTCTCTGGACATCATCTTCCAGTGCCTCACCACCCTCACAGTAACGCATTTCTCCCTGATCAAAACTTACTAGTGCAGTTTGAAGCCATTCCCCCTTGTCCCATCACTACATCTCTTGACAGTGTCCCTTCTCCAGCTTCCCTGCAGGACTCCTTCAGATACTGGAAGATTGCTATGGGGTTTTCACATGACTTTCTCTTCTCCAGGCTGAAGAGACTTTCTCAGCCTGTCTTTATAGGAGAGGTGATCCACTCCACTTAACTTCATGGCCCTTCTTTGGACTTGCTCCAACAGTCCCATGTTCTTCTCCTACTGGGGACACCAGAGCTGGATGCTGTACCATAGATGGGGTCTCACAAGAGCCATCAAAAGGAAGAATCAGCTCCCTTGACCTACTAGCTACACTTCTCTTGATGCAGCCCAGGATCCCGTTGGCTTTCTGGGCTGAGTGCATGTTGCTGACGTGTGTTGAGTTTTTCATCAACCATCACCCTCAAGTGCTTCTCTGCAGGGCTCAATCCATTTTCTGCTCAGCCTGGATTTGTGCCTATGACTGGACCAACCCAGGTGACTGACTAGATAGCCCTTAAGGTCCTTTCTAGCCCCAAACCTTCTGTAATTCCAGTATTTCAACACAATATTGACTGTATTAAAAAAACCCAAAAAACCCACATGGTATTCTTAATTACCAGGAACTGAGTTTATTAAGTTCCTTTTCAGTAATAAGTGGTCCTTTTTGCAAAACATAGGGTCTTCATCATTGATAGAAAGCTCACACAATCTCCTACTCAATTTAGCCAGCAGATTTGTCTGCAGTGTTCCAGTTTTGCTTGCAACAGGTTATTCAAACAGTTGATAGCATGTTCTCAATATAATATTAATAAATTATCTTTTCTAATACTACTCAGTCTTATATGCTCAATATAATTATGGAAACGTGCCTCTGCAGCATTATTAGTGTAAGTTTACAGCTGTTCTGCAGTGGTCCCAGGAAGTGTGTCAGTATTTGAGGTCATGCCAAACGCTCTCTGCATCCTTACACAACCTACACAACAGGGTTTATTAACAATGAAACAGTTCCAGTGCATATCTGATTTTTTCTTTCTTTAGGTTAAATGAAAGAGATGCTTACTATGCACTCAAGGATTTTTCACTCCTTATTAAATCTGTTTGCGATAAATGTGTGCTTTTTAGAATACAATATATACTTCATTTTAAAAGCAGCTTAAAAAGGAACAATAATCCCTTTTTTTTAACTAAACCAGAACAAGTATGAGTGAACTATGATGATCCAAATAATAATGTTCTGCTGGCATTAAAACAGCTGGAAGAAAACTCTGAAGAGAAACTGAAGTATGTTACCCGAAGAACAAAACCCAACCAAAGCACGAGTACTTAACAGTCTTACCACACAGATCAGCAGTCTTTATGTTAGAAAGTTACTAGATCTGAGTTAACAAATACAATTTCAGAATAAAGCTTTAGTTAATAACAAATAATAATACACAAAAATACAAAATAATGCAAAGTTTGCTTTAAGAACTTAACCTTTATAGATGGACATTTAAGCAGCTCAAATGTCAACTAACAATTGTTTTTAATAAATTGTATTTTTTTATTAGTTAAAAAACTGAGTAATTGTACTTTATCTTTCAGTTGCACTTTTTTCCCAGGCATGTTAATACATATGTTAATACAGCTCTCAAATATATATTGAACAAACATCACAGTTCTGACAGCTGGAAAGATTAGCCTCTCAGTAGGACACCACTAGAAACTTGCAGCTCCTTTGTGAAGCATGTTCAACAAGCACTTTAGCAATTAAAATAAAATAAATTTTTCTGTTTTCCAAGATTTCTATTAAATCATGTAGTATCTTCAGGAGCCACTATAAAAGCTATCAAACTGGCCTGCAGAGTTTGTTTACAAAATCTGAAATATATAGAGGGCTTTATAGCAGTATAGCAAAGTTTTATTAATAAAATTTTCCAACCATATGTAGAATTGCTTCATTTTTTACCTCTTGTATCTTAAGGAATCAGAAAGATACAGAACTGTGTTAAACAAATTACTGAGTTGAGTATAGTATGTTATTTCCTTGGTGCTTTGGGGTTTTTTCTGGTTTTGTTCAGGTTTTTGGTTTTGTCCTTGTGTTTGTTTGTTTTCAGCAAGGGCAAAGTTCCCAGCAGTATTTTCAAACAAACACTTAACACTGCCTTTTTGTTTACCTGTAATCTGAAAAAATAAACACACGTATCTAAGTTTAGATAACCTAGGAAAGTGAGGCTTTGACATCAGTCCTCAGCACCACACAGAATGTTATGATGATGACCAAGACAGTGGTGTAAGTTATTCTCTATGGATAATAAGCAAAATGCACGTTAAGGACAACTCCGAATCCCAATCATTGTATTAGCTCTGGATCATCCAAGATCACTGACTGTCCTGCTTCCAGCCAGGAGAGGGTTAATTTTTTACAGTAGTCAGGAAGAGGCATGCCTAAGACCCAGAGGTTATTCTGTACCTCACATCATTTTCAGGGAACAGGGGAAGGGCTCCCATCTGGGTCAGCACAGTATGGCCAAGGGAGTGGGCAAGTATCTCCTTGCTGGGGGTTTCTGTGTGAATCTTTCTGCCCTGTAAAACCTGAATGCTGAGCTATAAAGAACTTGGACAACAATGCTTGGAAAGCAGCCCTAGGACTGCAGCAAACCCCCCCACCCACAGCTTCTACTTTCAAAGCAGTATACAGTAGTCTATTTGTTTTGTGAGTCTATGATGGTGTCTTTTCACTAAGAGACAAAGTATCTGCATGGAAGTTTAACTTTATCAAACTCTCATGAAATAACAGAAATTAACAGAAGACAGGTTGAAAATATGTAAGCTTCAGAAACTTTTAATAGTTTCTGATTAACCCTAGCTCATTAACAATTTTTTTGTCACTGTAGAAGAAAACATTTTCTGCAACTTTCTGGCAATGAATTTACAGGTGCCTCATCTGACTCTAAAATTATTTATTAGAGTGAGACCAACCTCCACCTGTGACACTCTCTGCCATTATCATCTTGCTCAGCCTTTGTCTTCCAGTGATTTGAATTAACATTTCTCTCCTACACATGCAGAACATGACAAGAATGTCTATAGATAACAGCAGAAAAAATCTTAGGAGAAAATTCAAATACACTAAGGTTTAAGAGACGAACATCAAGAACTGAAAGACTAACCATAAAGAGAATTTTCACCACCTTCCTTACTATAATGCAGACAGAAAAGTATTATTAATTGTAATAAATACTAGAAACTATTTTTTTAAGCACATTTAATAAAGGAATGCACTGCCACAGAAAAACTGAGGCCAAGAACTGAACAAAAATGAAATCAGGTCAACATTTCCTGACACAAGAATAGTTTCTCTAAGTATTATGTCACAGTAAGTATATAAGTAAGTACTGCAGAGATTTAAATTTAAATAATATCTTTCTTACAGAGCAACAGAGGTAATTTGAAGATTATTGATTTTTCTAGTTGCCAGTGAAAACTTCTGAAGGAATATTAAATATTCTGCATTTTGATTTAATACTGCCAGTTGACGTATCTATCTAACACAGAATTAATTTCTTTAAAGCCTAGTATCAGCTTTTGCTGAAGCATAAACAGTAAACAAAGTAGAGCTTTATTCTGAAACAGTACTACTGTCTGTGTATTCCAGTAACTAAAGCACAGTTATCCCTTGGATCCAACAACATGGCCAGCAAAGTAGAAAAGATGGTCTTTTTATCCTTACTTTATATCAATTTTCAGACTAAAAATTCCATGAGTTCTAAATCATTAATACACATGGTAAAGAGTGCTGCTTTGCTTTTTTTCTTGTCATTACACACAGATTTTAAAAGAAAATTTGTGTTTTAAAAGCTAGGTTCTCCAAAAGCTTTCAATGAAACAGCAAGTTCATCTATCCACGTATTCCCAAACTGTTGCTGAAAAGAGCTGAAGTTTAATTGTGATGTTTGTTTTTCCTGAAAGCAGTACTTCACAAGTGCAGCTGACACCCTTCTGCAGTGTATAACAACAACACTGATACAATGCTTCTATTTCAGAAGTGCAAGAGAAATTACTGGAATTACAATCAAACTTACACTTTCAACATACATTAAATACATCACAGAAAAAGGAACAGCCAAGGAGAGATAAAACAATTTTAGTAACGCCTGCAATATACTTTATTTTTGTTGTGGCTCTCCTCCCTCCCTGCCGTGAGGTGAGTGCTCTTAGCTGTTCTCTTACCCATTTAAGTGCAAGTGCTGCTGCACACAGACAGCAATTTACTGCCTCCTGCCACTGAGGCTTCACCCACCTCTTTCTGGGACCCTTCAGTTCCCCATCCCCCAAACGGTTCACATTCTTGAAAATGCAGCATCTATGGCTATGCTTTGGTCTTGAGCCAGATGTGACACTCTTGGTTGTTTCTTGAGCTTGTGACTATACCATAAAAATCATTTCATTGCATTGTACTGCTCATAAGCAGTTGTTTCCAACACAGAGATACCTTGATTGGCGGGAAGCAGGGAGAAGAACAGCTGTAAAATCACAACTATCCCCACCTTTTAATGTGTTAAGTAGCATTTATTCAATTCCAACTTATTTTCCTTTTTAGTCTCTCTTCACATCTGATTTTCTTCTACCTGACATTTTGTCTTCAGCAACAGAAAAATATTCTGATGCATGGCTGGTATCAGTAGAGACAGATGTTTGACTTAGCTCTTAAGTGTCAGAAGTGCTGTCTCTTAGCATTCCTCCTGTCTCACTTACTGCAAGCACAGAACCTCCTGAAGATGAATCATTGCATGTGCCAGGAACAAAACAAGCTGTGTTCTGAAACTGTACAGGCTCAGGTTTATCCTCCCTTCTAGGACACACACAGCTGTTTTCAGCAACAGTTCCTTTGTCTTTTACCTTTTTTTGTTGTTGTGTTGCTGTAGTGAGTTGAGTGGAAGATGCATTCTCATATTCAACAGGAAGGACTCCTGAACATAAAGGCTGACAAGGAGTGTTACCATCACCAAGCCTTTCAGCACTTCCAGTGTTTTCAGATGGGTTCATAGGCAAACATGAGCCTTCACATTTTGGATGACTCTGAAGAGAAGCAGGCTCTGCACACTCTGAAGATACAGGTTTCCCTAGATTTAGAAGTGTTTTGTCAGGAGATTTCATCTTCTCCTTATCTATTTTCTCTGTTCTGGTTCCAGAAAAAAACACTGAAGAAGTCAACAAATCAGCGGTATTTCTGACAATGCCTCCAAATGAAAATATTGGTGAAGGCAATGGAAAGTTACTTTTGAAAGAAAATGCACAATTACTGGTGAGAAGGGGAGTCTTGGAGACACCATTCAGCCCAGCTCCAGTACTGGTTTCTGAAGTACTGCAAGCTGCAGTTGTGCTGGATTCTGGGGTGTGAGGGTTTTGTTCCCCTAAGACAGATGGATTCTGTGTACCACATCCTGCAGGTTCCTTTGCACAAGGTGTTTCTTCCCTCATGTGAGATGTTTTTTTGTCAGATGGCTTCTCAGATCGGCTAAAAAGTGAGGATGATGGTAACACCTTACATGAATCGCTAACTTCCGATCCTGCAAACCAATCTCTTTCTGAATTCACAAAGGGAAACAGTATGTGTGGTTTCTCACTTTCTTCTGAGTCTAAATTAGGACTTATTGAAGCATCACAAACTATGTTTTTGGTTTCAGGACCATATTTATCCTGGTTATTGGTTTTATCTACTTTGTCACATCTTCCTAAATAAAACTGAGGGAAAGCACATCTCTTGTCTTGCTTTTTAAAGGAAAATGTACCTCTATCTTTACTAAATCTTGGTAGTGAGTTGTTAGATGCACTGAAAGTAAAAGGTACACCTGAAGGTCTCTCTGCTGAAACATCTACAGATTCTGAATTTGAAACAGTAACAGCCACTGTTGCTGCTGGCTGTAAGTCCAATAAAGTGCCAGAATTTGAGTTCATTCCGTTGGAAACACTACCTGCTGATGCCTGTCTTGGCCATTTTTCTTCAACTAACAAGTCTGGAGAGGTTTCTGGCAAGGCTAGAGTGGATACTTCCTGGCCACTTCCCTCATGAGATAATTTTAAGTCACCCGTTGTTTCAGAAAAGATCATACTTGTGGATGGGATGCTATGAGCACTGCTTCCAGAAAAGTTTCTTTTGTCAAAGCCATCTCCTCTTTGCAGGGTTCCCATTTTTGTTTTGTCTGTCTTATTTGCTTTGGTAGGTGAAGATATAAAAGACGTTCCTGAGGACTTATCCTTGGAGGCCTCAGCAGTTACAATTTTATACTTTTTATTTGCAGGGAAATTTTGAGTCTTAAACACATTGGTGAGCTTCTGAAGTTCCATATAGTATTTGTAACGTAACTCCTGTAGTTACAGCCAAAAAAAAAAAAAAGAAGAAAAAGAAAAAAGAAAATCGCATTATATAACACGGTATTTGTGGATTCAGAGGCTATAAGACTCACGTATGACTAAGACTGAAGAAAAGTTTTCCTATATTCTAGAGAATTTATGATGTGTTCTGTTGCCTCCCAGTAGCAATGAAAAAATACAAGTCATGACAGAAAAAACCGCTTTAAAGACAATTGATCAAGATACACATAGAACTCTGATGACAAAGTAGGTTTTGAAAGAGAAGACTACAGAAAGCTGTATTTAAAGTCACTATCAAAACCAAAAATAGATAAAACCAGTAACTTTGATATTAAGCAACAAATTCTCAATCAAATTTTCATGAAAAATAGTCCTCTGAAATTAAGTTAGATGGTGGGGGTTTTGTTCTTTTTTGTTATTATATATAATTGCATTCTTAATGGCAATAGAAAATAGGTATTTTCCAAAATAATGCAGAGAAAAAAAATTCTATATTTAAAGGACCATCGCAACTTTTTAATTCACTCATCTGCCATTGGTATTCTTAGAACATGCATAACATGATTCACTGCCAGCCATGCTTCACTAACTGTAACTGGAATAATTCTGTACAGAACAATACTCAGCCACCCACATGGAGCTGCTAGCAAGTAAAAAAAAAAAATCTAGTTGTATAACTGCATCATTCAAAATGAAATGAAAAAGAGACTGAGTTCAGTTTCATGTCAAATTATTATTATGTTGTCTTACAAGATGGAACTTCATCCTTTAGAAAACAGAATACAGGCAGATGAGTTCTTCTTCAAACAGACACTAGGGAAGTTTACTTGGATTAGAAAGCTACACGTCTCAAAAAGCCACACTAAATATAAAAGTAAGTATTTGAAGTCAGCAGTAAGATTAAGTTTCAGCTTTCTAAAGGCAAAAAAAAAAGTAAAATTTTGACAGCTTTAATACTTAGTCAGATTTCATTCTAGAACTGGAGGGGTAACTTTCTACTGAGGAAACTGAAAAACATTTTAAAAGCTTATTTAGAAAGTTGCATGACAACAAATAGTAACTTAGCCATACTTACAACTGATGTTCAATCATACCTCATGGCTCATATTTTGAAATGCTGACATCTCTGATATTGACATAAAGCGAGTAGGGATCCTGCTACCATCTGCTTCATCCTGTCCTGCTACAGGCTGAAAAATATTTTGCAGCAGACATTATATTTTATTTTGATAAGCCAAAACAGACAAAAGAGTACCATGCTGAAGACCACACAGCAAATAACTTACAAGAAATGTGTTGGGTATATTCTTCTGGTCCTGCCATTGCTTTAAGGTATCTTTAAACAGAGTTGAGCTCTCATTTCCTTTGTAAGGTAGCTCTATTAGAAAGAACACAAGGATAGTGATGGACAATATATTAAATACAGAAAACACTGAAAGGTTCCTGTACACCTAAACAGATTCCATTTAAGAACATAGTGCCCTAAGTGACACCCTAGCCCTTGCTGAATTTTCTGTGATATGAAGCATGAAGCCTGTATAATACATTTTTTTAAATGCTGGAAATGCCTGGACTTACAGAAAACACCTCCTCCTGTGAGGTAAAGACAATGTGAGCATAGCCAACATCTGCATGGCACTAAACCAACACCCATCTAGCTCAGCGCCACACCTGTGACAGCGGTGCTATTGGTTGGACATGAAAAGTGTGGTACTGCAAATGACCAACAAACAGCCTAGGAACTTCCTAGAGAAAGCACATTCATAAAATGCATTTAAAAACCCCTCACTAATTCATCATTCATTTAGTTTGCTCAGATACTTTCTTGCATGTGTTTGCCATGCAGATTGTTTATCAGCAATTGGTTCCACAAGTTCCAGGTTTCTAGACTTCTCAAATCTTGTCTTAATTAAGTCCTCCTTCCCCACCTTGAACAATACCTGCATCAACAGGTGTTAACTCCAATGCTAAGATTTCATTAACCACAGACTTGATGTCTATCTTCTTTGGCATATACACTGGTGGTTTTTCCCAGTTGGATGCTATATTCATCACATCAAGCTGAGTTTTCATTCTGGAAAAGGAAAAAAAAATACCAACCAAAAATGAAACTTGAACATTTTTCTTCATGCTTACATGCTAGCTAAATTATACCTGCCTAACATAGGAAAAATATATTTCATACAGAAATTGCTGGGAAGGAGAAGGAATCAGAAAAATTATGTCTACAATAAAATTTCAAGATGTCTAGTTTTTTTTTTCTTAGAACTTGTTCACTTGAATTAGGTTTCATAATCAATGAAAACTGCAAGAAGTAGTGCTGGTAGGTCAGCAAAAAACTACCCCTTCCACTTTCCTTAGTGTACGTTGCCTGAATCTGAATTATACTCTTTCTTCAGAGGGCATCTTTAATGTTAGTCTGAAACACAATGTATTTTAAAGAACTCAATTTCCAATATTCTTTCTTAAATACAGTTAAAAGATTCTAAGAAATGTAATTAAGAACCCGTAGAAGACATTACAGGGTATGTGCACTACCAACACAAAAACAAAGATACTGCAGAATCTCCACACACTCTTACACTGAAAGATTTCTGTAAAAGCTTCAAGTGTGCTTCAGTGTTCCTGAGTTTAAATAAGATACCTGAAAATATACAATCCCCAAGTATTAATGAATAATACTCTATATTCACTTTTTATATTCACTTTCTATATTCACTTTTTATGAGTGAGATAATTTAAAAGCTTGATTATCTCTAATCCCAGATAGTATGTCAATCAAATCCTTGACACATTTCCTAAAATTTGGAATATTGGGCATTCAAAAACCTGATTTTAATTACTCAATAGTATTTTAATTTTAAATTATTTATCTTATCATATCCAGTGTAACTATTTTATTAGTTTTTAATCTTAAAAATCTAAAAAACTAGACAATTAACAAAACATGAAAAAATATACCTTGTATTTAAGCCACAGGCAACCTATAAATAAAACAAGAATTTGTAAGATGTGAGCATTTCTCCAACTACCAGGAAGTTACTGCTTTATCAAAATACCTCAGAGATTAAATATTTAATTTCACAAAACTATAGAAAATAAAGCTGTTAACTCAAGCAAACATAAAAAACCCAACCTAAACAAGTTATGTCTGTGACAATTATTTATCTTCTAATATCTTGTGATAAAGACAAAAAGAACTCTTTCAGAGCCAAATGAAGGCATTCAAATGGTGGCCCATATGCTCACCTGATCAGTTTCAGAAGTTCAGATACTTGTAAACATTCACATGAAGGACTATTTGGTATTTTTTGGAGAGGAAAGGCTGTGCTATGTGCTCTCAGTATGCCATTATACTATTAAAAAAGCTGTCTTTTAGTTTTAGATTAGGGAGATAATGGTGGTAAGAAGTGCAGTGCACTGCACTGTGCTCCCATAAGACTTCCCAAAGAACATGTAACGAAAAGTAAAAAAGCTGACTGGATTAGAGCTGCTTTCCCATAAAAACCTGGCGATCTCATTGTACTGTATCGTTACACAACAAAACCAATGTACTGTTATGGAGGGCAGGCAGGGAGGTCTAAGTTAAAGTGAAAGAAAACAAACAGCAGAAGGAGAAAGTAGATGAACAGGAGGAATGGGAGGAAAAAGATGAGTAAGTAAAGAAGGAACCAAAGGCCAAAGTGGAGGAAGAACGGAAGGCAAAGGCGAAACAGAAGGAACAGGCAGAATATGAAGCAGAGTAAGAGACATAGGAGGAAGAAGATGAAAACAGGATGGAGAATGACAAAAAAAGAGGGGGACAAGAAACAACAGGAAGAAAAGGAATAAATTGAGAAAAGGAGATGTGGCAGTGACATATTAATCACTGGAATCACAGTATTTCTTCCAATAGTGGGAGTTACTTTTATTTCAAATTATATTTTCCTTTACAAGTTGTTCTCAGACACTTAGTCAAATTCTGTACTTAGTGTCCCATTTATCTGGAGGCACCAAAGGACCTATTGCAGAAATCAGCAATATGCTGTTTCTTCGGAAAGCAGTCAGTGATAAGTCATAAGCTGCATATTTCAAACTTTTCTAAAAATGAAAAATATTGTTATAAAAAATTATGATGCATTAAGTAATTTTAATCTATATTTTTAATTTGCTGATTTTGTTTTTCCTGATCGATCACAATCATGATCTACAATACAGCAGGCTCTGAGTTCTTTATACAACTGATAACAAAAACAAAAGGCCATCACCTCCAGGAAACACTGAGGATCACACTCATGGACAAGCTTTTCACAATCCTTCAAAAAATTCTCAATGGTCTTCTTGTGAGTTTCTTTCATTTTCTTCCAAATCTGAAATTCTTTCTCTTTTTTAGCTCTTTGGTTTTCAACGTCTTCTAGTAATTGCTGTTTTTTCATTTCTAGAGTTTTGAAAATTTCTCCAAATTTCAGCTCAATTATCTCCACATCATTTTTCAGCATCATCTAGAAGCACGAGAACAAAAGAACAGATGCAAATGCAATAGCAATGTCCACACAGTCACTTCTCTAAGTAGAGCTTAGAGCACATCTATGCCACAAGGAGCACCTGTATGCTCCAGGTTGTGAATAAACTATCACGAGAAGAGAATCAAAGACACATACACACAGAATATCCAGCAATTTTAACTCACATCTGCATCATTTGGTTGTTTTGATATCTCATTCACCAGCTTCTCATTTATTATCCTCATTTGTTTCAGAGTGCTAAAGAAGGTTAACTGCAAGACAATTGAAACATTTATTACAACTTCATCCATTCCACATAATAAATGCATTTCAGTGCTTATCTAGAATCAGGTCAAGACAAACAATGAGCTACTGGAGAAGGTCCAGTGGATGACCACAAGAATGATCAGGGGTCTGGAGCATCTCCTTTATGAGGAGAGCCTGCAGGAGCTGGGCCTGTTTATTCTGGAGAAGACTGAAAGGCGATCTCATTGACTTATTTAAGTATCTCAAAGGCAGGTGCCAAAAGGAGGGTGCCAGACTCTTTTCAGTGGTGCCCACTGAAAAGAGAGGGCAAGGAGCAGTGGCCATAAAGTAAACCACAAGAAGTTTCACCTCAACATGAGGAAGAACTTGTTTACATTGAGGGCGGAAGAGCACTGCAGCAGGCTGTGGAGGCGGCTGAGTCTTCGTCCCTGGAGACATTCAAACCCCACCTGGTCAAAATTTGTGTCACCTACTCCAGGTGACCCTGCCTTGGCAGGGGTTTGGATTGGATGATCTACAGAGATTCCTTCCAACCCTATCAATTCTGTGATATTCTGAACAATATAGTAAAAAAGCTTATGACTCAAAACATCACTTAATATTTAATGCTCTCCTGGATCAGTACATGTACTTTCTTCTGCTGTTTCTCTAAGTAACGTTCTTAGGCTCACCTACAATGTATACTGAGAGAATGACTACTTTATAGTTAAAACATTGTTTTCCTCAGGCTTTTAAAACCCCTCACCTCACATACATCTATCACAAGTTTTAATGGTGTTATTCCAGTTAGGCAAAAAACTGTGTGATACTCACTTTTTATGCCTCACACTGCTAAAATAAAAGAAAAGCTGTTCATAATCAAGATATTTCTGTTTGAGTTTAAACTAATATTATCACTCAGTCTTCCTCCTTTATTTCTCTATAGTATCACCACCTCAGATTATGTAGTAGAACGTCTAGTGCAAAGGCAGTTTTCCCCTAGTTTCCCAAGTGACATACAATTAGTGATGGCAAGAGCAGAAGGAAAATAAGTGTAAAAGCAACTTTTGTCATAAAGAATAGTCAGTGCTGTATTTGAACTTTTATACTTTTAATTTTCATCACTGCCCTGCAGTTGTTTCAATCACTGCACAACAGAACTGCAACCCTGCATCTCAATTTGCATAGGGCATGAGAAACTCATTCTACAAAAATAACCCCTATTTTGTTAAAAATCACAACTTCTACAACCAGGCAACCATTATGGCAGGCAGTTGCCTTCTTATGCAGGCTGTAAAGCACCTTGCTTACACATTCATTATTACTTACCTAAACTATATATCCCTAAATATGTAATTATCTATGACCCAAATTACCTATCGCAGCTAAGGAGCCTATAAACAAAACATCTGTGGGTGGGATTTCGGAGTTGTTAGATCTTCCTGAACTTTGAGAAACAACAAAAATAAACATCGACACCCCTCCCCCCCGAATCAAACCAAAAAAACCCATACACCACCCCAAAATCAACTCCCCAGGTTCTTCGGTAAATTGATAAATTTTAGGTAAATTGGGTTAATTGGTTAATCTGTTGTTCCTGTAATACGGCCTGGTTCCCTGCGTGCGTTGGATGCAGTCTGACGGCAGCCCGGAAAGGCAAACCCGGCAGTCCACAAACAATTCCTGACTGCCCCCAAACAGCACAAGCGTTCTGCCTCTCTCCCGCCCACCACGCCGCGGTTTTTTGTGTATCTGAGTAAAAACAGCCCGTGCCCGGTGCGATCTCCAGTGGACAGCCCGATCTCCCAGCCAGGCCCCTAGAGCGGAGGGAGAGCGCCGCGCTTACTTTTTCTTCCTGGTACACCGTGTCTATGAGGTTGACAGAGTGGAAGATGCCCTGATGCTCCTCGGAGACGCACTGCCCGCAGCCCGCCTGCCGGCACATGCGGCAGTAGAGCTGCACCGGCCGGCTCGGGTGTTTCTGGCAGCTTCCCCCGAACGCCTGCAGGGACAGCGGGTCGGACCCCGGCTTCGGCCCCAGCGCCGCCTCCCCGGCCGTGGCGGCGCCCGCCGCGCCGGACCGGTACAGCTTGACCACCTCGGCCAGGGTGGTGTTGACGGGCAGGGCGGCGACGCCGCCGCGGGGCAGCAGGCACAGCTTCCTGCACAGAGGACAAGGCACACGGGCGCAGGACGGGCCCGGGCCCGGCCCCGGCGCCCCGCGGCCGAGACGGGCCTGCCCCGGGCTCCGCTGCAGCTGCTGCAGGCGGGCGGCCTCGGCCGAGGCCAGGCACTCTAGCACGCAGCCCCGGCAGAAGTTGTGCGAGCACAGCGGCAGCGTCACCGGCTCCTCCAACAGCGACAGGCACACGGCGCACGTCAGGCTCGCCTCCATGGGCGGCGGCGAGGGGTCGAGAGGCCGCCGCTCCTACTGCTGCTGCTGCTCCGGGCCCCGCTCGTACCGCTGCCCCGTCACCTGCAGCTCGACGGCACCGGGGGGCTGCGGCCGGGCTGCCACAGAACCCGAGAGCGCCGCGCTCCAAACGCCGCTTCCAGCCGTCAACTTCCCAAGAAGTGGCGCCCGGCCGCGGGGGGAGGGGCGAAGAGAGGAGAGTTTGCGATAGGCGGAGGAGCGAGATTGACATCGCCCTTCCCCAATAAAAGCAAGAGATGACAAGGGGGCGGGGCCGAGGCTTTTGGGCCCCTCCTCCTGCCTGGCGCTCGAGCGCCCGCGCGCCCCGGCGCCCGCGGGGTCCTAGCGCCGCCGCCGCCATTTTGTGGCGGGCGGTGGGCGGAACTCTCGCCTCACGTGCTCGGACGGGAGCTCGGCGAGCGCTGGGAGCTCGGCGCTTTGCGGTCCAGGGAAGTGGTGCTCCTTTCTATAAATCTTCAGGGTTAAAACCAAGTGACTCCGCAGCGCCGAGGTACCGCTGTTGGGAGCTACTTCCAGCTACAGTTGCAAAATCAGAACATAACTTCCAATGATGTTAGTGCTGAGCAATCGGGACAGAGCTCAGCTCATTTGCCTCTCCCCCCTCTTTTTTGTTTTTGTTGTTGTTGTTTTCACCCCCAGAGCCGTTCCTCCCAAAGTTCTGGCTCAACAATTTTATTATATGCCCGAAGTGTTTGGAAGTGAATCAAACTCGAGAGAATCGAAAGAAATTTAAAGTTTATTTGTAACACGATGTCACTATTTGCAATGAAGCCAGATACGCTGTAATAAGTGTTATTTCCAGAGGGGAAAGCTGGGGGAAGCGACAAGTGCAAACGGCACAAAAGCAACCACGTATTTGTGCCTTTTTGTAGCAGTGTTTTTATTCAGTCACACGGACTGCACCTTCACAAAGCACTCTAAAAACATCCAGGAGGTCTGTGCCCAGTTGGACACCTTGTGACGGCGGGACAAAAGCCACAGGCGGATATTTTAGTGAACATTAGCATACTTTCCCTCACTTGTGTTTCCCTGAGCGGCTGACAGGAGGCACGCACGCCCAGGCTGGGAAGGCTCACGGACAGGATGCCCTGAACACACCCGGCGTATTTAAAGCAGCGTCACATTTTTCCGTGGGGCGAGGATTCGAGGCTGGGCTCTGCCGCCTTTCATCGCTGCTGTCCCCAGATGGTTCACGGATGTTCCAGGGAGCGCCGCATCCTTCAGCCTCACTGGCAGGTGCAATGCTACCCGCGAGTAGCCAGTTCTTGAATTGTGCCACCTAGGGCATCCTGGATACACCCCCGTGCTCTGAAGGTCAATATTCAATGAATGGTTAACATGAGATGGGTAAAAATGGAATTCGGAGTTTAATCCTCTGGAACTTCTCTGCTTAAAGTTAAGTAGTGCTTTGTCTTGCAGGTTTCCCAGTGCATGGCGCTGGAATGGATGGAGTACTTGATTCTAACTTTTACTTTGTTTCAAGCAGAATAGGGGAAAGGCCATTAAGTATGTGAGCTAAGTAAAAGAGAATGCAAAAGCACTCTGATGAGTGACTGATAATAGATGGGCAGATTCTTAGCCTGGTTGTAACTAAAACAGTAATGTTGAAGAGCATAAAATATGAGGTATAAGAAGTAAGAAAGAGAAGAAAAAATTTCCTTAAAGGAAGAAATCCTCTTGCTAAAAGTAAATATAGCAAAATATTTTCTTCTCTCTAGTGTGGAAGTGAATAAATTCTTCTAGAACCTATTTATGAATGTTTGGGATGTTGTGACACTAAATGGTAAACAAATGCCTATGTGGAGTCATTTTACCACTTGCTCCATTAATTTACATTAAGCATAAAATCAGAAATATTAATTAGAAGTAGGGATAAAAAATGTTGTTCTTGCCAACATTTTTTCCTGTCTCAAGAAGGATTTAATATTAGCAAATGTACAGTACTGATTTTGCTGTTCTGTTATGTAAAATAGGGATCTCTTACAGTTAGTGTATTGCAAATAGCTTCAATGTCTATTTAAAATAGGTTTGCTCAGCCTTCAAAGTACATCTTCTTAATAATCTTCTGTATCACCAGCACAGATGGCAAGTAAAGCGCTTTCATAATGCCCTGAAGCAAAATGCTGCAAGGAAAAAAAAAATCAACACTTCTGTGACTATACATTTTCTGAATTTTTCTTTTTTTTAGTGTGTGACAAGGACTAGACTATTGTAAAGTTTTGTAAAATATTACATTGTTTTCATAAGGATTCTAGGCTGAGATTTTTTAAAATTTCATTTGCCATGGCCTTTGGTTGCTTGGGCACCTAGAAACAATCTATCTTTGAAAGGCAGGATCAAATCTGTTTATTAATTCTCAAGTTAAATACTAGAAATTTATGACCAATTTTGCAAAGCTGCTGCACATTTTGCAGTTGGATTATAGTGACATAAAAAAGGTAAGTGTCTTAGCAAGTGACATTTTTTTGTACAATTACACAGATTCAAAGCTTTAAGATGCAGACCAGGAGTAAAAGAGGAAGAAAGGTTTTGTGAAGGTACTACCTAAGCACAAGGATAAAACCAGATATTTACTCCATTTTTGCACAAAAGTGGTACCAGCCTAGCCTTACAGATCAACGTGAGATAAGATGTTATCAATTAGTGTAGAAACCATTTGTACAAACTCTTGCTCAGCACGCACTGTCATGCCCTGTTTAAATACACATCTTGCACTGGGGAAGGGCAAAACCACAGAGAGTGAGTTGGGAATTAATTTCTTACTTAGTCAAATCAACCTATTGTTTTTACACCTTGCTTTTATGTTTGTTTTGTTTTAAACCAAATGGTTAAACAGAGTGCTACAATCTGTGTGATGCCAGTGCTGAATATATGCAGAAGTTTGCAAAAACTTACTTTAATGTCATGGAAGAGTGATTTCCCATATCTCTCTTTGTATCGCTGGCGTATGTTCATCAAGTCTATCTCACTCCTGGCAATGAGAATCCTAATAACTGTTTTATTGTGAAACCCAAAGTCCTAAAATGAAAAAAGAAAATGAGAGGAAACTTGATAGTTGGACAATATGTGTTTGCCCATCTGTGTATGGTCATATAAATGTTTAATAGATAAATACAAGATATACCCCTATAGGATATATAAATATATACCATATAAAACATATACCCATATAGGATATATAAGTATATGGTGTATAAAAGGTATACCCAAAAGGGTATCCTAGATATTAAAGGACTCTAAGGGTTTTATCCTACAGAGTTTTCAGGTACTCAAATAATAGAATTCATGTAATTGAATAACAGGTGGTCCCCATATGCCATTGATTTATCCATGCACTGAAACTTTTAAAAAAGGAAAATATGACAAACTTTTGTCAGTTCCTAGGAATTTAGTTTGAGAGTAGCAGTTGTGACTGTTGTTGAGGAGTCTGTTCAAACTATAATGAGGCCAGTAATCTATTTCACAAAAACTGCTGTCTGATGTGAATTCTGTGAGATTTTTAACCATAGCTTTAGGATTTACATAGCTTTTATTCAGATGTGTTTTATTTTAACGGTTTCTAAATAAATTGTCATAATGTAATTCTGTAAAGAATGGGGACACCTAGTGGCAATAAAAAGTCAAAAGAAGTTAGCACACAAAAAATAAAACAATCTGCATGAAGTCCTACAAGGAACCATTTGTCCTTATGTAACACTAATTTATTATTAATGAATTAATTTATTATTTATCAATTTATTAATTTATTGTTAATTTATTATTTAAATTTTAGCCATACTTATTAAATCTCTACAGACAAAAAAATTACATAGTAATAATAATGCACATTGAGTTCTGCACATCAGGGGGAGTTTCCATAGAAAAAAAGTCTTCCATTAAAAAAAAAATTGACAGTTACCAGACAGATAATTTTTAAGGTATCTAAATACTTAACCTTTTACTGCTTAGGTACTTCTACTGTTTAGTTGCTTAGGCACTACTGCTTTGAAATTTATGTGGGTACCAACCATTTTAAAACACACAATCACATCTTAAAGATTGAAGAGACTGATTTGTATGTACTTGTTTATGAATAATCAAACAAAAAAACCCAAAAAAACAAAATAGAGACGCTTATTTTTATGAAATGTGAAGTGGAATGACTACTTACATGAATTGCATTATAAAGCCGGTAAGCAAAATAGGAAGGCTTGTCACGAATGCAGAGAACTAGGAGGGAAGAATTGCAACAGGTAAACAGAAGATTATTATAAGATAATTTCTTTAGGCTTTGGGCTCCTTGAAATATAAAGCTGGGTAGTGCTGTCCAAGCCTCAAGTTAAAATTAAGCTACCAATATCCACTAATAGAACTATATTTATAATTTTGAAAGTTTGGGGGTGGGTCCTCATTGCTGTTGCATCAAAGGGCCTATTAAATATCAGTGAATACACTCACATGTGCTATTTGTAGAAATATTTTTATCCTTACTCTATAAATGAAAGGTAAATGTACATGAAGATTAAAACTTATTTATATACCACCAAAGTCCTGAAAACTTAGCTGGTTATTTAATATGTGTAAAATCAGTTGGAAAGGCAGTTATCACACAAAATTTATTATCAAATAAAGTAGATACTAGTTCTGCTCAGTCAGAAGCTAGTGCTGCATACATTTTTAGATTTCCACAAACATGGGAAAGTAGTTAAAATATTCTTTTCTAATTATCTCTGACAATTTTGTTGCACAATACAGGAGATTAAAGTGGGTAAAATATCAGAAAAATAATATTCTTGATGTACGAGAGATAATATCCTATAATTTATTAGGAGATTGCTGCTAGTAAAAATAATACCTTTACATTATTTTTTTTCTCCCGTAATTCTTGAAAGTATCCATCGTAACATTCATTAATGGCATCTACTATGTCTTGCCCAGAGATATTTTGGAACTCCTGGAAAACTTGAGGGGGAGGGGTGGAAAAAAAATCTTGTTTTATTCTAGTTCATTAATAATGATCAACTTGCTTTTTGTTTTTTTGTTTTTTTTTTTTTTTTCTCCCTTGCTTCTTGCCAGTACTATAACTACTGAGTTTATTTTTTACCCTTATTATTCTCAGTGTTTCATCATGTTTATATTGCCCAGGTCAGGCAGCCTAAATGAGTAGTCTGAAACCTGGCTTCTAGGATATTCTCCCCCTGAGTTCTGCAGCCTACAGTATAAAATGAATGCAGGCCACATATCTAGCAACATCTGTTTATGACACTTGTAAGAACGTCCTATTAGCAAGGCAACTTCCTGGCTTGGCTTGGCTACAACTGGCCCGATTCACGGCTTGTGGCAAGGAGCCAGGCCGTGCATGACGTGTGCGCTCGCTGCAAGATGCAGATAGGCAGACACACAAACATCCAGGGTGTGCTTTCTCCCTTAGGGAAGGAGGAAAATCCTTTTTCTGCTGACTACAAAACTTACGGGGGACTACAGTACAGGCAGGGCTCTCACATGTCAGGAAGAGAGAACATAGAGCAGGTGTGTTAATCCAGTCATCATCAGCTGAATGAATTTGTTGATCCATGATAGCAAAGTAGTTCTAAGCTACTGTTGGAAGTTGACGTAAGAAATACAGCTGGCTGCACAGTGATAAACTTGTCAGCAGACAGACTGTTTTTCTACTGCAGAGCAGAAACTCAAACTTGCCACCGGGTAAAATAGGTTTATTTTCTACAATGGAAGATTTGGATGAGCTCACATGAGTTTCCTGCAATTGGTAGCTATATCTGATTTTCTGTTTTAAATAAAAATGGCTCTTGTGTTTCTATGTTTATGTTCATTACTGGAGAGCAGATGTGAACACTGAAGTGCTCGCATCAAAAGCTTCTATGAAACTTCTGGGGAAATGCTTGAACACAGCAATGCAAACATCAACAATCAAACATGTTTTCACATGCAAACATTTGTTGAAATAAACTCCATCCAGCTCTACCAAGATGCTTTCTCTCACAGTTGCTTAGGAAAAATGAATAAAATAGTTAAGAAAAATCTCCCTCATCCTGTTGTGTCATGTGTAGACTCAATGCAGCTGTAGCATCTGCCTTTCTTTGGTCATGCATTCTTCTCTGGGTTAATAGACATCCTGATTCCTGTCTGTTCTGTCTACAGCTGTCAGTAGTCATTGGGCAAAGTTCACTTTTGCATTACTTCCAAATTCCCACTAACATCAGTGCAAGTCTGAGAGCTCCCAACAGTTCACACTTGTTTCAGGCTAATGTCCTGCTGCACACTGACTGTCTTGGTATGCAAAGCATGGCTTTCTCAGTGAGTCACATTTTTCCTTTCCACTCTATTCAAACAGCTGAACTGCTGGGTTACCCATCCACAACTGCTGGTGACTCCTGTTGCAGAGAATCATTTGCAGCATGTTTTTGTGTTCGCCTGTCTTCTGCTGACATGCTTCCCATAGAATCTAATATATCAGAAAAAGGGGGAAAAATAGCAAAATATTTAAAGTAAGTACTAAATCACTTTTCAACATTTTTTCTTTTTTTTTTCTTTTTTTCTTTTTTTTTAATGTTTGAGAACTTCACATCTGAGCATATTTACCATTGCATCCTGAGCAGCTGTAGAAGGGTCTGCATATCCTTCCATCCTTGTTCCCTGAGGGAAAAAAAGAGATACATATTCTTCAAAAGTTAAATCCTAAACCACTGTAGGAATATAAAGTTCTGTGTATATGAAGCTATGTTGAATTTCTTGAGATAACATATACAGACTTTTAGGATGGATCAGTATATTGCATGGTTGAATTTGCAAATGTGGACAATATCTTCAAGTTGTCACATTATGTCTTAATTTTCTTTAATAAGAGGAATTCTGTAATGACAAACAGTCTTGTGGGAAGAAAAAGTGGGGGAAGTAGATAAATCTATCTCATTTTTAGTCCTGTTTTAAGTAAGCTTTTATCTCACCACCACAATCCCACTACCACTTTTAGAATTATGGATGCTACATTGTTTTCTCTAGTATGTAACTCTGAGGGGAAAACAGGATAGGAGTAGCATTTGTCATTCATTAATTAGTTCTTATCAATATTCATATTACCAGAAGAATATTTTCTCATTGTATTTTTCTTCCTGCACAAACTGTACGAGCAAGCTCATCAAATAATAAGAGATTTTGCTTGCTCATAATCATTGTCTAAAATTAAGATCCAAGACTAGGAAATCTTTTGACAACTTTCATACACAAACTCCAAAAGAATTGTTCTAATTTTTCCATACATTTAATAGCTTTTCAATTACACAAACCAAGCTAAATTCTTTCGTAAACTCACTATGATCTGAATTATATAGTCGGAAAAAGAGAAGAGCACACTACTTTTGGAATTGCTTTTATAACCACAGTCATTTTGTAAGGATACAAATCAGCCTTGTTTTCAAAACTCTTAAGAATCTGAAGCTGATGTAATTACTACCTTAATAATATGTGCTTGAAGCTATTTTGTTTAAAATTTACAGTCATGTTACCTTATATGTGAAGGGAAGGATTAAAATTAGATATTGGCTCTCAGCTTGTTGAAAGACTTATTTGTAGTTCTTTTTTGTTGTAAATGTTAATTTGCATGTTAATTAAATAGTAAGAATTTCACACAGTGAAATTTCTAGTAGTAAGATAAATTATCTGAAGTGAATTATGATGGTGTGGCTGCATAAAATTACATACACAAGAAACCAAGGGAATAAAGACAGGGCAGTGAAAAATAAAATAACTGTAATAATACTCTACATGAGTCAAATGCCCACTTTTTCGAGTAACATTTGTATAATTATTGTATATTATTTGTATAAATATTGTAATTATTTGTATAATTACTTATGTTTTAAGTTGTAGAAAATGATCATATTTCAATTAATAAAAGAGAATAAAAAGAGAATTAGAATAAAATCTGTTTGTCTCAGACTAGAATAGTAGAGATACACCTTATGTATACTGTTATCCCATGGCAGTCCTGCATTTTTTTGTTACTCTGGTTTACAAAAGATTTTAATGATAATGAACACAGTGACTGCAATGAGAATAACAAGAGTGACCACTTTGTTGTATAAAATACTGACTGGTAAAACTGCAAACGTTGGTATGTAAAAGTGATACTTCCTTTGCCTCTGTGCTAGCATTTTGTGATTTAGCATATACAATAGCACAAAGAGCATTACATTTTAAGCAGTGAACTCTTTAATTTTTTATTTCTTAGTCAAATGTGAATATATCTGTATTTTCACATAATGTTTGACTTGATGATGATGTATTCTGATAACGGAGAAAACATGCTTTTAAAAATGACGATCACATATGTGCATGCAAGTAGACTCATTTTGAGATGAGACAGATGGAGCAAAGGGTCAGCGGGTGAATACCAATGGGACTTTATAAAATAATCTGTTTGTTTACTTTTGCTTCTATCTGATATCCAAAGTCTAAGTCAGAACAGATGAAGGAATTCAGTTTCTCCATCAGCTTCTCTCCTGTCTCTCATTTAAAAATGCAGCCCTATTGAACTAGCTTTAATCAGTCACCTGAAAATGTAAAATTTATCAAATACTATCAAAAGTCATTATGAATCTTTTAGAAATGTAAGTCATGGTTCTTGTTTTTACAGTACCTGAGCAAGGTTCATGAGTGTGTCTCTGAAGTGACCTGAAGTCTCAGAATCGATATCTTGCTGGAGATCAGTATTATATTCTAGGTTAAACAAAAAAATATATAATCTAAACCACAAATGAACATGCTCTAAATAGTACAAATGAAGGGTATCAAATAAAGGATAAATAGGCTTATTCTATTCCAGTGTAACCTGGGCAGGTTGTGCAAGGAGCTGGCTGTGGGGCTGGCACATCCATCTGGCCCTGCTGGGGGCCCTCAGCCACTGTCCCCACTGTCCTGCCCACCCACCACATTGCTTCAGCCTTTTGTATATAGTTATGGGAGAGGATGTGGAAAGGGAACCAGTCTGTACTGAGGAGTCACTGTTGTAGATCTGCTCCTTTGTGTGTGCTGATACCTCCAGAACACACATAGTACAGCTGCTTCTCTGGACTTGGTAAAAAAGCTTACGCATTAGGTAGGCTTCTTTCATCTGGAAGATCTCCATATTTGATCTTGAGGCTAATATGTCAATTAGACAATTTTCTTCTGTGTCTACTCCCTGTGTGGAAAGAAGCAAATATGAAAAGATGTTGTGTAGTAGAAACCCCAATTTTTAGAAGAAAGCAATGCTGTCCTTATGAGAAATAACAAAACAATAGAAGTTTCTGCAGAGTGTACTTTTGCATAATCTACCTGTTTAAATTACTCTAATAGTAAAACCCTGTATTTCAAATATATTTCTAAATCTGAACTTCAGCATGTACACGTAGCAAGTGGGAAATGAAGCAAGACAAATGTTGACAGAAACATAATGGGAATAATTTTAGAACTATAGTAAGAATTATTGATTGCTGAAAGAAATCAGATGCAAAGGCTGAGCATACATCCTTAGCAAGTGTTCAGGAAATCTGAAGTAGACATAAGCATAGGTATTATGGTGGTCTTCTGTCTTCTTACCTTTTTTTTTTTTTTTTTTTTTTTTATTTATTTAGGAGTGCTATAGTCTGTAATATCTAGCATAGAACTTGGTATTAAAGGAAAGCATCATGGAGTACATGCAGTGCTGCAAATCACTGTATTTTCCCACAGTGTTTGAATTAATTTTATAAACTTCAATTGACATAAGATGTGCTTTTGATATGCACATGGATAGTGTTAATGAGTATTCTGTATTTGGGATAAAGGGAGGACATTAGACCCCATAGATACACATCGGCTGGCTTTTTTTACCTTGGTCATATGAATCCAGGTCAAGATAGAATACTGTAAGTTCAAATTTGACGGACATTTAAGAAAAAATAAACTTCGGCAAATTTGTCAATAATGTTAATGAAATACATGATTCCTTTATTAGCAATGATATTTCACAATCCTTTTAATGCCATCTATAGTTAAGACATACCAGTAGTTCTAAAAATTGATTTAATTGTCTGAAGAAAAAGAAAAAACTATTAATTCTTTTTTGGGGGGCAGAATTCTCAAAATTGGTAAGATAAATCATCTTGCCCAAAGTAATGTAATCTGTGTCTTGCTTGTGACAGCAGACAGTAGCAAATATTCATGGAAAGAAAAGGAAAACAGTGTTGAACTCTGATATGCCTTCCTGTCTTTTAGGAGTTGCTAATTCAGAATTTTCCTGAGAAGAATTATTATTTTCAATAGCCAACAGTCAACCTGTTTTCAAAGAATATATTGAAGTCCTCTATGAACTAAGTTGTGCTTTTGGTCTCCACAATGCCCTGTGGGAAGGAATTCCACCATTTAATGACCTGATATTTGAAAAAATGTTTTTGTTTGTTTCAAAACTTCAGTTGTGTGAGGATTACAGTCTCGGATCGAGGGAAGAAGAGGAAATATTTTCTTCAAAATGGGAAATCAGTTCTGCTTCAGTGGAGTTACCTTTACTTTGTCACAGAGGAATTTGTAAGTGTTTATGCAAAGACATGTTCTGCTAAAGAAGTATTGGTCTTTAGAGAGGTGGAGCCTCAGTGCATGGCACTGGCTGTGGAAATAAATTTGATTTGTAACATACATAAATGCTTGCAAAAACAGCACCTTACATTTCCCTGTCTAAATATTTCCTCATTTTCTGAGTTTACCACGGATGTTAAATGGGTTGTATTTGTTCCATGACAGGGGTATTATTTATGCTGGTTTTAGCATACCAGTGGATAAACATGAAATAGCACTGTATTTCTGATGACTAGTGGTCTAAGTGTACTAACTTTCAGTAGTTTACCGACCACTGAAATGTAAAAAAAAAAATAATTAAACGTGTTCAGTACTCTAATGACTGCAACTCTAAGCAATTCTGACTATGAAGATTACCTTCAAAGCATGCCAAAGCTCGTGGGCATCATAGGATGCAGGTGGATACATCAAGCCAACCATAACTTCTTTAAAGTGATGAGAGAGATTCTCTTTTAGGTCTGTTGTCAGATCCTTGAAAAGAAAAAGAAAGTGTACAGACAAGATTATCTCTATAGCCACACTTTATTAAGACAGCTTAAAAAATTATTAGTGGTTTTCTCTGTAAATGATTAAGGATGAACAGTCAAAGATGAATTCTGGTTAAGATTAAGTAAAAAAATTCTTTTAAATAGTACATGTTTGTTCTACTAGTATGAGCAAGATGAGGATAGGTGCACAAGCCAATAGACTACAATGGATTGTTGGTTTTCATTTCATTAGAACAGAGAAGAAAATGCAGATGTTTAAGTGCAACTATTACTTAAAGCCTTGGAAAACTGAATATCACAGCAGAGCATCTGCAGCTTCCTCTAACAGACTACCTGGCAAATCTGGGAGAGGTAAGTGCCTTTGGAAGATGAATCTCATAAAACAGAGGTGGTTTCTTTTTTTCTGGTGGTTTCTCTTTTTTCTCTTTTTCTGATTTTTTTCAGTGTTACCATGTGAATAATTTAAGAAAAATTGTCTGTTTTGCTCCTAGTACCTAAAAATATCAACTTTGGATAGCTGGCAGGTTATGTGCTTCAATTCAGTTATATTTTACATTCCAACTGAATTCACTACTTTTGATAGATGCTGGATTAATAACATGGAGCCCCCCTTTTCCTCCTCATATTTTTCAGTTCTTTCTTGCCAGATAGCTAGTAATGAATCAATGAATCAGAGTTTCCTCCCCATTCTCTCTATTCCTAGTAGCATCCTTCAAAACACTGCAAATGCCAAAAGCCTGTTAACTTACTACTAGTTATTGGTTTTGATTGAGGACACTTGCGCATTCTTTATTTTTGTTGTTTTTTTGTTGTTTTTTTTTTTTTAATATTTTGTGTGCAGCACTAGACACCTGTAAGATATGTTCTGGTATATGTCTGAATCAAAAGGCATGCCAGAAACAGTTCCCATTGTATAAACTAGTATGTTTCCAGAACTGTATTTTTTTCAGACCTGTACTTTGATTTTGATAAATTTTTGAATATAATTAATTTAATAGCTAGAGTAAAAATGAAGGAAGACATATGCATATTAAAAATTAAATTTATGATGAAGAAACATAGACAGTCTTCAGTGAATGCACTTTAGATTAATTTGACAGCCACTAAATCACACATGGAGTAGAAATTAATTCATTAAGACATTTTGCTTCTGACAACATGCCTGTGGGAAAATGGATTAATAATACAAATGGATACTACTTAAAAACTACTCCTGCAATCAGAACTAAGGAAAGTATTGGAAATAAGACAACTCTAAGTTGTCATTATTTTAATTGCCTAATCATCTTTGCTGTAAGAAACCCTTGGAGGCTAATTGTAAAAAGGAATCTTAAAACTTCTCTATGTGTCTGAATCATGCAGCTAGTTCAGGTATTTTTTTTTTTTTATTATTTTAAAAATATTTCTCTTCTTGTAATGTGTCCCAGTTTACATTTGTCTAATGAATGGGCATAGTGGCTACCATATTGAGCAGACTGAAGTGAAATAAAGAGGGAAAAGAATTGGACCGACAGGTTTACCATAAATTGAACTGAGAAGGTTAAAACTGCTGTTGCCTCGCCATGTCCCTTCTCTGTCCTGCAGTGTTTACCACTCATAAACTGGGATAGATAAATGGTGCATTTGTTGAATGCAATATAACCAGTGGGACAAATTACAGCCAGGGAAGTGCGACGTGTGCTAAATTATCTTTTAAAGCACAAAGGGGAGCAATTCTAGGCAAGATACATCACATTCTTGGTGGGTTTTTTAATAAACTTTCAAGAGTATCATGATGAATCTTGCATTGTAAAGTGTATCCAGTGCTTAATGAATTCATTTGAATTAAAATTGTGGCTGTATTGGAGTATGTTCTTTGATTTTTAGAATATTCTGTATCCCATTGCTAGAATATGAAAACAGTTTTCTCGCCTTTCCCTTCTATTATTATTCATAGATTTAGAAACTGAGATTCTTAGAAAGGACATCTGAGGTTTTCTTTGGCTTTTTTCTTTCTTCTAGATCTTTAGGTCTGTATCCACTGGCTTTATAGCACTTCATGTTAACTCATATGGCTGAAAGGGGTATGAATTTAAAGGTGATGTGTTTTCATGTGTTTGATGTGTTTGATTTTTAAAGAAAAGCCAATTAGATTAGTGGTGAGCAAGTCAATAATTATTCTCTGTGAATATGAAATAACTGCATTCCTGAAGGACATTTGCCAATTCTTTATTGTGATACTGTATTGTCTCTAGATCATCTTCATGTATCAGAGCAGAAATTAAATATAAAAACATAATACAAAGATTTTAAATATTTTCCCTTGTTAAAGTGATAGGTCCAGTTGATACACAGTAGAGAAAAGTATAAAACAAACCTGCTAGCTACTATGGATGGAGTAGAGAAGGACTGTCCAGTGATGAAGGAGATAAATGAACACTTGGACTTTCACAGGGATTTTGCAAAAGGTGTTACTATTATTTTTGTCCTTGTATAGCTGTAGCAACTAAGGAAAATGCAGGCACTGCAACTTTCCCAAAGTTAGTTGGTTAGCAACAGTAGATCTGCAAATAGAATGAGGATATCTATCTCTGTGTATGTTTAAGAACTCAGATAACAAAACTTCCATTGTTATATACAGTAAGTATAGATAAAATGCAGCCTTTAAAAAAAGTAACTTTTTATGTCTTAAAAATTTTTAAGCACCTTTCAAAGATCATAACTTAAACATTAAGCAGTTCAGATGACTATTGTGCTTAGTGTACAGATGGGACTATATGGAATGAGGTGTGAGAATGTCAGGGCTTGAGATGTGAACATTAATCATTACGAGAGTAAGATAAAAAGCCTATAACTCTTTGTATTGTGTTTTTCTTTGGTTACAATACTATTTTATTATTTATTCCAAAACTTGAAAAATGTATTTCAAACCCCTCCCAAAAGCACATAAAGGAAGAAATAAGTCTTCAGATATTTTAGGTTGGTCAATAGAGAAGAAGGAACTTTTCCTGTCCTTTCTAACTCAGTGTGTGGCAGACAATACTTCTGCTGTAGAAAAGACAATGTGATACCATCAGAGGTATCAATAGCCAACGAGCAAAGTTGTGTGCCAGCCAGCTGTCTGACAGGCTTGTGGTTCCAGTGACTGGCCTTAGAGAAGGGCTGACAGCTGCCCAGGAGACAGGAGAGAAAGAAGAATAGAAGTACAAAGTGTTTCTGTCGTACCCTGCCATACATGTCTCTGTATGCCTCGGCAATCATGAGCCGCTGGGAATTGCAACGCTGAGTCAGGATTTCAATCAACACATCTTTTTCACAACCTGAAAAGGAAACAACACAGAGTCTAAATTAACAAACTGGTGTTAATTCCTTACATTTGTGATTGTTCATGTTTTGTTTAAGAACATCATACTAATTTTTTGACAAAATTGATCAAGAGACTAATATCCCACTAATATCAGTTATATTTACTGTGTTTGTGTATCTTGCACTTGCTGGTGTAATACCATCAAAAAGCGAAGCAGTCTGTTATTACCAGATGCATCATCATCTCTCACAAGCTCAATGGATTTGAAAGCATCAATAAAACAGGGGCTTTCTTGGATTCAGAACTAGGCCCAGTAGCAGGATTTGTGCCTGAGCCTTGGAAGTCATACTTGTGTGTTCTGTTAATATTGATTAAATTGTCATTTAAGAATTAGGGATATCTTTTATGGGGATGACAAATTGCTATTAGACCATTTGTTGAAAAACTCAACATTATAATTTCAGAGCAACTGTATGAAGTTTTAAATATAGTATTTTACTCCATTTCCAGAGGGCATTTTATTGAAGGCTACATATGATGGTTTGCTTGAAAGGTAAAACATACTAGTAAACTTCTATAATGAATCAGTATTATTGCATATGAAAAATAATATTCTTAGCATATTCAAAAATTATTTTGGAGTTTTAAAATTGTTTTTGCATCCTAAGGGTTTGGATACTGTACATAATAGTTTCTTTTTACTTTTTAGAAAATAGTTATCATTAGGAATGTTTACAGTTTACATAGACTCTATAGTAAAAACTGAGAAGAATCCAGATATAGGAAATATTATAAAACATCAATCTAGAACTTTATGTACTTGTGTAGTACCACTGGTATCAGTGGGACAGCAGAGGTGACTGAACATCCTTATAAGAATGAATGCCATGTGCAGGATTGAGGGCCAGTGTCAGAGCCTGTAAAGGATAGGGTGACTTTACCTCCTCTGAAGCTGAACTGTTTATTTTGTCAATTGTCCTTTAAATTACAACTTTGTTCCATGTACTTTGATAGGAAGATTAAAATTAAGGTTAATGTACTTGTACTTCCAGTATGAAATGAAGAATATCATCTCTATATTTTCATGTTAGCAATATTACCTTAAAAGTTCTCTTTGAAGTATAGGGAGATGTTTAAAACTTTTCAATTGTAGCCAATTTGGTCATAAAGATACTTCAGATTCCCTTTGATGAATAATGCTTATTGGGGTTAATTTGACATTGAATCTGAGTCCTCACATTTTTATTAAAGAAATTGAAAACAGCATGCAAGATTTGGTGCTGTACAATCTTGTGAAAAGCCCAAGGGGTATAAAAAAATATTTTGGCCCTCAGCAATACCAGCAAGGTTCAATAGCAAAATACAAAAATCTAATCTGAGAAAAATGCTTTTGTGAACAAAAGTTTTTTGGAACAAACACTGAAAGCAAAAATTGCAAAGATAATTAATTCTTTAAATTTCTACTCCATTTATTTTTTATTTCTAATGACTGATTAAGAGACTTAGCAGACCTTGGTAGCACTTAATTGTTGAAGTTACAACTTCAGCATTTCATTTCATCCTTTCATTTCTTGGCCCTCACTCTAGTGATGTAACACAGAATTCTGTTTTTCTTGTTTTCTCAATGAAGCGTTCATTACTGTAGGTGTTTGTATGGATTTTCAATTAATCTTGATTAACTCTTAGTTCCTGTAATGCAAATAATTTATTTGGCCATCATCAGTGTGTCTTATTTTGATTCCTTGCAGAATCTGCAGATAGGTGGTGACAATTTTATGAGTTTATATATTGCCTAATGCTTTATGAAGAGCTTTCTGGAAAAAGAGGAAATTGGTGTTAGATTCAGTCAAGATACTCACTAATTCCCTGTAGGGCTCCTCCTAGCAACTGGGCATCCATTATAGGGTTAAAATTTGGAGCAGGAAAAATTGTTCCTTGTGTCTACAAAAGGAAAAAGCAGACTTTGATTGAGGTGTTTAACATTTTTAACATGATATATGTAATTCTGTGGCAAACTAACAATCATAACTTTAAATTTTCTTTGCTTCATGGGGAGCAGGATGTATAGTTTTTGATTTATGAAACAGAACTTAAGCTTGCAGTTGACCATAGGAAGACAGACCATATTGGAGGAAGTTGCCCCTAGCATGACTTAGGCCTGAATAGGAAAAAAATTGTGAGGATTTGCATTTGAATGTAAATCCCTTTGCCAGCCTTTTAAAAAATATTATTTAATATTTCAAAGTTAATCCGTGGTATCCATGACAGTCTTCAGTATTTATTCCTCATGGTATTTCTAATTTGAAACGACTAATGAGAAAATGATGAATGAGTTCTATAGGTTGCTTACAAACCTGGTGATTTATTAAAGCAGTGGTGCTACTGCCAAGTGTGAGATAGTTTTGAGATTGCCATGTAGAAAGAAGACAATGCAATTTTTCTAGTTGCTTTGTAACTGATTAAGTTATTGTCAGCTCATTTTCAGTGATACTTTATTTGATGTATTTTTTCTTATTCTTTCCAAGAAATTTGTGAATCAGAAAAATAACTAATTTTAATAGAATCACAGATAAAACAAACAGAAGAAGATAACTGAGATTGACAGATACTTAGCTCAGTCTCCTGGTTAATCTCTTCAGTTTACCTGAGAATTCTAATCCTGGAATGTGTCCATGTACTGACCTCGATTCATTCCCCAAACTTACATTACATATCATCAAAAATCCTCATACCCATGCTTCCAGAATTAGTGGAGCCTACACAAGGGATACTTATACCATGTTTGCTATTTCTTCTGCAAGGGGCCTGTAGGGGAATGGTAGACATGGCATTTATTTAAAAGATAAAAAAAGGAGAATTGTTGTAGGCACAGAGTTTGTGGTAATTGGGAGTGGGGCTGAGGCTGAGCCTCATCCCTGATGGGCTCCAGCTGTGTCAGACAGTGACTGGTACTGAAGGTGCTGGGACAGAGAGTGCTGAGGGGCACTGACCAGTCACAGAAGGGTACAGAGGACACACAGGTGGAATGAGTGTGAGATCAGGAGTTTAAAAGGTTGTACTGAGGAGTAATAAAGAACAGATGCCTGAAGTCTTCATTGGTGCTGGTTGTGGCTCTGCTGTTTCTCTGCTATAGCTTAGTTTAGACAAACCGCTGTATGTGACCATTATAAAATGGTTTTCATACTTACAGCATCTTAGTGAAGGGGTATCTGTTTTTCAGAAGGAAAAAATCAAAAATACTTTGTTCTTTTTCTTACAAAGTGTTAAAGCACTTAAATATAAGGTAAGTAAATCTCCAGAGGTGATTTTTTACATTAAGATATTTATTCCTCTTTGTGATCTCAGGATACCCTCATGTTTGAAACAGATCTAACTCCACAGAGGTGGCCCAGGTGGGCACTTTGTACATATCTGTGTTTGCACATGTTCTTTTAACTCTCCTGTAAGGAACTGATTCTAAAATAAGCTGAGCAGACAGAACAGGTTTGTGTGGTGTTGGTGGAATGAATCAAGACAAGGAAAAAGATTGGAAAGGGACTGAAAAGCTTATAATGGTTCTAGAAAATGATACTTGGAATTTACTTTCCTTCTGTTCATGAGCAAGAAAGTAACAGCTTTTTCTGCCTGAGGTCATATGCTCTTTGACAAAAGTATTAATAAAAGGTGAGGCTGCTTTTATCAAATTATGATGTGTAAACTTCAGGCAATTCAGTCTTGTGATGGAAAAAGCATTCTGAAGAACAAACAGCCTTCTAATAATATTTATTCAGTAAGTCATTCTGCTGATAACAAACAGTTGAAGTCAGAATCCCTAGTCTGAATATTTCCCATAGGGAATGTCTACTAAAATAAAATGTTTTCTTTATTAGGTAATGACATGCTATAAGCTAACTATACTTTTGCAAAGATATCATTTGACTGCAACTTTATTAAATAAATTTCATTAATATTTTGGTTTGCTGTAAGTTTGTGTTACATTTAATTTCAATAATAGATGATACAGTAGTGGAAGGGATACTTCTAAACCTAGAAAATTGTTTCTATAAAGCCTTCAGCCTCTCTCTGTATATGTATTTCAGAGATGTCATAGATGTCATCTTGTCTAATTTCTGGTAGTTTTACCTGTGGTATTTACTGTAGAGAACCATTTTTGTATGTAATCTCTGATAATGATGATGCCTTGCACTGGTGAATCTGGCAGGGCTGCTGCTGTCAAAAGTTTGTATATCTCTTTCTTGATCTTGAAGGACTCCATCCTATCTGATTGTTCACAGATAATTTATGTAATTACTGATATGGGTAGCATAAAATATAAAGGACATCATCTTAAAGAGCAAAGCACATTTTGAAAGTAATACTTCTGATTTTTTTCCATTTTTCTTATGCTTCTGAATTAGTGGTATATTCAATGTTCTGTAATACCTTGAAAAATATCTCTAAGTCTTCTAAGACTTTTTCTCAATCTAGAATAGCATTTGAGAAGAGTAGAGAAGAAAATTAATGCCACAGTCTCACCACTCAGTCCTGTAGAAGCCCTGTTTTCTTGACTGAGGTTTGCTAGAGTGATTTTTTTTTTCCTGCTGTTTTGTTGCTGAGTCTCTTCAGAGAGAACTGTCACTGCTCCATGACCAACTTTATCTTGAAATACCAGCAGCATCCAGGGGAGAATGTTTACATGCAGCTCTGCTTTACATGTCCCCATTCTGTCTGGATACCTCGGCAGGGAAGTCTGTTCCTAGGATCCAGTAATCTAGTTCATAAAAATACCTAATTTCTTTCCTTTTCCATTCCATAACACATGGAAATTAGAATATATAGTAAAAACTTAACCTGAGAATCCATCCCAATACTTTTAGAGGAAGTCTGTAATCAGATTTTATTTTCTTTCCTGGGGTTGATATGCTCCCCATTGTTTACAGTTATTTCTCTGCTCTCTTGTTTCTGTGATGATGGAAAAAGTGTGCCTTTTTATGTTTAGTAGAAGAGGGAATCAAGAATTTGCATTAAAACTGTTTGTTCTGGGGTATTTTTATGTAGTTCAGTGTATCAGAATTAAAAACTTGTGTCCCCTCTGCTCAAGTAGTTAATTAGGCTGACTAATATGTAATAGTTACACTATATTAAGCCTCATACTATTGTAAAAATCTGCCACAGTTAAAAATTCTTATCTATTACATTTTCTTTATAATGGTATCAAAATACTGCATTATTATATAATTAGTATATTATATTGCCAATTATATAATATTTAATTATATATTTATAAAATCATAAAATATAATTGCCAATGGTAATGACTTTAAATAAATTCTTCTGTAAGTTATTTTATAAGGTACTACCATTAATATCAGACAACATATTATATGCAAATGCAGTGTCAGTTATTTAAATATAATTTGTTGCAATAAATCAGTAGAAGAAAAGAAACTGCATTTCTTGTCTTCTCCAATAGAAACTGATCTACTACCTTTTTAAGGTATAGTATTGTCTCCCTTAAATTATCAGGAATAAATAACAAAATCTCTGTTACTGTTAAAGGAGGAAAAAAAAGAAACTAAGGAGAAAAGCTCTTTTTAGTTCTTAACTGTCTAGTAAAGGATGCAAGATCCCAAATTTCAGAGAACCAAACATATTACTAATCCTGATTCAATAGCAATCACTTTAGAAAAGCAAATATATGTGATGTAATTTTATCAGAAGAAATATTTTACTGGAAAGATTGGACTAATTAGCCAATTGTACTTTATATTAAAATAAGAAAGGGAAAAACATTTATTCTTAAGAGAATTCCATATTGATTTTAAGTTTGGTAGGAAAGTACATGTAAAAAGCCTTTGAAAGGAACAAATCATTATTCATACCAATAATAATTGAAAGAAAATCCTTAGAGAACATAATTATCAATATGCTGGATACAGAGAGAAATTTCATAATTTGTTGTCATGAAATAGTAACTCCAATGGTTTCCTGAATGGAGATTTAAAATTTCATTATAAATGTTTTTTTTTTTTTTTCTCAAAGAGCACTAGTGAAGCCATTGAATATATTGTACAGCTTTTTGATGGGGAGCAATCACCGGTAACTCTTCCTGTGTTGTGGCTCTTGTAGAGGTAGCATTTTTTAACTTTAAAATATTTTTTTACTCTATGAACAAAACAAATTATCAATGATAAAGCTATTTAGTTACTTTATGCAGCTACAGATGGTCTTGTCAAATTATAACCCCCCCAAAATAGTGCCAGAAATAGGTAAAAATTCTGGAAAATCAATGTTTTTATCTTTAATACAGTTAGGTGATAGTATGTAATTTAGTTTCTTGTTTAGCAGCTAAGTGCAAGCATAGAAAACCCACCTAAAGGACCTCACAAGGAGGCTTGAGTTGTTTTTCTTGAAAGGTCTAAAATTGAGACAGGAACTGACAATTCTTTTTATTTTTATCTTTGTTTCAGACACTTGATATCTATATATAAATATATATATATATAAAAAATAAGTAACACCAGGATTAGACCCAAATCAAAAATGAATTATCTTCACCTAAGATTTATTTCTACCAGTGAAGGGAAATGGATACCAATACATGTGATGACAACTCAAGAAGAATGAAAAGTTTTGTAAGATTTCAGAGAACAAGTAATTATACTCACATAATCTCCACAATACATTTTGATAGGAGTCTTCAAGTTCTGTTGAGATGGAATAGTAGCTTCTCTAGGCTAAAAGCAAGAGTGAATAAAATTGGTAGAGTTAAATCTTTTTCTGTTTCGGAGACTTGTGAGGAACCGTCCAATCAAACTGATACCAAGTACATTAGGCTCCAAAGTAACAATGAAGCTGAATACCTCTTGGTACCTTGTGTCCTTGGGCTTTATGGGTTTACTGTGTGCTTAGTCATTAACCATGTATTGAATAAGTGTGATAATCATGTAAGTAAACAGGGTTATTAGCTCAACACCCTCTGCTCTGCCTTGTTGATTTTAGGAATCGGAATTCAGCTAGTCACAGGATGAAACACTCACCTACTGAAAGTGCTTGTGTTAATGATTTACTTTTCAGATTGGATCTCGTCTAGTTACTTTTTTCCTTCCTTGTGCTCAAATTGCTCAGTTCATCACTTTCTCTAATAACTATTTGTAACTGGCATGCATGGGAAGATGCTTTATAGCCCTTATATGTCACCCTAAGTAATCAGGTAGCCTTAGTGGAACTCTGTAAATGAGGATCTTTTCGTGCAAGTTACAACTTGCAAAATCCTGCAAAGAGCTGATAAAAAATCCTGTGCTGTTGCTCTATCCAATGACTTATACAGAATCCTAACTATCCAACTGACAGTAAACTCATATTTTTCATAGCTAATACCATATTTTTCTGCTTATGATAACTATTATTGTAATAAAACAATAATAATGTTTTCTTGCACACATGCAAAAGGAATATAACTAGAGGAACGTAAAAGTAGAGGTGCAGAATCAGTCTGTATATCCTCTTCTACAACTTGAATGGAAGCCATAGGCTACTGTTATCCTGATTGAGTCCATATTAGAGGGGTAATGTTTTCTAATAGTTATACAGTGACAGTAGCTCAGAATTAAATTACTCCAAATTTTCTTAGTTTTCTTAATGTATCCATCACAGGCTTTGGAGCACTTAAAACATGCATGGAGGGTTTTTTCCTTACAATTTAGGAAGACTTTGGAAAGAATAAAAAAATGCTTTGTTTTGTAGCTTATTTAAAGCTATCTCTGGACTTGTATAATCACAGCAGTATTGATTTCAGTACAGTCTTTTTCATGTCAGCCCATATACGTAAAGGCTACAGATGTATCCTTAGAAGCAGTTGGAAGAGTTTCCCAAAAAAACATTTGAAACATAGGCTTCACAGTGGCATGCCCTTACTTCCTTTTTTTCACTGGGGCTGTGGTAGGTATTTAACTTTATGGTACCAAGTCTGTACTTTATCTCTTTATCTAGAGTGCTTTTTGAGGGTGGCTGGGCAATACAGTTCTACTGTACAGGTAAGAAACATGATCCATGAAGAGTCTGCTCTGGCTGGTTAGAGGTGCTGAAGATGGTACCTAGAGTAGGGTTCAGTCTCCTGAGGATACATACTTTAGAGCAGTGATAAGAGTAAGAGTATTTTAAGCCTATCTTTTTTACAGACTCTTAATTTTATGTCTATTTTTTTTTGCTGTGATTAAAATGTAATATGGTTAATCTTCAGTACAACAGAACACAGATTAAGTTTACAGGATTGTTTTAGTCTGTGTGTGCCCAAATCTTTAAGAACAATAGGGTGTAAATAAATAGTCAAAGCCTTTTGTTCATCAATATAATGAAATATTAATACCTGGCATATAATGTGATGACAGCACTTAATTGGTTACTGAACTAGATTCTGTTTTTAATGAAGCTTTCAGAGAAAAGATGTGAGGGAGTCTAGAGAAAACAGGAGAAATGTTTTAACCTCCTTATCCCCTTGGATGTCCCTTGGCTGTGCTTTCCTGCCATCTCCACCCCAAGCTGAGAGGCAGGGCTTACCAACAAGGAAACAAATAACATATTTGTCCATGTAATGCTCAGCAAAATGGATCCAGTGTTTAGAGTGAGCCACACCTTCACATTTTCTTCAAGATTCAGTAGGTCAGATGTGAGTCATTTCTAGGGGAGGAGCTTATCCTGTCTTTTAGGGGAAAGCCAAAGAAGCTGTGTTCCCAGGGGTTTTGGCAGGCTCACTTTTTTTTGGGGGGGGGGCGGGGGGAAGACTACTTGGAAATACTGCAGAAAAGAGCAGCAATAATTCAGTAATTATCTGGAAAGACAGTAAACACTTGGGTTTTTTTTAAACTAATGAACAGTGAAGGAGACCTTAAAAGTTGGATAAAATAAGACCTTGCAAGGGGAAGGGAAAAAAATGTCTTCCAGTTCACAATGAACTGGGCAGATTAAAGCCTATTTTTCTGTTTCACCTCTAATTAATCTTTGCAATTCTTTCACAGTTACTGGGTGAGATTTTCATTACTGTTCTGAGTACTTGCTTGCTTTCCTTCCTATTTTTCCTGTTTCTATTCTTAGTTAATCTTTTCTTCCCTCACTTTGTTACTTTTTTTTTTTTGGACAGTCTTAATTATTTTCTGTTGAAGCAAGACGTGGCTGGTTCCTCTTCTTTAGGTCCCTATAACCAATGGAATTTCTCACATGTGCTAAAGGTTCTTCCTCAAACTTCCCCTGTCCTGCTCACTGATATGCTTAGGCTTAGACATTGCAACTGACCATTTCTGTTAGTTTAATGGAAACCTTGAGTAAAAATAATGAAATACAATAAATTTTTATTAGGGATCCATCTAAACATAATTATTTAAAGTGAGAAGTAAATATTATTAAATATGAGATTGTTCTATTTATTTTCCCTAAAAGTTAGCTTCCAATCTATCAGTTAAATATAAATTAAAAACAAGATTCTCATTATTGGTATAATAATCTTCAGGTATTGCCCTGGAGTAGTGAAATAATTGAAATGTTTGTGCAGTATTACTGCAGCTGTAAGCAGTAAAATATGTGACTTTGTGATGCTGAGCATGTGGTTTCTGTGGTGAAAAGAAAATCTGAATATAACTGGAGCTGATAATTTCTAGCTCTCACCAGAGTACAGAATGCATGAGTATGGTACAGAGGTCAAGAAGAAGGGGTGGAAGGGTAATCTCTGTGTGGTAGTAACAGCCTTGGGAGTTGGAAAAATGTGTTTCTGGGAGCTTGTGTAGAACATGTGGGCCATGTTACTTGCCACGATTAAATGAATTATTTGATGTCAAATACCTTAATGTAATGAATCACTGTAGGACCTATGACTCAAATTTTAAGTTTTGCAACTCCCAAGTCTTCATTTATGTTACTAAAAGAACTTGGACACTTATCTACCTGTCAATTCCCCTTAGGGTTGCAAGGGCCAAGTTCTGCCTTTTATCTGAGAAGAGCTCTGAGCACGATATGTGTACACAAGAGGCAATTTGAGCTACTGTGAGGGCTGTGGTGCTGGTGCTCTGTGCTGTGCTTTTTGGGAAGGTGACTGCCAGTTCCCATTTGGGATAGAGCCTTTGACAGAAGACTGACCACATGAGGTGATACAGGCTATTGAAGAAAAGGGTTTGAATGAGACAGTGCATAATGAGAGGTAGTAGTGGGTGTAGCTTTATAGGAACAGAAGAAGCACAATGGTTTTATGACTGTAAAATTCTGGTTTCACCATTGTGTCAATATAATTTAGAATTGCAGTTTCTGGTGGTTCATGAGTGGAAAACAACTTGGTACTATGGACTGCTTCTTAGTCCTGAATGTCACTGAATTGGATACTGGGGAATTATGCTATGCTTGCACTAATGTTTTTGACTTTCTGGAATTAAATATAAATATATTCACCAAATAGAAATATATTCACAATAAAAGGAAATTTTTGTATGAACTAAGACAGATTTCTGCTGACATAGTTCTGGACTACAGCCAGTTTTTCTATATGAGCTATTTCTTTAGAGGCTTTTTTTTAAATCAAGTTTAGTTGTCCATAGGTTGGGTGGGCAGGAGAGTTAGCGGGTTTTTTTTGTGGAGAGAATTATTTTTACCTGAGAGAAATGTAAAATTATAGAATATACAGAACATACCTATGATGTATTCAGGAAGTTACGTAGTGAGGTAGTGAAAATATGGGTGAGCGGAAATGAGTCTTCCTGGGAATTTTTCCTTATGCTTTAGCAGAGTTGTTTAGAATACTATTTAAAACAGTCTCAGGGATGTTTATCATAGTGTTCAAAAATGCTTTGTTTTACTAAATTTACAGAATTAACTTATGCTGGAGAGCCATAGCAGAAGAAAAAGGCGTTCCTTTGAGAAAGGATACACAAAAAGGAAAAAATAAGAGAATTCAATAAACTGCATAATTATCCTAGCAGCAAGGTTCCTAAAGCTACTGACTAAAGTATTACTGCAAAATTAAAGGGAAACAGATACTAAACTTCTTCAATACTAATTTGTGTAGATGGCAGTAGTGTTTCATAGCATTCTTGATAAAATGGTGTTCGAGTTTAGATTTCATATGGTTTTATGAAAATACAAGGATGAACTTTTGGTTCTCATTAACAGCATATTTTATTACTAGCTTTATTCATTTCATGGCATATGAATTTTAGATGTTACTTATCCAATAACTGTTTCAAAAATTAATCAGATAATTATACATATATAAGTTACTGAAAGCACCTGAATGATCTGATGTTCTTGTGAAGAACATTTAAAAATTACTTTATATATAAAATGAAATGCTCACAGTGCTCCCATAGATAGCATATTACTTTTTAAATGAAGTGTATACAAATAAAATATAAATATTGTGAAGTATTTCACAAATTTCAACAGTATATTTCAAATATACTGTTTGGAACATGTTGCTGTAACTTTCTACATTAATCCTGATTTAAATGTTAAGTCTTTTCGTGAGTCGGGAGTTATGCCAAAATCAGGGTATGTAGTGATTATAGATCACTGATTTACAGGGACATTTGTAGAAATCATAATGAATGTATTATTTCTTGTATGCTGTCAAATTAAAGCGCTGTTTCCATTATGCAAGCACTTGATCTTGCAGATGATGGAACATTTCTCTGCTGCATGTTTGTAATGACAATGGATTTTGCTCCTCTCCCATGCAAGCTCTCAGGAAGAGCAGAGTGGCTGTGGGTGTGTATGTGGGCGACTGTGATTTAGCTGGAGAGAGTAGCTTGTTTGTGAGCTTTTGTTTCTTGTGAGGGACTCTCCTGTTGTAATGACATGCTTAAATCCATTAGCATGTCTCTCACCATACAGACTGAGAAATACAATTAGCAAGTTGTTTACAGCAGAACTGCAACTGCTGTGACTACAGTTTTATTGATAGAGTGAGTGTGAACTTCTGAGAATTGTTTTCCAAAGATTAGTTTAATAAAGCTTTGATATGCTGCTATAACTTAGCCTTGATTAGTTCAGTGTAAGGCTTGATATTATTTTTCCAGTATCTAATTGCTTCACATAAAAATGACATGATATTTTGCCTGCATTATTCTGGATAGTTAAGCCTGTTCTTACCACTTTCAATCCTAGCAGTTCTATTAGCCTTGGAGACTGGAAGCTGCTTGATGCTAAGCACTGTTGAAGTTTCATTTATTTGGATGCTTGAATCTGAAGGAAGGAATGATAATAACTTCCATACTTAAGCTAGAACAATTTTCTGCTAGGAAGTGAAGTCAAAAGGATGCAAATGAAATGTAGTGCATACAGGAGAAGGAGTAAAATTAATGCTGTCTAATTGTCTAGTGCCAGTCATCTGTTTTTAAATTCTTTGCCAGTGCTGATGCATTGCACAACTCATGCTTAAACAGGAGCTGATTTTATCTGGCTTGTGCATTTTGTGGGTGTGTTCTTCTTGTTACCCTAGTAACTGGAGTACACTAGCATATGCACTTCATCTGTAAAAAATAATTAATGTCTACTATGCCTAAGGAAGAAAGCTTAGAGACATAGCCAGTAATGTAAGCCCAACTTTTCAAAGTTGGCCATGAAAAGGAAGAATCCTCTTGAGCTGCTCCCCAATGTTGAGAACATGGCTCTTTTCTGTGATAGTTTGTAGTTATGATTTCTGTAGTTTGGCCATTATTTTGTTGTGACAAAGACAAAAAAAGCCCCCAAGGGGACTTTCAGATACTTGTTTTATGTTCTTAGATATGCAACCAGTGGTCTGGGGCTCCATACAAAAGATAACTGCTCAGTCTGTTTCCATCTTCCCTCCAGAAGTAGGTATAACATTACCTTTTATAAAATTCCTTAGGTGTTGTTCATGAAGAACATTAAGTAAAAGCTGGTACATGTATTATTTTGAGTATAAATAACTTAAGAAGTGGGAGGCAGAAAACACTACATTAGGCTGAAAACAGTATAAGCCTGATATTCAATATCTCCATGGCAAAGAAGGTATGAGTACTCTTTATTTTATTGTTCAAGGCAAATGGAGGCTTCACTTATGATTGGTTTGGTCTCTGTATTGAAAGATCACATTAATTTTTGCTCACTTGCAACGGCAAAGGTCCAGACTGCAGAATTTATGTATACCCAAACACAATTTTCTTTGTCCTCTGTATGTAGAATCTTATATTTAAGCCTGATGATGTACACTGCTGTACAGAATTTTTATCTTGTAGAAACTTGCATAGCTTGGATTATACTTCCTTCTTGTTCTTCCAAAGCCTATACATTTTTTTATGAAAATAAGTTATGTTCCTGCAGCATTTAGGCCCTCCAATAGCCATCTCTTTACAAAGAGCAGCCATTACTGCATGATGTTGGGAAACCTATTTTCCAGATATTTTTAATCAGTATTTTATAGTTATTCCTTTACACTTGACATCTTGTAAGGGTTTTAAAAAAATACAGTGATACTTTTGTTTATCAATAAGAAACCTACTCAGTAACAATGTATTTGTGTTTTCTTGATGTGCAAAATCTCTAATAAAAAGGTAATTAGAGTAACTTCAGTAACATTCAGTCCAAATTCTGCAGAAATCTGTCATTAAAACTCTAGTCAGTCAATTGCTTTTTCTCTATTCTGCTTTTTTTTCTCTTTTCTATTATGTGCTGCTTCCAAATGTTGTACAGTCTTGAATATTAGTTTGTTTTTGATTCAATATCCATGATGTGACATATTCCTCATCATTGACTGAAAATTTCATAGAAGAGACTATAATTTGAATACAGCCTTGTGTTTACACTCCTAACAGCTGTTTATCTTTCAACCTCAATTGACCAAAGTTTTGATTATGAGTGTTTCCATATTTCTCTGGCCCTAATGTAAGAGTCACAGGTTAACGTTTCTTGGTAAAGCACAAAACCCAGGCAGGACACAAATAAGTGACTTTGCATCCTTCAAAAATACTCCTGCTTTTCAGCAAACAGTGGGATTAGTAATTCCAGTTGATGATGACACAAGTTATGAGAGGACTGTGAGCCTCTACAGCTTTGTGCCGGTGGCTAAGGCTGGAGGTGTATGTAGCAAATGTGGGCACAGGAGTGTTATTGGCCAAATGAATCTGCTGACATACTGCCAAGCAAAAGCAGAAACATTCAGTTGATATGAGTACCGTTGGATTTTAAAGAAAAAACAAGCTAATACTCATCTGGGTTTTGGCTGTTCCTCTAGCATGAGAAAAAAAATGAAATGTTGAGCTCTGTTAGGGCTTTGACTAAGTAATAGTACTATTGGGGTGAATGCCTTACCACTTTCCCCAGTGCCCTGGCATAACAAGTATGAGGATCTATGAGCAGAACTGAACAATAATGATGGTTAACAAGGAGGATAGTTCATTTAGCTTGGAGGTGTCAAAGTTGCCCTATGCCCTCCTTCGAAACTGCTTCCATAACAGATCAGTCATGGTCGAAGGACACTCGCTTCTGAAGGGAGCAAAAGGCCTTATATGCAGACAAGCAAATCTGCTGGCTCCCTCAGGCTCAGGATAAAGATGTGAAGAGAGCTTTCTGTCCTGGTATGGCCTTCAGATTATTATCCGTGATAACAAGTACAAGTCTGAGGGCGATTCAGAGAGACTTGAAGGCCAGGGTTCAACTGGTTAAGGGATCAGGAGAACAAGTAATGCCCTCCTCTCTCCTTCCAGGTGCAGTGAAAGGTGGAGAAAACAGGAAGAGCCAGCAAATCAATACCTGACTCTGAGCCTGTTGTCACAGGCAGAATTTTGGGGCTTTTTATCATGGGTCAGTTTATGCAATACCAAACCTGCAGGTGACAGGTGGGGTACAACTAGTTTAGGAGTTAGCAGAGCTCATTGGAAGAGCTTTAAAAGAGATTTGAGGGAGACAAAGGACAAAACAAGGCTCACTAGAGGGGTGTGTGGGCAGCATTCCAAAGTTTGGGGGACGGTGTGTTAGCAAGGTCCTTAGGTTTGCTGTGTCAGTGGCTGGAGATCAATGAGGCAGCAAAGCACAAGGAACCAGAGAACTGCAGGCCTGTCCTTGGTGCTGGGGAAGGTCATGGAGCAGGTCATCTTGAGTGGCATATGCAGTGCATACATGGCAAACAGGTGATCAGGCCCAGCTAGCATGTGTTTATGAAAGGCAGGTCCTGCTTGATCGCCTTGTGTGCAAGGTGACTCAGTGCATGAGGGAAAGGCTGTGGATGTTGTCTACCTTGACACTAGTAAAAGCCATTGACACATTTCCCACAGCATTCTCCTGGAGAAACTGGCTGCTCATGGCTTGGCCATAAATACACGTAGGTGTGGTGCTTAGGGAAATGGTTTAGTGGAGTTGCCAGTTTGACTTGATGGCTTTAAAGGCCTTCTCAAAGGTAAGTGATTCTAGGAGTCTGTGGTTCTCCAATTCTGTTAAAACAGAAGAGCTGTTATGGTTTTCAAGAGCATTTGGGAAGAGGATGCTAAACAATAAATGTGGCATGGACAATTAAAATTCTCTTCATTCTTACATGGTAACTGATGAAGGCCTACCTTGGAGATGTAGGGCAGCACATTAGACAGACAAAGTGCATTAAATTTTGCATTGCTGAACAGCACTTCAGACATCAATTTGTATAATCATTTTGAATATTTTTAGATACTGCCTGGTGACTCCTATAAATTATTAATTTTGGCAAAAAAGCAATTTGAGGACATAGTAGACCTTGATAATCCCAGGAGTAAAAAATTAGAAAAATTATGTTGGTCTTAATTAACATTTTACTGTTGGTCTTTACCAACCAACATACTAGATTTGATCTTCCTATGGCTTGTAATAGGCTCAAGGTTTCTTAGGTCTCCTCTTTCCTCAGAAAAAAAAAGAACTGAAGACATTAGGAATTCTATGAAACAAGCCTCTGATTGAAACTCAGGTTTGCTTAAGTCCTTCTATCAGAGGATCCATTAATTTTCCTCTCAGGTGTAAAAATTGCAGACTCTTGTGCTGATTTTTTTTTTTTTTTTAAGGCTAAGATCTGTTCTCTTGATTTTTTTGCTTTTGAGTGGGTGTTTGTTCTCAGCAGGTTCACATTTCCAAATGGCTCATCAGAGAGTCACTTTTGTTTTCTTGTAATGAAGGCTAAAGGCAGGAGGTAGAGGTGGCAATCCTGTTTCATAGTACTTCTGAAGCCAGGTCATGAAAGATGACGTATCTGAGAAATCTTTTCTGTTTCAATAGCGATTCACAGGTTTTTCAAGAAATTAAGTTGGATGGGTGTCTTTATTGTATTGGAAATTTGTAATTAAAACTTAGTTTAAATAAATACCACTGAAGGTGATCTATAGCCAGAGATATAATTTGCAGCAGCTTGCCTGGGGCCACTGAAGTGACTTTTGTCTGCCTGGGACAAATTGGTGGGAGGAATAGTTGTGTTTGATGATGCGTTGTTAGTAAAGTAAGTGTCCAGAACATTAATGTAGTATTGACTAGTATTGCTGTGAGCTTCTCTTGCTGTCCCTCTGTTTTCTTGTTAGGAGAATATGACATAGTTCGCAAATCTCATTTTCATGCCTAATTAGGTATCCTGATTTCCAAAGTTCCTACACTTCTAGCATCTCACTTCAAATCTTGGCAGGAGCATCTATAAAAAAGGTAGATGAATCACTCTTTTTTAAAAAAAACATGGCTACCACCAATTAATTACTTGGTGAAAAATACCCAAACCAAAATACAACCTTAATCAAAAAACCTTAACCTCAAAACTGCAATTTTAAGTCTGCAGTCAACAGGTTTTGAAACTTAAATTACAGAAGCATGTAGTAAATAGTAATTACGAAAGCAAAAGCTTCTGTTTCCTACATAAGTAAAAAGTTTGAACAGAACTTTTATAAGATAGAAATATCTTAGAAGTATGATGAGATGCCATTGAGCTGAGAACCTAATCCTAAGTAGCTGAAATGTTAAGTGGAGCTGCTGTAAATATACAGTGATTCTAATTGGTCACTCTCCTGTGCACCAATGAAGAGGTGATGTAATCTTCTGATGCCTCCAGCTCATCAGGAGTTTGAAAAAAGGGAAGTCAGAAAATACAAAAACAAGTGGATGTTGGGGTTTACTTTAGCTCTTCATGATCTGCATGCAATTTCTATTGAATAATGAGGTATAGATCCCCATGGGCAAATAAATACAATTTCCCTTGCCCCGTTTTAATTTGGAGATTGTCAGTCTGAGGAATTTTCTGCATCTGGATTAGAAAAACTGTAAAATGGAGACTTTCAAACTGGTGAAAGTTGTGCAAGAGAATATAATCAAGAGACTTGAGATCCTCTATCACAAGTTTAATAACTCAACAGCCACTCTTTATCTGGGCCTAAACAAAAGAGAGTTCAAATCCATTTGTTTTGAGTAAGCACTTACAAGACTGTACATATTGCTTCTTCAGGGATTAGTTTAGATACTCAGTTTCATAGAATTTCTTCAGTTTTTGTTTACATATGTGGCATGTTCATCTATAATACCTGAATAAATAATTTGCAAGATCCCCTTGATTACCATGACAACTACTTTGGGAGTCAAACTTACATGATCAGTAGTTCTGGCAATGCCAAGCAAAAGGACAGAGAAAATAATTACTTAAGAAAGCTGAGTGGTGTTAAAAATATTTATAATCAATCATTTGTTTTTGACCATGACTGTAAAATTGTGCATCTGTTTCCTGACTCTGAGGAAGGCCAACTGTAAGTGCTTGGAAAAGAGTGCACAAGTAAAGGTTTTTTTTCTTGTCAAATTATTTATGAATTGTCTTTTCCATATATTTTTTCTGCTGTTTTATTAAAATGCAACCATTATGTTCTCACCTAAAGAGAATCTGGGGCTGAGGAACAGAGGAAGCTTTGGGAGGCTGGCATGGAGGACTAGAAAGAGACTCATAGGGGTTCTGAGGATCTGCTGGAAGAACACGAGGGAATCTGTGGAGCTCAGATGTGATGCAAAAACTGGCCAGTGAGTCATGGTGAATGGCCTGAGATTGCTGGTGGGGTGGGATTCTTGGTAAGGAAGGTGAGCTGGGAGTGCTCAGAGGGTTTTCAAAGACTGAGGGCTGGTTTCCCTTGTCTTGCTCTCAGGCAGGCCTGCTCCTCTCCAGTTCCCTTCATAAAAAAACCACTGTACCTGCACTTGCATCACCACAGGAGAATGGTTGTGTCTCCTAGCAGCAGCCTTTGTGTCTCCTGGGTGACTGCTGAGTGAGGGAGCAGCCTTCCAGATGGAAGCTTTCCATAAGGCTTCTGTAAGGAACCCAGGCAGATGTTTTCCTGATGCTGCCAGGAGGGGCTGGGGTAGCAGCTCTTGCTGGCGTGGGTGGCTGCTTCCCAAAACAGTAGCTAGCTGTGACTACAGCTTGCTAACACTGATCCAGAAACTGCTGAAGGACAGAGACCAGTTGGGCTGTATGTGGCACTTAACAGCTAATCCCTATTTCCTTGGTACAGGTGAAGAGCTGGTCATCTGTGTTTGGCTTACGTTTACTTAGTGTGCCATTCATTTTCTCTGGGAACACAGATGTTTTTAGCTTGATCTGATCTGAATTAGCAAGCAGTAGTAGCAGAGTAAAAGTGATTACCTTGACAAATCTTTATTTGCAACAGGCGAAGAAAAGAAAAAGAATTTTTAACTGCAGCAAATTTTGGTCGTAAGCGTATTGTCCAGAATAAGGCAGGAGTCAAAAGAGATGGAAAAAAAAAAAATATATAAATATATTTTTCTGCGTCTGTGCATTAGTCAATGTATAATACCAGCTTAATAAGAGACCCAATAGAGAGTGATAGATTTTAAACAAAGTATATGACCTTCTTGAGATCCAAATAGCTCAGTAAGAAGTAAAAATGTTGGGATATATTTGCAGAATGGGTTAAGTACATAAGGGTCTCCATTTGCCACAATTATTTACCTGAGACAAAAGTGGAAATGAGGATAAAAGTATCTTATCTGCCAGGTTCCATGGCAGGCACAGTCTGTGATGCTCACAAAAGATAACAAGAACTGATTTTTGCAATTTAGATCATGTGTGACCAATGCCCACACAGTTCCTGTGCTGTTACACTGCATTAGAAAGCTGTGAAAGTATCACTAACAAAAATCATGTATTGATAAAAGAAAATAACAAACCTTTCAGCCTAATCTTTGCTTACCTCGTAGTGGTAGCCAGTGCATCTACTTGTGTAATACACCAATTTATTGGTACAGCAGCAACATGTAGGAGCTCTAGTAGAGGCCATGCAAAAGCAGGGAAGTTTATGCGCACAGCCTTTCCGAGACACATGGGAAATACTGAATTTGGGTGAAAATCTGTTCCTTTTGATCTGTTAGTTTCCTTATATGGACTGAAGTGACCAACCTGAGGCCTCATTAAGCCCTGCTCACCCAATTATTTGGCATTAGCTAACTTTGATATTTCACTGGTTACTTAATGGTCCATAAAATGATGACATAGGCATTTCCTGCAGTTGTTACCTGTTGTATCTTTTACTTCTGCAACCCCAGTTTGTTATCCATGTTTGCAGCTTCTGAATTGCTGCAGTTCTATAGACTCTGTTACTCTCTGTAAGAGTTGCACAGGTATAAAATAAAATCTGTAACCAGGGAAGACTTGTTTAGCTTAGGCTTATGAATGTTGTGCTCCACTTTTGCTTTCTTGTTAAATATTTGTTCTGTGTTTCAGCTGGTTCTGGTTCATTAAGCCTTGCTAGCCCATATGATGCTGCAATGTCCACTCATTTATGAATTCCCCACCAGCTGGAAGGGAAAATGGTGTTAGTGGTGCAACCTCAACTGCTTTTGTAGAAGTGGAGGAGTCACCTTTGCAGGAGTCCTCTGACTATGGTCAGCTGACTATGCCAAAGGGAAAAATGAACTAAACGAAAAACAGCTGGCAAATAAGGCTCTTGTTTCTTGGTTAGGGATGTTGATTATAACTGGCAATAGAATGACTAATTGTTGGGGCTGTAGGATGAAGAGTGGAAAGGAAATGACAAATTTTACAAGGATCCATATATATAGTGTGTAACACTGAAGAGCAGTATGCTTTCCTTTGTGTTTGTGTGGTGGGAGGGGAGCGGCCAAGAAAATCTGTCATAAAGGTAGCTCCCAAATACTTTTTGTCTTTGGAAAGAAGTATTCCTCATAGCTGTAGAATGCTGTGACAGTGTGTTTGAAATGCATCATCTACCCCAAGATAACAAAAAATATTATGCAACTATTTTTTGTTTTCACTGTTTTGACTTTGCAGGCATCTTTTATGGCCTAACCCTGTGCCAGAAGTGAGAGCTTATATCCTGAAACATCTGACTGAAATACCATTGAAGTTAAACTCCTGTTCTTCTGGTCTTCTCAGAAACCAGATTAGATCTTGTGATCAAGTCCTCATAGCCATTGAACTGATCCAGACCTATTTTATGCTTCCCAAAATTTTCTTTAATTTCTGCTGAATTCTGTTTTCTGACATTGACTTTCATTTGCTCTCTTTGTTCAAAACCCAATTTATTCTGTTTAAGCAATAACAATTGAGGCTCTGGGCAATTTGGGGGGATTAATGACTGATTAATGACTGAGAGGGTTGATGGCCTGAGGCAATGACTCAGGGCTGTTAACTTCATCTACAGAAAATGTATCAGGAAATGTTTTAGACTGAAGTTGTTGCTTGGCAGTCTGCAGCTGTGCCCAAATTGAGGGAGGGTCACTCTATGGCAAAAACAATTGCCTATAAAATCTGAATGGGTTTATTAAAAGATACTGTTACAATTTTGTTTTATAGCAGCTCTAAAAGGCCTGAACTAAAATGGAAATAAGAGGAAAGTGGAAAAGCTTGCTCTTCAGTGTGCTGAGTAAAAACAAGTTAATGGACAATTCCTCTCAAGAAGCTTTCATTACCTTTTTGAAAAAATAGAAATGTATGTGGAGCTTCATAAAGCAGATGATTCCAGTTTCTCTTATTTTAAATATTGATCTATTCAAAAGAATTCCAAATTGGATCTTCAAATCAGAATTGTCTTAGAGAAGTATTTGATATCCATGACCTCTTCAAATTGTTTCCAAGTTCTGAAATATTAGTAGAGAGATATTCAAATGCATGAGAATTAGACACATTGATTATGTATGTCTGTAGATCTAATCAATGTATGTACTACAGGCACTGAATTTTTTTCTGTAAAACTGCTTGAAGTAAGGTTGTGTCCTTACTCCAGTTTACAGATGGTAGTCAGATTGTTTGAATGACCTACCAGAGGTGGAAGAAGTTACCTGCAGAGCATGCAGAATACTCACCCTTGGAGCTTTGCAAATCTTGGCCAGACAAGACCTGAGCAACCTCCTCTAACCTCAGAAGTGGCTCTGCTTTGAACAGGGGCTTGGGTGAAATGATTTCCAAAAACATCTTCCAGCCTGCATTGTTCCATGTTTCTTTGCTTCCATGTATGTGTGACAAAGCCAAGACTGGAAATTTAATCCTGTCGGTCCAACAGGACTTCTAACAAAACACTGTATAAATATCATAATAATCTTCCTTAAATCTGACTTCCAGTGGGATATGGGCTTCCACAGTGTTTAGCACAGTTTGAAATCTTTTCCTTAGGTGCTTTGCTTCTTTTAGTTTTGCATGCATCTCCTTAGCTTATCAAGTTAGTGATTATGCTGATGTTTTTGCTTCTGCTGGTTTTCATAGTTAATGTTGGCATCTTAGTTTATTTTCAAAATTTATGGCAGATTGTTGTCTGGGGCAAATTCCTGTATTTGATAGTTGGTCATGGGGAAAAAATATTAAATGACTTTTTCCTAAGTAAATGTTCAAAAGTGCATTTGGAAATATTTGTTTGTGCAAGCAGGGAGTTTGCAGTGTAGCACAGCTCCTCCCAAAGTGCCATTTCATGAGCTGGCCTCTTTGCATAGAGCATGAACCATTTGCACTCTAGCTCCACAGAGCTCCTTTTCTATTCTTACACTTCAATTGTTGTTTCCCTCATGTAATATCTTTATTATACTGTTGGTTTTTTCTTTTTTTTTCTGTGAAGCCTGTTACTTTTGATCTGGGATAGGTGTTACAGCTAAGAAATATTTTCAAAAAGAGGGCACAAGGATTTCATTAAAACTTGAGTTGAGCCTGTACATTTTGCATTGATTTTTATTTTTTGTTCTTCACTTCTTTTTTTGATTATATTTGAAAAGAGACAAAAATATTAGGAGTAAGTATTTCATATGAAAGAGCCATAAATATCTATAACAAGGAATTTTATGCCTAGGTTTTTAACTAGTATTGCATCCAGAAAACTTGGGTGAATACAGGTCACTAACCTGTTTACTGCTTGTCCAAATCCAAGCTGACAACTTTTGCCAGGTGTTGGAGAAATATAAAAGTGACAGTTGTTATGCATCTTTCCTCCCTTGCTAATATGTACTTAAACAAATGGAGAAATGTGTTACATCAGTATGAGTTTTCTACTCTTTGAATATGCAGTTTTTCCAAATTTTCATTCTTTCATACTTTGAAATGCATTATCAATATTTTACTGTCATTTTTCTTTACCTTATTGAATAAAAAAACCCTATATATTGAATATCAAGCTATGGAAATAGTTCTCTCCTGACAGCACTAACTTAATTGAAGGAATTATGGATGTTTTTCCCCATGTTACTTTTGAGAGTCTTAAAACTCCTTAATGATATATATGAACAGCAAACAACAGAGAGCTGGTCCACATACCATATGGGTGTTTTTTAGAACTAAATCACTGCATTGAGTTAAAAAAGTGGATACAGAAATCTCTGAGAAGCAATACTAAGTTGGTGGATTAATCTTTATTTCTGACCCAAAAATGCTTTGAGGCGCCTGTTAAAGTAAGGAAGCTCTTACAAGTTTTTTAGTGTATCTTCAGTATTTAGCAGCTCAGCCTAATCCTGAATGATCATGCAGTGGAGGATGAGGTGCATTCAGTGATTTGTGGTCTCTTTCATTCCTTTGTTGGTTTCAGCTGTAGCAATGTGTATCACACCAAGCTGTACAATATATTTCTATGTGAGATTTACTGAAGAACTGACAAATTGCATATATTTGTAGATTAGAACACTATTTTGTCATCTCTCCAAACACCACCTGCATGTGTTTTAGTGTCAGTATGGAACACAGAGAAAGCTGATAATATTTAACTATATTTTACCATAACCAACAAATGGAGATTTTACTGTACCACTTTCTTTGTGTCTGATACACCTGATCATTCTGCTTTCCGTTCTAACATCCTTTATCGTAAGTCTTCTGGAGTCTTACTTTCTTTTCTTATCAGCTTGGTAGCTTCAGGTTTAATTCTACAGGTCCTTCTGTGAGCACACCAGGACTGGAAGCCCTGGCCCTTCTGGGGTACGAAATGGTATCTGTGTTTTGCAGAGATCATGCTTGGTTTCATTGTGCAGATGTTAAATGAAGGTGTATGTATTTCTCTTGAGAGACATTGTTTTCTAGTTTCATTGCTTCTCTGACTACTCTCATGAGAATCTCAGACTAGTTGTCATTGTATCTGCATAACAGCACATCATAGTGAGTTTTGACTGTATTGCTTGAAGCTTCTTTTTCTGGTTTCGTTTTTGCCAGGTGATGGCAGTAAAGAACCTTTGCTATTTCAGCCTTTGCTATGAAGTACAGGAAACATTCAGACTCCTAGCCCGCCTCCAAGGGAGAGGACTCGCTTCTTTGATTCCCGTTGCTTCCTTGCAGCTTGTTATAACATCCATTGCAAGATGGAAAAAACAGCGGGGCTTGGGTTGTAGGCTGTCTGGGTTTTTTGTCCTTCTTAATAAATACTAATAGCCATATGTATTTTTCACTTTCCTTTCTCTGTATTGGCCTTCTCATACTGTATATTCTAGTACAACTTCTCAATGCATTCCATACAGTGCAAGCTTTAGTGTCTGGTTTTGAGCTGAAGACATTTAAAACTGCCCCTAGAAGTTTAGCATAGATTGCATGTAAAGGGGGAGAGTGTCCCAATGAAGCTGCTAATCTGGGATTTGTCGCTCAGGCAGATGGTAACATAGCAATATTGTGTCAAAAACATATTCAAATGGAAAAGCTTTGCAGTGAGTCTGGAGTGTACCTGCTGGAAATTGAATAAATCAGCCATTCACAATTGTTTTATTGATGGTCTAAAGGAAGGAAGGGGGAAAAAAGGACCAGACCAAAAAACACAAATGAATTCTTAACAGTCTGATCCTAGAACCATTACTGGTCCAAATGCAATTCTTTCATGTATGCAGAAAAGTTTAATAAAAATGCTAGTAAGGCAAAAAAGAGTTAAAATTCACAAGCTGATAAGCTCCCTGACACTTGTGGGACATAACTCCAATGTTTTCATTCAGGTGTTGGTGAAGGTGCTTCAGGGGTTCCTCAGCCTTTGGTGGGAATAACATATTCATTGTGTTGGATACGACTTCTTTTTTATTTCCTATACCCCCTTTTGTTCAGTTGCAGGCCCACTTTTCTTTGAGTGAACACTGTTGAGTTTATAGGTGCAGGATTTCAGTTCCAGACCTGTGCCCCATATTTTACTTTCTCATGCCTGTACTCCTCTCTGCTCCACCATGTTTCTTCACTTCTCAAGCCTCTGCTGCTGCACCAGGTCTGTGTTTTTCTGTTTTATGTTATCCCTAAATGTCTCACTCTAGATGGAATTCCTTGTTATTTCTGTCTGTATAAAACTATGATTGTACTGTAGCAGATAACACAGATGAAAAAAAATAGCCCTAGAACCTGATCATTTAGGAAAAAATGCTGTTAGAGCTTACAAAGTAAAAAGAGGTTGCAGGCAGGTCAAGAAAAGGTTAAATAGATAAAGCTGAACAAGGCCCAGTCCTGATGCCTTGCAAATTCAGTATGCAACATACAGTCCATTTTTACAGGGCAACACAGTTACCTACCCCATCTTTATCCTGAACATGGGAGTTGGTGTTATAAGGTCTTTACACAGCAGTTATCTTAGCAACCAGGGTGTGAGGGAGGCAGGTGTTGAACTTTTTTTGCTGTAGGGAAGCAGTATGGTAATTTTCCATCACTTTTGTCACTTGAACAATATAATCCCTAGGCCCTGTGGCCACCTTTATGAAACCTAGTTTGTTTCAGTCTGTCCTTGATATCCTACTGAGATTGTTTTAACCTGTCAAATGTGGTAGCACACTTTGGCAACATTCTTTTATTGCACATATTTTGAATTTGACTCTTGTTCTGTGGGGAATGGAGTGCAACTGCTAAGAGTCATTTTATTGGTCACCTTTAGCAACCATCAGGAAAATGGAGCTGTTTCTGTATATGGTGATAGAAGGTATTTAGTCACCCTTAAGCTATTCATTGATAAGTCCAGCTAGACCAAAATTGTACTGTTCCTCTAAATGACAGTGACATCTAATGCAATAACTCAGAATGTATTAACTGAATAAATGCATGCCTTTATTTTTCTGTGTTAATTTGGCTTTTGACAAGGAGTCATCGAAGTGAAAGTGAACCATCATATTATAAATACATTAGAACATGTTTGGAAACCCTTCAGAGCTTCATGATTAATTTTTATCTGCTAGTATCTTGCTAGGTCTTCTAAGTGTTCTTGGCAAAGATGTGTGATAGAGATACAGCAGTCTGAACAGTAGATACCTACAATGGTACACTGAAAGTTTCTGGTAAGTTCATTTCTGCAATATGGCAAATTCCCTCCGAAGTTTAGGATAACCTTCACCAGAATACTAGTGCTCAGACTATTATAACCTGAACAATTACAGAGTATTATACTACTTTATCTTCTTGCTCACCAAGATTTTTTAATTGGCTGTGTCAGCTATTAAAGTCAAAGAATGAAATTTCTACATTCTATGAACAGTTTACAGTGGCTTTTTATTAAGTGCTTAGTTAAGTTTCTTCTGTTCTGTGCCAAACCCCAAAGAAGGGAAATGCTAACAATAAGGTGGGGAACTTTTTTGGCCTGTAATATTTAAGACACTTTGTGTCAGGAGTCACTGTATTTTGATCCAAGGCATTGCTATGCAACTCTTGTTTCAGCTATATATATATATATTAAATAAAAATGAAAACGGCTTGAGCCACCTGTCCTGATTGTCAAGACTGTCTTGGAGATCTGATTCCCAATAACTCTTATAAATTTTCTATTTTAATTGCTAATTGCTGTACCCACAGTCAGTTGTGTAGCAGCACACAAATCTTACTGCTTTTTTGGGTCTTCACTGATCTTATTGTACTGTAATAACAGCAGGTCTGATAAGTACTTACAATCAAACTAGGCAAAGCAAAGCCAACAGTGAGCAAAAGAAGTGTCATACCAGAAATACCAGCATCTGGGGAGTAGCAGATACCTTTCTAGTGTTAACAAGTTTGGAGGGCACATTGAATAAGAGAAATTAAAAAAGAGGAAGAGGTAAACAGAAGCAATGAAGATTTGAAAAAAGAAAACTGAAGTGAGAAATGCAAGGCTACAGATGTGACTATCTCCATGGAGAAATTTCTCTGACTATATGAATATCCAGGATTTTAATGTTGTTCTTTGTTTGGTTTCCATGTACAGCTTTCTTCAAAAGTGTCTGTTCGGGTGAGAGAAAAATGCTTAAGCATCACATCAGCCATAGGAAGTAACAGAAAACTAAGCACCTGAGATCTGTTTTGCAGAGACTGGATGAGTGAAGACTCTTTCAAAGGTTTTGCCTCAATGCACCTCAATAGAAGGCCTGTTTTTCATAGGATTGCAAAACTTGTACAGTTCTTACTCTTCTTAGAATTTTGGCTTTGATCTAAACTCTGGATTTAACTACACAAATACATCAGCTGCAACTTTACATTCTTCTTATCTACCCAGAAACAGCTCTGCTAAATTGCTTCCATGTCCTTTGTGATAGTCTTTTATCATCACATTGTTTCATGATAAATTTCTTTGGAGCTTTTTGTCTCCCAACAAGCTTTGGAAAGAAGAAATTCACCTTTTGTTAAACTCTCTCAAAGCAGTAGTGGAGAGAGTCATATGCTTAGTGGATAGTGACATCGGTGTATCCTAGCAAGACACAGAATGACAGTGCCTCCCTTTCTGTTTTTCAAACTTTTTAGGAGTCCAGTTCCGTATTTCCACCAGCATGTCAAAGAGTGGGCAGCGGATGGTGTCTCAGAGGAATTTACATAAAAATACAATGTCACATATTTTGTTCAGAGTAGAACACTTTTTCCAGAAGAGACTGACATCACTGAGCACTCATCATTGACAAGAAAAGCTGGTGAGTCAGAAAGTCTAGGTCAACTCAACTCTTGAGCAGGACATCTTGTCTAACCTTCACTCCTATGTCCTTGTAATCAAACAAGGTTACACTTGAGAATAGAAAGAGGCCAGCCTTGGAAATTAGAAACAAGAGAGAAATTCAGCTTGTGCTGTGATGGTATGTGTGCAGCATAAGTGACAATTATAGAGAAGGATTTGTTGAAAGATGATCTTTTGCTAGTAGAGTGTCTGAGAGGTAGGGTAGCTTGACATCTGAGGTGGTGATGAGGAGCAAGAGTACACTTTGTTTTTAAGAGCAGGTCTGACTATAACTATAAACAGTGAATTGCCTGGGGGGTGAATTGCCTACAGGCCTACTGTAAACATGAAATCAGTGTTGTGTTATTTTTAGACAGTATGGAAGACACCCATCTTCCACACACTGGTCATTTCATATTATCTTAGGATTTGTTATTTGTGTCTTATGAGAATATCAGTGTCTTGAGTGAAATCTTTTCTTCAAATGTTGATATTGGCTGAATTAATGACTTCTGGGTCCTATCTGTACATAGCCATGTTCACAGTCTTATTTGGGGATATGAAAATGAAAACCTAGCTGAGTGTGTCAGCATCTGCCTGTCACCCAGTATTTACTGACAAACTCTGTTTAGTTGCCTCTTCTTAGATCTCTTTGCAGCTGATGCCATACAAGAATGATGACCTTTCAGCTGTTCTAGTGGGGAATGAGCCCCTTAAGTTTGAGCTCCTACTAGAAGGCTGTAATCTTGGCAGGAAAACAAGAAGTCTGCACCTTAATTTGATTCAAAGTGGGAACTGAAGCTACTTTTTACTAGACTCTTTTTTTCCCCTGTGATGAGATGTGCTGACACATCATCCAAAGATGGCGGGAAGAGTTAAATAAGCAAGCAAAGCAAAAACCAGCAGGAAGAAAACTTGAAACTGCAAAATAAAATAATGTAAGAGACTATTCCATATCAAAGAAGGATAACAGAATTTGTGAATAGAAGGCAAACAATGCTCAGATTTAAAAAAATGCTGAAATCAGGTATTCCTAAAAACAGGATACAGAATAAATCATCTGTCTTAGATTTCTTTCAGGAGAAATATTGTAAGGCATCTTTGGGAGGAGGCTTTTGCTGTACAAAAAAAGGCAACTTCAGATGAAATATTAATGAAATTACTCCACAGAAAAGGAATAGGGAAAAAAGAGTACTCTCTCTTCTCAAGTTTATTCCTTGGAAGGATCTTGGCATTAAGAAAAAGCAACCAAAAAGGAGCATAAAATATTCTTTTCCTTCTAAACTTGACAGGTAAAACATGAACAGAAAGATTACCTTACTAAAAGTTCTTAAAAGTCACAAAATTACGTCATATTATGCACTGTCTACTATTTTCTTACATGTAGCTATGTAAAATAAATGAATGTGTAATTTATCCTAGAACACATTGCATGTAGTATGAGAAATTTTAATACTGGCACTATATATAAAATTATAATCAACTTAGAATACAAATTCTTGACCTAAATAAGTAGAAAGACTGCAGTACAAGGTTTTATGTGCAACATAGATGTGCTAGAAAAATCATTGCTATTATTCTGGGTGTCAACAGTACTTTTTATTGCTATTTTACTCCATACTATATAAATTTTTTGTGGTACTTTCAACAGTTATTTGAAATAAAATATTCTTGCAAGAAAAAGGTTTCATATACAAATACCACATGATCAATATTTACTCAAGAATGGGTTCACAAATTATTTTTCTGTTATATTTACCTTTGTGCAACTATGTTGCATGTGGTCATTAGTGATTAAAAGAGCTCAGTATTTGAAAAGAATTTCCAGGCAGTAGGATTTGTGATTCTGTATGTTTCTATTATACTGCTTGCTATTGCCTAAGAGATGGGGAGGATTAACTGAACAGTTTGTACGAAAATCCAACTCTGTAGAAGCACCATTAAGATCTTCCCTGGGGAGATCCAGTATTACTTTCAGGAACACTGAAACCCTAAGGAAAGGAGGGCTAGCAAAACTAAGGGAAATAAGGAGTACAAACTATGGTCACATCTTGCGTGGTCATCCAAGTTCCAATTATATGCAGTGAAACAGATAGATAGTAGAATCATAAAATAATGTATTCCCTTTTTTCTCTCTTTGTATTTTTAGTACTTGGAGTTCTGAGTATAATGTCTCTATAAACATTTCCAGATTTTTAACTGTCTGAGGAGAGTTCTTATGAATACTTTAAACAGAACTAACTTAGATGAACTACATAAATCTCATAATATATTTTAGCTTCTGTGACAAAAATGAGTGTGATCCTTCCATCATTTACTCTTTTGCCAGTGTGGATACCTGTTGTGCATATGCAGTCACGTTTTAGTTTTGAAAACAGTCTGCAATATATCATGTTTTCAGATCACTTCCAATGTGTGAATGTATAGGAGGAAAGGAAAAATAGTGGAGGGCTGAACAGTTATGCAATTAAATTAACTATACTATTTACCCTTGTGCTTATTGCTTCTACCATGTTGATTTATCATCTCACAGGGCTGAATCACTTCCATGCTAGCTACAGGTTTGGTTTGGGTCGGAACTCATTGGAGCAGCTGTTCATTCCTCCAGGTTAAATTAGGGAGCAGTTCAGTGCTCTTCTGTTTAATAATTGGTAAATCGCTGGATGCTTCAGTCAGTAGCATGAACCTATGGAGCTCAAATGAACAGGGGAAAGGACATGGCATGTGAGTAAATTTTTGAGATGGAGTGCTGATTTTGGCTGGGGTAGAGTTAATTTTCTTCCCAGTGGCTGGTATGGGGCTGTGTTTTGGATTTGTGCTGAACAGAGTTGATAGCACAGAGATGTTCTTGTTATTGCTGAGCAGGGCTTGCACAGAGCCAAGGCCATTTCTGCTTTTTGTACAGCCATGCTGGGGAGGAGACTGAGGGTACATGTGAGGCTGGGAGGAGACACAGCCAGAACAGGTGACCCCAGCTGACCAAAGGGACATTCCAGACCAAATGGCATCATGCTCAGTGTATAAAGTGGGGGAAAGGAGGAAGGGGGGAATATTTGGAGTGATGGCGCTTGTCTTTCCAAATCACCGTCCCAGGTGATGGAGCCCTGCTCTCCTGGGGATGGCCAAACACCTGCTGGCCATGGGAAGCAGTGAATTCATTCCTTGATTTGCCTTGCTTGTGTGTGTGGCTTTTGTTTTCCCTATTAAACTGGCTTAATCTCAGCCCATGAGTTTTCTACCTGTTACATTTGGTTGCTGGCTGTGGTTAAAGCACTACAGATAGTGGAGAAATGGAAAAGACCTCTGAAGAGTTAGCAGTGGGTAGAGGTGTTTATGAGTGCCATGGGGAAAATGGAACTGGAAGTTGGGTTCTGGCCAGTGGCACCACACAAGAATGTGGTGCCCAGGAGCTCCAAGAGGGCACCAGCTTTGGGTGTGGTCCAGACAACAAGTGTTTGACAAATGAAAAGGCTGAAGTGGGGTCAGCCTTTTCATTTAAATATTCATAAACTATGAATATTTAAAGGTAAAAAATATTTTTTCTCTATTCTCCCTACATTTTTAGAGAGAGCATGTTCACCAAGGTGAGGCAAAGGCGATTATTAAATTTGCATAATGAATTTGGTTTTGTTATCTTTGTGTTCAATTCCTTGGAAAAACAAACCGATTATCTTATTGCATATGACCTTTCTGATAGCTATCATAGGCTTCATAGATGGTGATGGACCAAACTACCAAAAAATGAATGTTTTTTCCTTTGTTCTACTTAATACACTCCTGCTCTTGAGCTGCAAGATATACAAAGCTAAGCAAAATAGACACACTAGGCAAATGAATTAATATAGTAATTTAACATACAGCTAATTGCTTTTTACATGCTGTAAAAAGTTTTCTTAAAGGAATTGTGACTTTATTTCTTTTAACAAATACAGTTGTTTGTTTGTTTTTAATAATATCTAGAGTGGTAGTGACAGATTCCTAGTGAGTTTTGCTAAAAATAACTAGATGGGTGTACAAGTTATTGTATGATTAAAAGATAAATTTGGTTTGCTGAGCATAATTTTCTTGTGAAGAGGACTTCTGTTGCTCTATAATATTTTTATGCCTGGTGTACTTGTAGGAAGCAATCTGAAGAAAATGACTGGAGTAGGAATACCAGCTGTGAAAGGGAGTAAGTGCTGGAAGTAACTTTCCTCTATGAACACATACACTTGTGTAATAAATAGAAGAAAAATCAGAGTGCCTTTAGCAGCCTAATTGGTTATTTTCTGTTACTCTATTATTGTGCTCCTAGGAAAAATCCAGGTCTCTTGGTTCTGGATCTCCTGGTTAATGTCAGTTCATTGGCTTACAGCTTCCAGTATTTAAGTTTTTAAAATAATTTTTTCCTTTTACAGCTTTATAGTATTTACTCCTTTTGAGGCCATGTAAGAAATAATGGTAAAAGGAATTCCACTGTTAATTATTGAATTAAAGTAACTGTAGAAACATGAATTTGAGGTCCGAAAACAGCATTTGGAATGGTTTAAGACAGTAGTATATATTACCCATCACAAACAATCTGTCTTGCTGAACAGAAATGTCTTGTTCTGTGAAGCAGCATGTTATGCATGGAAGTGTATAGAAACAAATAAATTAACCAGAAATTAACCGAAAAACCTGGGGAAAAAAATCTTAACCCAAAGGAAAAAACCTCATAAGGGAAGCTCAGCCTCCTAAAAGTAGCAGAAATGAAAAGAAATAAGAATTCTCATCCTTCAAACCAAATTTCTTAAGGCTTTATTTTATTCGAAAATTTAAAAATACTTGTCTAAATGCAGACTGTTGATCTCTGGGTTCTTTCTATTTTGTACTTTTAAATTTTGTTTGGTTTTTGAAAATGCTGTCTGCATTCCCTCTGTATTTTGTACAGCTCTGAGAATATATTAAAAATATGCTGTTGTTTAGAATCATATTGAAAGGTGAAAAAATATTTAAATGTTTTTTAAATGCAAAAAATACAGTTCTTCTAGAACTGAAGTTGTTCACTGATTACTGGGAATCTGTCAGATTGAATTTACTTGTTCAGTAGTTACCATTTTACTTTGCTTGCTTCAAAATGTGATCTACAACTTGTTTTAAAAATAGATTGAAAAGTTTAGTTTAGTTACAAAGGAGTTTACTCAGATGCATCTGTTTCCAAAACCTTGTAGAGCCATACAAGGCAAATACAACTGATGTACTTGTGCTTTTTCTTCCAGCTCTTTCAGGGCAGGTGGCTATTAGAAGCAAAAGTTCTTTTTAGGCTAGAGGCTTATGGACCTATTTTTTAGCTATATAATATCAGAATAGACTTGAAAACTCACAGAGGTGTAATAAATAATTTATGATGCTGTGATGAACTCTCAGCCAATGCAGATACTTTTTGAGCTGGACCTGAACTTATTTAATACTCTGGGTATGTCCATTTGACATCTGTTCTTAAGTTATTGTATGTTTCTGTATTGCAAAATTAAAACCAAAGTTTTTTGTTTCTTTAGAACCAAGTTATTACATATACTGGAAATGTTGGAAATATTTTTTTTGTAATTTCTAAAACAAATGTTGTTACTAATGAATACTTCTTTAAATAGATCATCTGTCCTGAATCAAATTCCCCCTTGTTTGTTGCAGTGAAGTGGTACAGTTCTCAGGGATGATAAAAGTAGCTGAACCCAAAGCTTACAGGTGGATATATATTTTAAAAATATATGTCTGAATGAAAAAAAAAAACAACCAACAAAAGCCAAACCACAAAAAAACTCCAAAGAGGGGTTGGCGTGCATATATGAGTGTGAATTCCTTCATCAAGGATAGTTTTGAAAACACTTTTGTACTCCGAAATCAGAAAAGTGAATCAGACCCATCAAGTTACTTGCTGCCCATGGCAGGAATCTCTAGTTTGTCAGTTCAGCTACAGAGTTCAGCAAGCCTGTGTGGAAGAGCTGAATCTCCTCAGCAGTGTGCAGTAGGCAGGGCTGTACAGTCCAGCCTTCTTTAGAAGCACATTGGGTTTGTTTAATGTGGGCCCTTTTCTGCTGTGAACCACATGTTCTCAGGTATACAGCCGGGTTTGAACAGCTGCTCCTAAATCTCCTGCAATTGAAATTTTGTTCCCCCCTCACGGCTTTAACTGCACTTGTAGTTCCTTTTTCTGTTTCTGATCAAAGGAGTTGCCAGGAAGGGAAAACAGTTTTTGACCTGCAGATGGGTACAAGTATTGATCTGCCGTGAGTGTTGCTCCGTGTGCCTGTTCCTACTTCACAGGGATGTGGCGCTTCCTCGGCAATTCACCCGCCAGCTCAGCTTTCCCTTTACAACTCCCACACTTGCAGCTTCTAAAGTCACTGCTTGGCAAGGTGAGGCTGAGCTCTGGAAACATCCTGTCTACATCAGTATGGAGATAGGAAAGCTGCTTTTTATTCATACTGTTTGTTGTAGCATAAATGCAATTTTCCTGTAAGTTTCCTCTGTGAAAGGGTGCACAAATTTAGGTCTGTGTGAACTAGGAAAAACTCAGCACTGCTAAAGTGAGGGTTCGGTTCTAACACATTATATTTTAGGTGGGAAAAGAAATGCTCCACTATTCAGTCAGCTGGGGAAAGAAGAGAATTGGAGTTTGAGTCACTTGAGTGCTGTTCTATTTATGCAGATGTTTGCTATTCACTATATTCTGCTATAATATTTTAGAAAAATATTCTCTTTTCTAATCTATAAAACAGTCATGTTTTATAAATTATATTTAAATGACACTGTTTCTTTGCACCTAGCAGAAACATTACTAATGTATGGAGACCAGTGCAAAAACTTAATTTGCCTCTGTAGCCAGACACCATTTTTCTTTGTAGGCAGAAGATACAAACATTGGTTTTAAAGAAGCAGCAGTGATGTCTGCACAAGACAGACACTGCTATTTATATGATGCAGAAAGGTTTTACTTCCCTTTTTTTTTTTTAATAAATGTGGTTGCTATAGAGATATCTGAAACTCATCACTGTCTCTAGCTACATTCTGTGGCCTATTATTCCTGAGGAATAGTCCCTAAAGCATCATAGCAATTGGTTACAATTTTCCTCTTCCTAAAAATTGCCCATTCCCTCTGCATGAATTGTTCAAATAAAGGGGTTGTCTGCAGATGATCTCGGCATAGTTGTAGGAAGTTATTTTGCCACTAGCAAAACTGTTGCTGTATGAAGAGAAACCATATATCTGAGAAGATATTTTTCTGCCTTTGTTCTGACTCTTTGGTAGCCAGGAGCATCCACTGATGCAACTTCTGGTCTCTAAATGCTCAACTTGGCAGTGCCCTGCTCTGCAGTGGCATGGAGAAAGGCACAGTGCTTATTCCAAAGTGTGAAGAGGGATTTAGTTCCCAGGTGAGGTGTTCTCATTTATTGTTGAAAAGATGTATTAGCATATGCAAAATAACCTTTAATTAAGGCAATGCTGGCAAATGTGTTGCTGGTCATAAAATGAAAAAAAAAGTGCATCAGCTGGTCATGGCTAAAAGAGCTTACAGGAGTTGTGGCTGCACTACATAAACGTGTGTTTATAAAAGTTCGATTAGTGGCATGTTAAAACTACTGTACAACAGAAAATACTGGTTATTGAGGAGAAGAATGGGAGGTATCTGGGATGAAAATTGTCTGATATGCTGGAATTAATTTGCTTTTTAAGTTCTTGTAGCTTGAGAAAATGTTATGATGCTGACTCAAACCAGCTTGCATCACACCTCTGTGATTCTTACAGGACAATTTATGCAGGGAATAGGGCAGCTGGGCATGGATCTACCTCCAATTCACACAGAGAAATGAAGCCCCATTCATCTGGTTCCCCTTAAGCTCTGGGTCCTTTTTGTACCAGCTCATAATGAGGACTCTTTTCTGTAAAGGCTTCCAATGTGGTACAATGGCACATTCCATATCACTAACCCACCTGAATGGACACTGTGTGGTATCTCTTTAATTTGTAGTTTGTTTGCACAAAAAGTGCCATTTTTAAGAATAAAGCAACCAGCACAAGTAAGATTTGTTATGCAGTTATAAAAGAGATGTAAAAGGTAAATAATGTAGGCAGTGTAGACAAAACTAAGGCAGGCAAATGTTGGGAAGAAAACAACCAATACCAGTTACAAACTTCTGATGGACCGCTGTAGTTTATGATCTATAAATACAAATATATAGAAATCAATTTCTATTTCACTTATTTATCAGTTCTGTTAGCTGCCATTTCACTGTTTGTATTAGGGCTCTGTTACAATGTATGGGGTCTTAAAGGAGAGTGTAATATAGCATTTTACTGTTTTCAGTGTTTTATAAAGCTAATATACTGAATAAAATAAAGCTAATATACTGAACCTAGAGAAATCTATTTTAGTTATTCAGTCTACGTTTTTGAGGGCTGAGTCTTTAGAATTCCATAGCTAATTGTACAGGCTGCCAACCAATCCCACTAGTGTTCCTCACACCTTTGTTTTCAAAATGGGCATGTTTTTAAAGTAGTCACAAGACTACTTTGAATCTGTATTGGCAGATATGTATGGATATTTCCAAGTTCAAGGTTAGTTGGTGGAGGAGCAATCTTCAATTTCATATCAAATATTTACATGACATAATGAAGCTGCTCTTTTTAGCTCAGCAGCCTGCCAGGTAGATGTACTCTAGACTGAGAACATGGCCAGAGCAAATGGGGGCTCAGTTATCAGAACCATTCCTTCACTTCAAAATACTGGTTTGTGACATTATCCTGCATACTGTCTAAATTTCATGTTTCACTGTGAGTGTACTGAAACTACCACCAATAAAAAAACAAACAAACAAAAGGTGTCTGAATTTTATACCTGTGCTTTATCATATGGTTGTACTTTAATTTGTCAAAAATCCTTACCCAAGAAATGTTTGCTGTTCGTATGCAGTCTGAACTTGTGTTGGTCACTGCAAATAGCTGTGTTTTCTTTTACAGACTCAGAATGTGAGTGTCCTAATTCAAGAGCATGTGCAACACAAATCAAAAACCTGGAAAGTCTTCATTTCCAGGCCAGGTTCAGGCCATCTTAAGTGTTCCAGGGAAGGTTAAAAAGGAGCAGGTGAAGCTATTGCAATGCATAGGAGATGGCAGCAGGAATAATTATCTTAGCTGACCGCCAGGTGGTTATGTTTGCTTAACCCACGTTAAAGGGGTGGGGATGAGAGTAGGGTATTGGATGTGTTAGTTTTAGGCTGTGTTTATCTGAGTGTAGAAAAAAAAGTCCATCATAGTTTCATGTCTACTTTAGGGGAAAATAGGGGTAGTACTTCAAGTTTGTTGATGTTGTTTTAGGTGTATGATGGTGCCTGTGATTTCAAGCAACTGTGTAGGTAAGAACTTTAATTTCATTTCTGTATTCTGCTGCAGATATTTCTCCCCACTGTATATTCCTCTCTTGTTTTAGGCTTCACTTTGAGCTTTGTAGCATGTTCCATGTCTGTAAACTAATAACTCAGATTAAATTGCTGAGAGTTGTTCTTATGTGTCCTATAAATTTGGTAAGTGGTTCAAATTCATCAGCCAAATACTGATTTAGGAAACCTTCTCCTGTGTCTGCTTTTTGGGTTTAGTTGCCTGTTTGTAAATGTTTACCATCAAAAATCACGAAGGCAGATTACAGTTGGTGGGTTTTGTTGTGAAGTTATAAGAAAATAAGCCCTGAATAAGATGAAATAGAAGGCACTGTTTTTTATTATAGAGAAGGGATTCATTCAGGAAAAAGTAACCTCTAAACTGGGGGGGAGCAATGTTATTTAGAACTGGAGCATGGCTTGGCACTCTGCTGAGGGTAAGTTGCAGCATATTGATGCAGCGCGGCAGGAGCAGATTGGAGAATCTGACTGCAATCTCCTTTCATTTACTGTCATGCTGGGTGAATAGGGTGAAACACCAATTGCTTATATGACTAAGGAATATTGAGAGAGTACTGAATGAATTTTACCTGTCTTTCTTAGCAATTTAGCAGCTGGAAATGATTGCAAGCTAGTATCATAAGATCAGTCAGAATGAAGAGCTGTCGTTGGAGAACATCTGTGTTAAAATGATCAAGCAGCACTATCATAAAGGTTTTTTAATTCTTGTGACACATAAGTATATGTGTGAGTAGCCATGAGTAGTAATAACATAACAGATTTTTTTTTTTTAACTTAAGGAAGTGGCCTAGATGTGGGACTTTTCAGCGAAGAGGTGATATACTCATAGAAAACAGGGTGATGTGCTGCTGGCATATCTGAAAGTCAGCATACTGCTTTAATGTCTGGAGGAGTTCCAGGTTTAATGAGCATTCAAGCTCCTTTCTGCTGTGGGAACAGCATAATGAATACCGACAAGCCTGTGTTGCAGGTTGGCTGACACAGCTGTCCTCAGAATTCAAGGGCTTTCATAGTTGCCCATCCCTGAGTTCTTCACTGCTGTTGAGTAACTCCCTGACCCCAGACTCAGTATCCTTCCTGACAATGAAAGTAAGTCAAAGACTTGGAAAATTGCTTTCTCGCCACTTCTGGAAGTGATAAAGTGAAGTGTCATCTTAAAATCAAAAACCCCTCCTGTCTTTCAGTGCACTGTGTATAAATGTCGGTCTTTGTTATGTGCTGTTCTGTATGTGCATATTTGGGGAGCAGAGTGATGGAAGTTCAGAATGCTGCCATTGCTGAATAATTGTGGAGTAAACTTTTACTGAGCATAACATTGAACACAAGTGAAAGGAGCCAAGTGTGTTGCACAACACTGCTCTTTGTCCTTATACAGCAAGTAGGGCTGCTTTAAAGGAGTATAAAAGAGAAATAGCCAGGGTAGCTATCAGATGAACTGTGATGCTCTTTTGCTATGCGTGTATATTCTGTTAGGTAGTGAAGGCTCAATCTTCTCAAATGCACTTGAGCCATCAGAGTAGAGTTGGTTCTTCCATGAAGATGAATATAGGGAGAAAAGTATCAACTACAGTGAACTATAGAGGAAAAATGCTAGTTTTTATTTTGGTTGAGGAGGGTACACTGTGGAAGTCTGTGGATGCCTAGGTGTGGGTTTTGTGTTGAAGACAAGTTGCTCAAAATCTCCTCTTCAGCAAGAGATACCTTACTGTGTACCAAACCTGATGATCACTGTGAAGAAAGAGCTCTTAGAGGCACCTGAGATAATGAATTACTTACAGGAGCCAGTCCTAAGGCCTGGCAGCATGATTCTTCCCTCATTCAGGCCTTCCATGCACTTATAATTTTCAGAGCACAAGATGAAAGTCTCTTGAAGATGACATAATTGGGTTCAGACCAAGTTTTAGGAAGAATTTGAAGCAAAATCAATAATGTAATATTATGCTGGTTATTTTACTAACTGTCACAGAAAGTGAATAGTAAAATGTAGCCACTAAAAGGTGGATCTGATTCTTAAATAGCAGCTTTGACAGGTGAGACATCTAAGGGGCTTACAATGATGGCACCTGTAACATTGAAAGTACAATTCTGGGACATTGGGTCACCTTAAAGAACAGTAGGTGGTAGCAAGGTTTGTTGACTGTGCAACACTCAGAGTGCAAAGAGCTTCCTATGTAACTTGGCATTTGCTTTTGCTTTAGTTAGAAATGATTCTTGAGTGTTTTAGTGTTTTGAGTATTAGGTAGTTGTTTTTTTTTTTTTTTTTTTTTTTCAAGCAGTTGATGCAAAAGGCTGCAGCTGAAATCAGGGCCCTAAATGTTGAACCCACCTTTTGTGTGTAAGTTGCTAGTTTTTTATTCAACCGTTTGTTATAAATCATGCTTGGTGTAGGCTGGAAAGGGCCTTTGGAACTGTCTAATTTGATCCCTGATCAACTTGCTTATTTTTACTTTACAGTGAGAAAGAGTATGTAGCTTTTTGATCTGGTTCAAAATATTTCAGGTAAAATGTACTTGGCTGCAGACAGCTTCAGTAAGTAGTGTGACTAATTCATTAACAATACCTTCATTTCACATTTGCTTTTAAATTTCACTCCCACAGATGACAAAGGAAATTAGAGGTGGGAGAGATTAATTTCTGGGTTTTGTGCTGGGAACTCTCTTGTCCCCAGTGTTCCAGACTATGTGTATTTGTAGTTTGAGCTGGACTAGTTTTCATGTCCCCTTCACTTTTATTAGTGATGTCATTTCTTGCACGAGAGCAATAACCCTGGCAGGAGAAGTTCAGTTTGTGAATTGTTCTCGAATCAGAAACCTACAGAGTTAAACTCATGTGGAGTAGCCCTGTGCTTCTCCTTCAAGCACTTTGAGGCTTGCTGATCGAAAACACTTATCAAATTGAGCTAAATTAGTGTACTGCAAATTTGGGATGCTCAATTTAGCATTACTGTGAAAAATCCATTTGGGATAATAGACTTTGCCCTAGGGATTTAGAAGAGCCACAAGTAAAAAAAACAATAGCTCGGTCTTGGATTGCTAATTAAAATTTAGTAGCATTGGGAAGTGTTTCATGCTTCAGTCTAATTTTGGACAGATATGAATCACAGAATATCCTGAGCTGGAAGTGGCCCACAAGAATAATCAGAATCCCACTCCTGACTCTGCACAGGGCAGTCCCAAGAGTCACACCATGTACCTGAGAGCCTTGTCCAAACACTCCTTCAGCTCTGTCAGGTTTGGTGCTGTAATCACTTCTCTGGGGAGCCTGTTCCAGTGCCCAGCCACCCTCTGGGTGAAGAACCTTGTCCTAATAGCCAACCTGAACCTGCCTTGACACAACTTCAGGCCATTCCCTTGGATCCTGTCACTGGTCATCACAGAAAAAAGATTAGTGCCTGTCCCTCTGCCTTCTGTTTGTGACAAAGTTGTAACTGCAATGAGGTCTCCCCTCAGTCTCCTCCAGTCTGAACAGACCAAGTTATGTCAGATGCTTCTCATATGGGCTCCCCTCAAGGCCTTTCACCATCTTTGATGCCCTGACTCTAACAGAGAGATATCTTTATATTGAGGCACCCAAAACTGTCCCCAGCATTCAAGGTGAGGCTGCCCCAGAGCAGTGCAGGGCAATCCCCTCCCTTGCCCAGCTGGCAGTGCTGTGCCTGATGCACCCCAGGACACACTTGGCCCTTCTGGCTGCCAGGGCTCTGCTAAATCCTATTCAACTTGTCACTGACAGGGACCCTCAGGTCTCTTTCTGCAGTGCTGCTCTCTAACCTCTTACATCCTAGGCTGTATGTGTGTGATAGATTCTCTAGATAAGTTAATGTAGAGAGATACTCGCGAAGACTAAGGAGGTCTATTATAGTGTCTCTTCTGCTACACTAATCTTGTAGTGACTTTGGGTCTTGCCTTTCTTTATAGATGACCTGAACTGAAAAATGGGATAGGTTGCAGGGCACAAGGCTGTTGGTCTCCAGAAGGGCTGTTAGGTTTGCAGATCACTGGTGTTTAGAAAAAAGGACTATATTAACAATATAAAGTGCAGCTAGAAGACATTGAAATACTAATGCCAGAAGAAAAGTTAAGTCTTTGCAGTAAGGTTTACAGTCTTGAAATTGCAGACAAAGCTGTTCCTCACCATTTCTGAAGGCGTCTTAGGACCTAGAATTTTGAAATTTTGTTTATTTTAGCAAAATGAGCCTATCTAGGCATGCCATTGCTCTTTGTTAATATGCAGAAGAGTTAAATAAAAGGAAAATAGAGAAGGAAGGAGACAGTGAAGACAACTTTGCATTAAGAGACAATGGAATCAGACTGCAATTTAGGATACAATCTACTTGTAAGAGGACATTATTTTTGCACATACCTTGATGGGAGTGGGAGAAAAAGAAGTCTTAACTTCTTTTTCCACAAGAGCCTTCATAAACCTAGAGAATTTATTATAATTGACTTTTGCAGCACAGAAATTATGTTCAAGATCTAGGAGGCTTTTCCTAGTCTTCATTAACAGAAACTGTCTTGTACTTATATGATCTACTTGGCTTTACCTTTACAGGAAAATAACATAATAGTGTTGAAGGGAATACTTGTAAACTCTTGTGTAACAAGTGATACTTAGATCCATTTGTGTGAATAAGCCTGCTTCCATCCGGTGTGGGGAACATGAAAATAATTTTATTATCCTCTGTGCTGGCAAGAGTATTCTGAATTATAAGTACATATAGTATTTATACTATTGATAGCTATAGCATAATTTTTCTTTTATATTAGTGGTTTTAGTCACAAAAATGTAACTTTTAGCCAATTGCCATAGATGGGAAAGCCAAGTAGAATACTGGGGCAAGAAAAATATAATGACAAAAATTGGAAAGCCTTTCACCCCTGCCCCTCCCCACTCTTCAAGACTGTGTGCCTCTTCCTAGAGTCTTTTTCATAGGAAACAATTTATTGTGTAATGCGGATGTTGTAAATCCCATTAATTTTCCACTGAAGTTGCACCCTCCCTCCCCTGAAGGGAATATTGTTAATTCTGAGTATAGCAGAGATCAGCACCAGTGTAATTATGCAGAAAATCTTCTTGGCATCACTTTGAATGCTAGTTAAGCTGCTGTTTCTATTTTCCCCACTACTGGAGACTGCAGTCTACTGAGTTCCTGCTGAGCACACAGGAACACAGTCTGGAGTTTGTCTATGTTTCAATATAGAAAACGGAAGATTGTTGTTGGAGAGGAGAGTAAAAGAACAATCGTTGTAACTCTAGGCCTTTTCTGGACTGGATCTTTGAGGTTGGATTCTGTATCTGAAATGCTGTAAAATAATTTATTGAGGATTTTAGATGCCTTTGTGAAGAAAGTTATTGAAGTAAGCTGAAGCAGGAAAGTGCTTCTATGCCCTTACTAATGAGGAAAAAATATTTAAAATATGCACATGTTAATTTTAGTGTAATACAGAGCATGAAGAAAAATCTTAAAAACATGACCTTCTAAACAAAAAATGCTTCCTAATATATCTGAAGCACTTTAATCATAGTATTACTTTTATTAAATATGNCACAGAAAAAAGATTAGTGCCTGTCCCTCTGCCTTCTGTTTGTGACAAAGTTGTAACTGCAATGAGGTCTCCCCTCAGTCTCCTCCAGTCTGAACAGACCAAGTTATGTCAGATGCTTCTCATATGGGCTCCCCTCAAGGCCTTTCACCATCTTTGATGCCCTGACTCTAACAGAGAGATATCTTTATATTGAGGCACCCAAAACTGTCCCCAGCATTCAAGGTGAGGCTGCCCCAGAGCAGTGCAGGGCAATCCCCTCCCTTGCCCAGCTGGTGATGCTGTGCCTGATGCACCTCAGGACACACTTGGCCCTTCTGGCTGCCAGGGCTCTGCTAAATCCTATTCAACTTGTCACTGACAGGGACCCTCAGATCTCTTTCTGCAGTGCTGCTCTCTAACCTCTTACATCCTAGGCTGTATGTGTGTGATAGATTCTCTAGATAAGTTAATGTAGAGAGATACTCGCGAAGACTAAGGAGGTCTATTATAGTGTCTCTTCTGCTACACTAATCTTGTAGTGACTTTGGGTCTTGCCTTTCTTTATAGATGACCTGAACTGAAAAATGGGATAGGTTGCAGGGCACAAGGCTGTTGGTCTCCAGAAGGGCTGTTAGGTTTGCAGATCACTGGTGTTTAGAAAAAAGGACTATATTAACAATATAAAGTGCAGCTAGAAGACATTGAAATACTAATGCCAGAAGAAAAGTTAAGTCTTTGCAGTAAGGTTTACAGTCTTGAAATTGCAGACAAAGCTGTTCCTCACCATTTCTGAAGGCGTCTTAGGACCTAGAATTTTGAAATTTTGTTTATTTTAGCAAAATGAGCCTATCTAGGCATGCCATTGCTCTTTGTTAATATGCAGAAGAGTTAAATAAAAGGAAAATAGAGAAGGAAGGAGACAGTGAAGACAACTTTGCATTAAGAGACAATGGAATCAGACTGCAATTTAGGATACAATCTACTTGTAAGAGGACATTATTTTTGCACATACCTTGATGGGAGTGGGAGAAAAAGAAGTCTTAACTTCTTTTTCCACAAGAGCCTTCATAAACCCAGAGAATTTATTATAATTGACTTTTGCAGCACAGAAATTATGTTCAAGATCTAGGAGGCTTTTCCTAGTCTTCATTAACAGAAACTGTCTTGTACTTATATGATCTACTTGGCTTTACCTTTACAGGAAAATAACATAATAGTGTTGAAGGGAATACTCGTAAACTCTTGTGTAACAAGTGATACTTAGATCCATTTGTGTGAATAAGCCTGCTTCCACCTGGTGTGGGGAACATGAAAATAATTTTATTATCCTCTGTGCTGGCAAGAGTATTCTGAATTATAAGTACATATAGTATTTATACTATTGATAGCTATAGCATAATTTTTCTTTTATATTAGTGGTTTTAGTCACAAAAATGTAACTTTTAGCCAATTGCCATAGATGGGAAAGCCAAGTAGAATACTGGGGGAAGAAAAATATAATGACAAAAATTGGAAAGCCTTTCACCCCTGCCCCTCCCCACTCTTCAAGACTGTGTGCCTCTTCCTAGAGTCTTTTTCATAGGAAACAATATATTGTGTAATGCAGATGTTGTAAATCCCATTAATTTTCCACTGAAGTTGCACCCTCCCTCCCCTGAAGGGAATATTGTTAATTCTGAGTATAGCAGAGATCAGCACCAGTGTAATTATGCAGAAAATCTTCTTGGCATCACTTTGAATGCTAGTTAAGCTGCTGTTTCTATTTTCCCCACTACTGGAGACTGCAGTCTACTGAGTTCCTGCTGAGCACACAGGAACACAGTCTGGAGTTTGTCTATGTTTCAATATAGAAAACGGAAGATTGTTGTTGGAGAGGAGAGTAAAAGAACAATCGTTGTAACTCTAGGCCTTTTCTGGACTGGATCTTTGAGGTTGGATTCTGTATCTGAAATGCTGTAAAATAATTTATTGAGGATTTTAGATGCCTTTGTGAAGAAAGTTATTGAAGTAAGCTGAAGCAGGAAAGTGCTTCTATGCCCTTACTAATGAGGAAAAAATATTTAAAATATGCACATGTTAATTTTAGTGTAATACAGAGCATGAAGAAAAATCTTAAAAACATGACCTTCTAAACAAAAAATGCTTCCTAATATATCTGAAGCACTTTAATCATAGTATTACTTTTATTAAATATGCTGAAGTTTAGGGAGTCTGTTCTGAACTCATCTCTGACCTACACATATATTCCTGCAAACTTGTGAGTTGTGCACTTTTACCAAGCTCATATTGCATTCAGCTCAATGAAAAGCTAAGCATCCTGGTGACTGAATATTGATTTTTCTGGGAGAGCTGCATTCCCTACACTTCAATTTGGATTCTATGAAAATTGAACTCCTGTTTGGGTGCAAGTGCTCTCAGAAGAAACCCCATTTTTTTTGGTAAAGAAAAGTCTTATAGAGAGCTATTAAAACACAAATAGAATGTATATTTTTGGAGAGAATATCATATATTAATGTGTTTCAGAGTTTTTGGTATAGCCAGGTCCCAAACACTGGTTGCTGCTGTCTGTGTTCTGTCCAGCTCCTGTGTCTCTGGTGACACAATGGCAGCAGTGGTTCTTCAAGTAATGTTGTCTTGCTGCCTAGAATGTGTCAGCACTGACCAAAAGTAACATCAGTTAGAAATTTTGAGTGTCGAAATGAAGATAAAGGCTTGGCTCTTTCTCAGAGTGTTCATCTTCACTGACGCCAAAGGCCTCTATTGATTTTAAAGTCAACTCAAGGCTTCACATATATTTTTCTATGTTTTTTAAATGTACTAGATAGCCAGCATATAAAAGCTAATGAGGAAAGTATTGCAAAAAACCAAAATGATCTTTTGGAGGTGCAGTGCTTGTAAAGATTGTAATTTAAATTGTTGTGATGGCATCTTTTTTTGCCTCCACTGTGCTTTCAGGGAGCAATCTCCTCTTCTAGTGAAAAAAGTTAAAAAGCCTTATTTATACTGCATGCATGCATATTTTTTTGGCACTTTGCTTTTAAACAAAGACTTCAATATATTTTCTGTAAATTACTCTTTGAAAGGTAAGCTCTGTATGAGAATATACTTTATTCAAAGTAATACACTTCTGTTTCCCTTATGTTTTATAAAGATCATTTTAGGGCATTGCATGCTTTTGGATGTTGTTTTATATCAATCATTGTATCAGTTGTGTTCTTGATGATGAAGTCTGAAGCACCAGGCTAGTAAAAGTTTTACTCATGTTACTCTGTTGTAAATAATTTTGAGGGAAAGAAAGGGGAAGTATGTTGATCATAAAATTGGGACTGTAGAGGCCACTGATGGTCCTCTCCCCAGAATGAATTTGATTCAGAAATTTGATTTGGGTCCTGAACAGGGTGACAGAGCTCACAGCTCTCTGCTGTGTGGGGAGGACAGCCATCAGGCACTCAGCTCGGGGGTGTCCGCATGCCCTCTCTCTGGAGAAGGGCCGGTGCAGCAGGAGGGGCGCTTGCAGCAGCCTTAGCCAAGGCTGGGATTACTGGGCTGGTCAGCCCTGAAGCCTGAGGGGTGGGGTTGTGTGGAGGCTGGGATGACTGGAGAAGCCCCAAGAGGTCAGTAAACTCTTGGGTATGTGCAATAGGTTTAGAAGGCTTGGCAGCCCCCAGGGACGTCTCCAAAGAGCTACTCCCCAGGCAGATGGTGCCTGACTGCTCTTGCTTTTCCTTCCCAGGTGCAGGGCCTTGCACTTGCCCTGGTTGAATTTCATCCTGCCTTTGTACCCCACCCCAAGCCTGCCTGGGGCCTTCCAGGTGGCGGCTCTGCCCAGGACCTTGTTTGCTGCCTTTTGGAGAAGTGCAGTATGACCTCTGGTTAGGGTAGAGCTGAGTTGGTATAAATATAATTGCGAACTGAATTTATTCCAGTGCGCATCCATTTTTTATTTTCTCAAGCTTTTACTTCAAATGCATTTTCTATTTTGTCATAGGCATTGTGAAAGGAGTTTGGGATTTTTTTTGTGTGTTGTTTTGAGAATAGGAGCACTGTTACCTAAGTGACAGCAGTGAGAAACTGGGTGCTGATGCCTAGCTAGAACAGGCTGTTACTGCTGTAGGGAACAGCTCTCGTGGGTGATATGCCAGTAGGTGGAAAAGGAATAGCTGTCCTTCAGCATGAGCAGGCTAGAGTGCTATGCAAATATTTGTTGGATGTTCAGTGGTATTTGATATGCGTCTCTTGGGGTGAATGTTTTTAAGATGAAGTAAACAAGAAAAGGTCTGCTGGACTCCAGCCTTTGTGTTATATTCATAGGAAATACTAATGAGCCTTGCAATTCTGTTTTTGGTATAATGTTTGCTTTTTCTAACAGGTACTATTCTACTGTCCTCTGCCCACAGGATGATGTAGTTCTTTGCAAGGATAACAATAACATATTATGAGAAATAGATCTGTGGGGCTGGCATATTTTATAGAACTGTTTTTATTGAAAATGTTAGCATTCAAAATCCTCATGTGGGTTGATCATTAAAGCTCATTTAAAAACCATCGGAGGGTTGCTTATAGCTCAAATACAGCGCAAGGAATTTAAATCTTAATTATGTTCAGAGAGATAAATTAAATAGAATTTATAGTCAAAATGCATTTCTTGATTGTGAATCCATAATGTATTATTGTTTCTTCAGGGAGTTGAAGAGATGCCATTAATGTAAAAGGTGAAAGTGTTCATTAAATCAGTGGTGCAGCACTAGGCTCTTAATTTGATAAAATGAGACTTGGAACTGGGTAACTGCTGCACTTGTGGATTTTTTTAAACACTGCTGGTTGTGATAGCGAGTTCAGTATTTTGACAAAGTGCAAAACTTAATCCTTTGGAGCATATTCCTTGCTTTAAGTGATATATGAAAGTGATAAATAGCTCCCTAATTAATCCATAGATAAAGTGTAGATTTTACCATAGTTGGTGGCTAAGATTTTTTGGGTCTTCTCAGTGTTCAAGACTAGATATTAAAAAGGCAGTTACTAAAGTCTGATAATATTCCTATTGTTTTACAATATATGATTGGATTTCTAAAATTACTGGTTTGATTCCATCTATTCTATATAGTTGGTATATATGAGCCATACACTTCTTGACATGGTTCTTATTTAGGTTTAGCTGAAATTTTTAACAGCCCTTTTAGAAGGTGGAAAGGTACATTTAAGTAATCTGAAGCAGTGTGCAAGTTTGTTTCTGCTTAGCTGGTTTGTTTTAAGTCTTGAATAATTGAAATATTTGCAATATTTAGTTGTTGTTTTTCAAAACATAAAAACCACATGTAGCTGAAATTTTTTTTCTGTGTTATTCAAGTATTTATTTGAAAGAGCTCAAAGCCTACCAAAATTCTTGATTTTGGTTGAGAGAGGGATTTTGGCTGTAAAAATGGTACTCTGTAAAATGAAAAAAAAAAGTTTCTCCCTGTGCTATGCTGATCTGCACATATTCTTCCCATTGCTCTACACTAAAACACTGCTAAAGTTTGAGTATGTGGCAGGTTGTTTATATCTGTACGCATACCAGTATAGGATCCTAACTATACACATGGAAAATGAAAGTATCAGCAGGGAGACCAGGAGTTCAAGTTCTGCTTGTGTCATTGATCTCACTCTGGAATGGTAGTAAACATTGGCTTGCTAACAAGCAGAGTGAGTGCAGGGGTTCAGAGCTCTGGTAAGGATCTTTTAAGGAACAAACTGGTCTGGTCTTTGTACCTGGACTCATGGAGTGTGCACTCCAACATATCAGTGGGGTGCTGCATTTGAAAGCACATCTGAAATGGGGCCCTGGGATCCCACTCAGTGCACTCTGTGTGGAAAGGCTGCCAGGTTCTCCAGGGGCTGCTCTCTCTGGGCACTTGTGTCTGTGATCTCAGGCTAGAAGGTGGTGCAGACCTGGCTGCTGGGTATCGGCAATGTGGTGGAGCCTTGGGCTGCAGCCCATCAGAACAAACTTAAACATGGCCAGTGTAGGCCAGCTGTTAATGTAGAAGCACCTGATAAAAGGACCTGTGAATGCCTCTCTGCTGCTGATAACGCACTGTAAAATAAGTAAATAGAATAACTAATTTCTTTGGCCTCAAACATTTTAATGCCATGCTTTATCATAGGGAGCTGTTCTCTAACTCAGAATAACTAGTTCAGTTTATTTACCTAGATTTTGAGGAATGCTACAGGAGTACTAGGCTATATTAAAAAATCTGTTTACTCTGACCCAGGGAATATTGTTCTGTGTGGTTTGGGGGGGTTATTTTAATAGAGATGAGTTGAAATTGAAATACTTACTAAAGAAAGGCAGCTAACCTAAACCTCTAATTATCTGGAAAACTTCAGGCTGAACATTCAGCCCTGTAATTACCTCAAAATTACTAGCTGAGCCTGGACAAAATATTTTTCTTTGGCATTTTGCTTCGTGCCTCTAGCTTGAAAGAGAAATTAAACCTGCAAATGCTGGAGGTGCTGTCAAAATAAGACAACCGAAGCAAGAAACAAGCTGCTTTTTAATTTCTATTGATTTTTCTCAAACTTTTTCAACTTGTCATCTGTAAAATAACTGCAAGATGCTATATAATTTACTACTGTTCTTAATTAAACTTCAAGGTACTGAGCAAGGAGGTGAAGTCAAGAGATGAAGCCAAACACAAGTTAAAAAGACCAGATTCTGGGAGCAGATAGCACTGAAGTACGAACATGCTGGGGAGTTTCTCAGCCTCTGTTCTAGTCTGAAAGACAGTTTGAAATAGAGAGCCTTGCAATAGGCTGAGTGAGAGCTTCTTTCTAAAGAGGCCCGTGAGACACAACTGTGATGTGTGTCTATTTTTCACTCATCTCTAGACACAAACATAAGTTATTGGTAGCATAGTCATGGACCTATCAAGGAAGTATGAACGCCAAAAATGTTAATTTAGTGATCCTAAGCAAGTTGTAAATGTAAACTGGCCTGTTACCGGACAACAGTTAAGGGTTGACTGTGAATGGAGCCACCAATGGGCTTGACTGTTTTCTGGTCAACTGGATTTCAGAGGAGTTCAGACATTTCCTCTAATTTTGATTTATAATGGGCACTAGTGAACTCCCAACAGCTTTTCAGATGAATGTGAGTCTGTGCTTAGACAATGTGCGAGGGTTTTCAGAGTGGGAACGCGTCCCATTTTTTCTCCGTGAGATCTAGGCAGAGCACAGAAGAAAGGAACTGTGAATCTGTTTTCCCCTAGGGCACACCAATCATCTGACCTTAAAACTTGCTCACCATTAGAGAAATCAGTGTAATGATGGTGTTGCTTGCAGAGAGCTTACATTAGTCTTTCAATAAACCTGTCTAGATACAAAAACTCTAGTCTGGTCTTTTTTCAAAGCTGAAAGGGTAGTGCCTCAATGTGATTCTGTGGTTCTATGCTATGATTCTGTATAGCTGAGGATAAAACATAAAAGCAGTGCAGGATTTTCTGGAGTATAACTTATCTAATAGGATTTTATGTCTTGACTCCTTTATGTACTATTCTTCAGATGATAGCTTTTAGAGTTTTAGAAAATACCTGTGGAATCACATCAGACTTCTCTCTGTGATGCTCCATCAATTTCCATTCATACATTTTGGGCTATCAGTTGCTCCTGAAGGATCTGTGCTTCAGAGGTGTGGTTCAACTCTCCTCTGCTTAGAGGTGGTTTTAGATGGACAACTGAATGCTTTGGTTAAAATGCAGGAAATAGAAACTCTTTCTACAGCATAATGCAACTTATGCTTTGTGACACAACACTTGGTTTTTTGGAGGCTTGAATAACACTCAATTAGCAGGTGAGGAAAAGGGACACGAATGCTAGTTTTGATGGTTTTATAGTAATTTACTGTTTCTTAAAACTGTTTAGTACAAATGATACTGTGACAAAATGTCAGAAGTATCGGTGAATTGAACAGAAAGGCAATGTGACTGCTGCCTTTGTTAATAACATTTTCTTTTAGTCATAGGACCAAGATCTGGACTGAAAAAAGTAAGGATATTTTTATCAATCATTTTAGAAGGCATGGAAAAGACAGAGTAAAAAGTAGTCAAGGGCTGTTTGTGTGTGTAGCAACCTAAAGAAACCTGCATGATCATGAAACATTATCAGGACTTCCCAGGTAGCTTTTTGGTTTATTTTTTCATTAATCTCTGCAACTAAAGTGAGATGGCTATTTATTGAATAAAAAAACCTTCATGTCACTTGCTTTAGCTGTTATGTGGTCCTCGAGAAAACCCACAAGTGTGAAGGATATTCATTCTTCCTGAACTTCCTGAAGTATTCAAGAGCAAATGAGTAGGTTGTGACTTTCAAGCCTGAGCAGCCTTTGTCTGAGAGACCCAGCTGTAGTGTTTTCTGGCCAAGAAGGGTAGAATGTAGGCAATCCAAAGTCTAAATTAAAAAAAAAAAAGAATCAGTTTCTGCTTGAGTAAGTAAGTCCTCTGAGTTGTTCTAGGAAAGAGAAATTATACTTTTGTAAAATACGATTTAAACATACCTTTTGTCTTCTATTAGAGTGAAGGCTAGGAAACTCTTATAAATCAGTTGATTCAAGTAATGAACAATGGAAATTCTGCTTCCTAAATGCTTATTCTACTTAAGTTTATGAACATGTTGAAACATATAGTAATTGCAGGCTTCGGAACTATTCTGTTACCTACAAATACTTACAAAGCATCTTGATAAAGGTCCTTTTCCCATGAGTTGCCTATCAATGAACTCCAATGTTACTTCAAAAGATAATTTTAAGAGGAGATTTGTATTTGGTAGCTTCCATGACTGTAACAGTGTTTTAGGGTTATTTTCTTTCTAGAGTGTTGATAGCTTTTCAAAATTTTAACAAGTCCTTCAGGTAGGAAATATGAACATGTTGGAACTAGATAGGTGAATTTAAGGGAAAATGAATAACTCCTTGGGGTTTTTTACTTTTAAGAAAAAACATGTTGCGGCTACTGAACTAAATTTTTTTCACTAGTATAATCTCACCAGAAATGCAAAATTTTAAAGATGATATTTAAGATTTGTATATTCCTTGTACAAATTGTAAGCAGTATGAAAAAGTTTTTTAAATCAAGTTAAAATAATTTTGCTTACAGAAAACTTTAATAGTTTTTTCAAAGCTTTTGGAAAACACTTGTTACCAAAACATTAAGAAAAATTTAGTTTAGAGGTTTGAACAAGAAAAGTCATGAAGGAAGAATGTAATTGTGAAGTGGAAAAGTCGTTGTCATTTTGGGTGAAACTGGGATTTGCTAGACCTGGCATCCTGTCTCCAGCATGCTGGGCATTGTTGGACTAGTGTAATTCACCAAATGTACATGTTAGTATATGAATATCTGAAAGGATATTGTGTGTAAATTCTATGGGGATGGAGAATATATGTATCTATAGGGATAGAGTGTATATATATATATATATATAGGGTATTACTTTGAGAAAAGAACTTTTATTATCTTTATGAACACTTGATTTTTTTTTCTGAAATGTAGTTGTAAGCAATGTTATTCTCTTCTCTACATAAACCAGATGTAAAATGCAAAATTCTAGTTTAATGTAAAGGATTCAATTACATGTTTTAGTCTTCCTGATATGTTCCACTAGAATGCTTCAAAGAACATGCAAAGTTCTTTAATTTAGGATGATCTTATTTATCTAGCACATGGTAAATGTTAGCTCTAGGATGCAAGCTCAGATTTCAAAAATATTCAGAAAAGATATTGAAAAGAGTGTCTCTTTCTATAAGGAAAACCATAACTTTCCTTTAACTTCCAAACATGATATTAAAGCTTGGTGACAGAAAGAAACATTAAAAGTGAAACATCCCCTTGTGGTTTCATTTCACCCTTTGAAGACAGTGGTAGGAGGAAATAAGTATAACTTCATTGGCAGACAATGACAAACTACTTTTTAACCTGTTTAATTTTTTGCATGTGAGATTAGTTTTCTACTGGAAGGTTTCATATTCTCTTATCTGGTGTAAATATTCCAGCTTATATTTTCAAACAAGCTCTTGTCAAATTTAGTTGTCGAGGAATCTCAAATACAACACATCTCCTTGACTTATGCTATTTCTTGCTTTAGTAAGGGAGAAGAAAACAAGAAACAAAGAAAAGCAAGAAAATAAAATATTGAGGAGATATGTCTTTAAGCTACTTTTTTCATTAGATAGGAAAGTAAAATCCAGAGATTCAGCTATACTGATGCTTTGCCTCTGACAAAGGCCAATATCATATGCAAAGCCAAAGCAGCATCTAATTTTTCCTGCTTTATTGTCCCTGCTTTCAATGTAATCAGAAGACAGAGACATCATATCCAGCTACAGCTGTTATATATTACTGTGCCTTCAACTGAGCAGTGGGAAATTGCCTATGACAACAAAAGGTTCTCACAAAACTGGTTTTTCCCACTCTGATTTCCTCCTGCTTATGAGCCATAGCAAAACAGCTCGAGCTTTCTTTCTGCAGTTTCCATTCTTAGCAATCTGCTGATCCACACTCTGTACCAAATGAATGGCTGATCACCTCCTTTGCCATTCCTTGCCTTGCCAACTTTCAGGTAACTCCTACTCCGTCTAAAAATGTCCCTGGATTAAGAATCTTGTGTCATTTGTATTGAACCAGCAAGAGTCCATACTGTTCTTAGTGCTCTTGTCTTTCTAGGGAATAAGTTTACAGTGTAGACAGGATTGTCTCCTATTTTTTCTCTAAGGTGTCAGCATAATGTAAATGTGCCTTTTGGTGCTGCCACAGTAATAGGAAAAGCTTTGCAGAAGATACAGAAAAATATCTTCAGGATGTAATTCAATCTCAACTGCCCCAAAATAAAAAAGAGCTAGCATAGTACAACTAGTGTGGAAGTAGGTTGGAGCAAACTTGACAAACGATATCTAAATCATAAATTTGTCCCATAATAGGGGAGGGGGAAGAAACAAACAAACCCCAACCCCCTTTTAACTACACCTCCTGCCCTCCTTTATCCCCCTTACCCCCACCAATTTCTTAACTCATGTAAGACAATAATATACCTTGTTAAATAAATGATACAATGGGTATTGGAGATTCTATTCCCAGCATTTTAGGCTGGGCAGTAGTCACTGGAGAAGCAATGAAACATAGTCATAGAATTGCTCAGTTTGGAAGGGACTTTAAAGGTCATCTAGTTCACACTCCCCTGGCATGGACAGGGACACCTTTCACTAAACCAGGCTGCTCATAGCTCCATTCATCACTTCCAGGGATTGGACATGTGCTTTGGGCAACCTGTTTCAGTGCCTCACCACCCTCACAGTAAAGAATTTCTTCCTAATAGCGAATCTAAACCTACCCTCTTTCTGTTTGAAGCCATTGCCCCTTCTCCTATTACTATATGCCTTTGTGAAAAGTCCCTCTCCAGCCTTCTTGTAGGTGCCCTTTAGGTACAGGATGGCTGCAGTTAGGTCACCATGAAGCCTTCTCTTTTCCAGGCTGAACTATCTGGGTTCTCTGAGCCTTTCCTCATAGGAGAGGTGTTCCATCTCTCTAATCAGCTTGGTGGCTTCCTCTGGACGCACTACAACATGTCAATGTCCTTCCTGTGCTGGGGAGCCCAGAATTGGCTGCAGCACTCCAGGTGGAGTCACATGAGAGCAGTGCAGAGGGGCTTCCATCTAGCCAAAGCAAAGGATGGGCATCGGCATTTCTGTAATTGCCTCAGTTTGGGGTGCAGAGGCTTGTGCTTTCTTGTTTCTGTTTGCCTTTTTTCTTTGATCAGCTTTGACACTAAAAGCAAGTGTGAGCATCTTTGTTCAGAAAAATGACCTCTAGGCTTTGTGTTTTACTGGTTTAGTTTTTCTGCTTTCTGTGTTTGTCATGTGCATAAATGATGTTTGGTTCAAGTTCCTTTAGGAAGAGGTGTGTGTTTCAGCAGATCCTCGGTGACTGAGCAGACATTTTTATTCCTCTCCTCCCCACCTTGAAGTTCTGTACAAACACATCTAAACTTCAGCTAGTACTTATCACTTTGTAAAGATGCTATTAAAATGGAAGTATCTCTATCAAGAAGAGGGAAAAGCAGTTGGGATGGTAACAGCTTCCAGTGGTTGTTGCCTGTGTTTTAAAAAGCAGCTAATGGGAAGCTAAAGAACAAACTGCGGTAAGACAGCAAAAGAACACCAAGTAAAGCTGATAATGAATAAACAGAAGTAAATTCTGGAAAGCAAAAAAAATGTGTGGAAATGGAACAGGAGAATTGGTCTCTTTTTTTGATGTAAAAGGTATTGACATAGCAGATCTTTGGATGTTTATCTTCTTTCTTGGGGTGTGTGCAGTATGAGTCACTGAGTTACTTCCTACCTAGTGTGATAAGATTAAAACACTGGGGAAATTTAGAAAGGAAATTATAGACATTATACAGAGAATGACCTTTATCAAGGATGCTTTTTTTCATTGCATGAGGTGCAGCTCCTTACTAGTAGGGAAAAATTAGCATCCTACCCAGAGAAATAGGAACTAAGGAAAAGATTTTGATGAGTTTTGGAGCTGACTTTTCTTGTCTCATATGGTGAAGAACCTATGTATATGTTCTTTCTTATTATATCAAAGAAAGATGTCATAGGTTGGAAATCATTGTTGCCTTGCAAGATATGGGAAGATAAACTCGCAAATCTAGGCTCCATTCAGCTGCTGTGCAAAGCAGCTTCCAAAATAAAATAAAATTTGATTGTTTTTTAGTTTAACAGGGTGGTTTTATCCTTGTATTGAATTAATGCCTTAAACTTTCATTTGCAATTCTGTAATCCTGAATTACAGGGAAGTAGACCACCGTAATTATGATATGTCTAGATCTGCTTTTTTTTTCCTTCTGGTTTGAGAAGCTATTATTGTGACTTGCCAGAAGAAGCCTAAAGCAGGAAAAATATTTGACAGTCATGGTTATTTATATGAGCACAGCACTGAGGGGCAACAGTATGAGTGGACTGTGCAACTTCTTCTTTTTGTTCCCATCAGCACAAATCCAACTCTTCTTCTGCTTTGATCAAATGCTCTCGGTTCAGGAAATCATTTAACATAAAAAGGTTGGAAACCCTTGATGTTTATTTCATAAAAATAGAGCTTTTTTCTAATCTGCCTTCTTCCACAACTGGCATTTTAACACCTATCACCTGTGCAAATTACATGGTATAAAAGTTGAAAAATACTGTGAAAGAAGACTGTGCTAGATGCCTGGACCTTTGCAGGGAACACTTCTGGGAGAAATGAGATGTACAGTCCTCGGGCAGGGATAATATGATATAGCTGACTTCTGACTGGTTGGTTTTAATTGGCTGGGTTATCTGAGCACTTTGTGGTCACTAAGTCCACATTTTACAGTCTCCTTAGTAGCATTGCCCACCTGTTTTACCCTTTCACAAATGGAGAAGTAGGAGGGAATTCACCCCAGGGAAGAGAAGATGCTGGTGGAGAGGAAGGACATCCATGTTCAAAGTGTCTGGGACGCATTCTCTCACCACCAAAAGTCTCTTCCTCTTGTTGTGGAGTGACTTCTAATGTTGGAATGGACAAGAAGAGAATGGAACAAAATAGGAAATTTGGAGCTTGTATGGAGGAGAAGCAAACTGAGGCTTTGGTAGGTAGTTTTTCAGCAGACTAGGTAAAACATAAGGATCGCAGTAAAAAACACGATCACTGAGAAGCGTGTGGTTAGCATTGCCAATATAAAAAGAGCTGAAAGGAAATTTCTAGATACATCAGACTGGAATTTTTAAAGTGCACATAAAAGAAAACTGGTATTCCAGTAGAAGCTAAAATAATTGCCTCTGTATTTCATTTCTGTCATGCTTCCAAAGCTGCAAAGTGGTAAGAAATTACAGTATTAATGTTCCCACTAAAGCTGAATGAAAACTGACTCTGTTTCTAAGGAGAAATATCCGCTACAGTAATACTGCTGTAAAGTAAGCACTTGGAATTACATTTGTAGAATTTATAATCCAAATTCAAACAACCCAAATCCTTTCAGTGTTCTATTTCTATGTTCATATTTTAGTATCTCTGACGCTGATATTATTTTTATTTCATGGGCTTAAGGGAATGCCTGCTCTAGTTGGAAAGCTTTCAGGGAACAAAGTTTTATTTTTAGATCAAGTGAATCTGACCCAGATAAAATCTGGACTTTAACTTGGCAATTACATAGTTTCAAGCAATGAATAGCTCATCTGAGGAGAGAGATCAGTTGAGTTTTTTATTTCACAAGTTATTTGATATGCAAGGATGTGTCATTATGCACAGTGTATCTGGCTTGTATTGGCATATTAGTTTGTGGAAAATTGCAATATATAGAAAGCATTAAACTAAGCAAAATATAAGTTTTGTGCTTAACAAGAGCATAACTAATTGCATGTTGGTTTAAATAACTCAGCAAGTTTTTGTTAGTGGAGGAAAAGGAAGTGAAGGCTTATGCCCTTGATGGGAAGGAGTGTGGGAGGCACATCTGTTACATGGTTCCATTGCACTTTTGCCAGTAATTCTGCTTTTCCACAAACTATCTGAAAGTAGTAAGGCGATTAAAAAAAGTCTGTCTAATTCTCAACCTTGTAGTTGAATTATTTTTAATCTTGACTTATTAATGGAACTCTTGGGATGTGACAAGTGATGTTTACTGGGAGAAAGTGGTGATGTTCTTCTCCATATAATTTGTTCGCTCATGTTTGAGTGTCAGTGTAGGGGTGAGTGGTCATGAGTTACAATGAGCAAAGTGCACAAATGGTTCAGTGAAATGTTGCTAGCTGATGTATTCTATGGCACTGAGGTCTTCTATCAGAGAAAATGCACGACTTAAATATTATTGGATTACTTTAAATTTCTGTTACTAAACTAAAGGGATGTTAATAATGTTTCTTCCTGCTGACGTATTATTTAGAAAAACAGTGACTTGTTCCACTAGTTTCTGTGTGGTGAGATACTTTTCTTTTGGTTAATTAATATGCTTGAAGTAATGCTTTATGCTGTGTACTCGTAAAAGAAATAATTTTTAAAAAATATTAAGAAATAGAGCAATAAAACTTTTTTGCCCATTTCCATACAGAACTTGTTTAAACCTCACAAGATGGTGAAATAACTGCATGGAATGGGCATTAATTTATTTTTAAAAAAATGACAGCCAAAGAAAGCCTGTGTAGAGTCTGTGAGACAAGAGATCATGGTCTCACTTTGAAGAGAAGACAATTAAACTTAGAAATTAAGGTTCTAGCAAGGTTAAAAAAGTTTCATGACATCTGATGAGGCTGGTCAGCACCTGCCTCAGTGTTAGCATTGCAATTGAGCGATAGGACCTTGTTTTCGAGACAAGTTAGATTCCTGGTTTAGTATCCTGCTATGCTGAAAAATCTGTATTATCTCCAATGCAGACACTCAGATTTAGAACAGCGTGAATATCTTTGTTTTTAGCCCCCATAAATCAGAAGAAATTCTCCTAGTTGCTGGTAGGGATCTTGAAGCAATTTCATAGCTGCAGCCCAATCAGATAATGCTGCTCTCTAAGGGGTACAATGAACACAGAAGAAAATATTAATATCACAGCTCACCCCAGAGGTGACTGCATTTCAATTTGATAAATGGTTTATTATCATCATCATCTTATCTGTCAAGCTTTGAGTGTATTTTGGAGACTTGGGGAAGAATAAATCTCTATAAACATTGCTCATTGCTATTTACAGCAGTAATGCCAAATGGTGTATGCTCTGTTAGACATAGCCCAAAAAGACTAATTATTTTATTTTGTTGTGGGGGGAAAGAAAACCTTTTTTGTTAATTGTTTTGTCTTCATGTGCTTGTTTTAATGTGGTGATTCCTGAAGAGCAATATATTATTCCTGCAACAATGCCATCTTTTCCAGCCCAAGGTCTCTGCATCAGCCTCCATTGTCATCAGAGCAGATTAGTGAACTTGCATCACCTTCAAGTGACTGTAACAGCTCAATCAGCCTCAGAGTTTTGTTGTTGTGAAAATTTGATAAACGTTCAGATTGAACATTAAATTACTGTTTTGTGTTTCTGTCACACAATTTCAAGTTAACTGCAGTTTTAATACATAGAGTACTTCAAATACAACAAGGGCTGTGCAAAATTTTCAATTCCTTAGAGATTATTTGAAAATGATGCCCAAGAAATCTTTAGCCTTGAAAAGTGGTAAATTGATATTTGAATGTAGCATAACACTTTCCTCTAAACTAATTGTGGGGTTTTTTTTTGGTCTCCATGCATGTAAACACACAAATATGTAAATCTACATTTCTTTTTTTTCCACTCTGTTACTATGATTTGGCAATTGTACTGACCATAGGAGATTTGTTTCAGAAGGTATAATGCTTAGCAACATACTTTCATCCTTCCAGTGAAGTATGCTGCATGAGTATCTATAAGAAAGAAGATGCCGTGGCACTTGCTTTACTGAAAGTGTTGGTTGAACTAAGTTAATTTAAAAATGAGGCTTTAAACTACATAAGTAAAACATATTCAGCAATTCAAGGCCAGATGTCTTCTGTGGTTTTTCCAAAATGTACATCCTTTAATATAACTAATTATGGAAATTTGGCCTAAAATTGAAGCAGAAGCTTAAACCTGTGCTACATAGTAGTAATTCATTAAGTTTGTGATTCAGTTTTGAACTGTTCTTAATGTAGTTTGGGGCCAGTGTTGGTACCTCTGACTGCTTTAGACAGTTTGAGGGAAATGGTTGTGTCTACACTTCAGGATGGGTACAGCTGACACAGTAATGCCCAGTTCTCATTCCCCAGTAAACCTGGAAAGGGAGGACTGCACAGAAACTTGCTGCTCTTTCACATGTCTGGATTTTCTGCAGTAGGAAACTGAAGTACATGTTCCTATCTCATCCTGGCATGCAGCTGGCCTGTGGTCAGGGTGTGTGCTCAAGCACTGGGGCTGATGTAGCCAGTAAAACTCCGGGCTCTAAAATAGTGATCTTTTACCAGAACATTCAAATTGCTTGGCGAGACTTAAAAATAATACTTGAGGCTTATCTCTGAATATTTTTGTCACCCAAAAAATTTAAGTGAAACCTTTGAATACTTATCAGGTACTTTACAAAACACTAGAAAAGGTAATACTCAGTTTTATTTGAGCATAAGACCATAATGCCTAACAAGGGACTCTATTATTAGCCATTTCCTTACCTGAAAAAAAGTCCATGTGTCTCGTTCTTTCTCTTGAAATTACTTCTTCCACTGCTTGCTTTCCTGTTGCTCTTGTCTAAGCTGTTAAATTGTTGCTGTAATGAATTGATTCCAGCTCACTTAATATAAAAGCTCATATAGACGTTGGTAGATATGGCAGGAATTTCTATATATCTTCTCTTCCTCAAATTTCTCAGGAATTCAAGTCAGCTTCCTTGTCTTGAATAGGGTTGAAAATAAACTATTGAAAATTATGACAATTGGTTTATCACAAACTTTTCCTATTTTTTTCTGAGCTTTACAGGGGCTTTTGTTTCATATTTGGCAATGACAGAATTTTGCCATGCAACACTACTTCTTTTTAAAAAGTAGCAAATAAGTTCCTCACCTGTGCAGGATGGTAGTGTTAGGGCATAATGAAAGGTATTTGGAATTAAGGCCTTTCTCATACATAGTAACAAACTCCTTGGCAGGTAGAAGAGCGGTTGTGAGTAACACAGAAGTATAAAGCCTCTTTCTGAAAGAGTTGTTTTGGTTTTTTTTTAGAATCTGTCTATTGTATTATAGGCTGGTTAGGCTTTGCCTCTTTGGTCTGATGTAAGAAATGCACAACCACTTGGAATATGTCTCATTCTGATTTTATTGGACTACTATTCTTTAAACTAAATTACCAGAGGTGCTTGCTTGTGGGATTTCTTATAAGCTGAAGTCTTGAATTGCATGGATCCTGGTAACTTCTCCATAGTAGATCAGTTTCTGGCAGATAAATATTTTGCCTGTCTTGGAAGAAAATTTTCAAAGTTTTTTGTCCCTGCTCTTTTTATTCTATTATGTTAAATTTGTTGGAAATGACTTTTCACTTCCTGATGATTTCTTGTCACAGAAGCCTTAGCAAGAGATTTGGAGGAACATGGCAGAAGAAGTAAAACTTTATTTCAGTAGCTTTTTATAGTACTCTAAAAACTGGCCTGCCACCTCCTCCTGATTTGTAGTAAGATTGGTTTAGTATAACTGATTTGAAGAAGTTTTGAAAGTCTCTGAATTTCAAATGTTTCTGATGAATGTATACGTGATGTGTTTCCAACTGTAATCCAGCTCCCATTGAAGTCAATGGCAACGCTGCCATCAATTCCTATGATGCAGAAGTGGACTTCTAATGAGCTATTTAATGTTTCACTTATATAAATTGTCACAGCTTGAAAGCCATAGTAAAGGACTGGTGAGGTTGTGGGATGACTGGAGGGTCTGTAAATGTAATCAAAGACACCAGATTGTGTGTGAGAAGCTGTTTAATCTCAATCTCTTTCATCTATGGAAACCTGATGGAATCTGTTTAGTACATTCTGGCATACAGAAATGCACAGACAATTGCAGTATTTAGAGTGGCTCTTCAGAACAAAAGCAGACAGATGAATCATTTTACAGTTAAGCAGCTATAATTCAGCAGTTTTAAGTTCTTCACATTCCGTCACAAAACTCCTGATGAAGTCTTGTTTGTAAACCATATTTAACTGGTTTTCTTATCTGTACAATTACAGAAGCATATATTTGTTTCTTGGAGGAGACTGAAAATACATGCTCTAACATTTATGGCATGTTACAAATGAATGAAGGCTATATCTTATGATATCTGGTTTAATATAAAAATATTTTTCATATATCTAATCTTAATTTGTCATTCAGAATTGCCAAGAATTATATAACAACTGACCTCAAATGGTGGCTGTTGTGAGTTTTTTTGTTTTGCCTTTTTTTGTTTTTCCATGAGTTTCTCTCAGCTTCTAAAATCCATTGGGACTAAATGCACTGAAAGGTTCACTAAACCAAATGAACAAATAAATAGATATTCTTAAAAAAAATTCAGACAAAATATGGAACAAATTGTGGTAATATTAGGTATATTTGCTAGTTCAGTAAATTAAGTATGAATGAAGTGGGATTTCACCATCTTATTTTGAAAGGCTTAAAGACTTTCATGGTGGATGAGCTAATATGTGTGTTGTGCATGTTACCACAAGCAGTCAGCAAGTCATCTGCAGCAAGGTGGGAAGAGTTTCAGAGTATATGGCATAGAACTGGTCTAGTGATTGCCCAATGTTGTAAGCAAAAGATGGCTTTGAGTTCATAGGTGAGCTCCTGCAATTCTTCATAGGGTAGATAAAAGTCCATAGGTATTATAGTGCAGGTGTAATACAGCACTATTTATTTGAAAAACTATGCAATTGATTTTTCTATAAGTTCTTAATTTCTGTGGAGGTAAAATAATCCACTTCAATTCTCACCCCCAAGAATTTTTTTTCCTTTTTTCACCTACACCTGCTTACTATTGATATCATACCAACTCCTGACTGAGAAAAAAATTCTATATATACAAACTTAAATTTAAGCAGGTTCTGAAAGTCAGAGAAGTTATTAAAGCACATGTTTAGAGCTAACTCTGAACTCAACTGAGTCAGCAAGATCTTAAATAGTAATATTCCCGTGTTACTGGTCAGAGGTCACATCACTTCTTATAGGTACTTTGTCATTTTCAGTTATGAGTTTGCTGATGCAAAAGGACTCAGTATTCATAAACTGCATGCTCTATACTTCATGAACAACCCTGCCTTTGGCACTTCTGATATTCTGGATGTTCTGCTACAGTGTATTTGGTGCTCTGTTATAGCAGCGACCTCAAAAAAACAACATACATCCCAAATGACATTATTTTCTTTTCTCAGTTTTTCAGTGTTTCTTCACCCCAAAATATCACTCTGGCTTTGATCATTTGTAGCCCTTTCTCTGGCACACAAAGGTGAAATTAACACCTACTAAGCAGCAGTCACTGTTTAAAACCCTCTCACATCCTCCAGTAGAGAGCTTCAAGCCATCTATTGTGGTGTAAATTCACATCTGAGATGCTGTAGGCCAAATGTGGCCTGTGAAGTATTTTACGTAGCATCACAGGTAAATTTTCTTTCCAGTCTCCCACACATAGAAGACAGTGGTGTTGCAAATTTAGTTGCAGATGATTTATCAGGCTTGCTCCTCACAAGCTCCTCTGGTGACATGTGGCCATCACTGCAAATGCTGGAAGAAAAAAAAATCACCAACTCCTTCACATGACACTTCTGAAGATCACAAACAGGAGGATGATTTCTGAAACGTTAAAAAGCGTTTGATGCAGGACATTGCCTGAGGTCTTTTTCATATGGCCTATAAACCAAGCTGGAATGCAAGTCTGTTCAACTGATGTGGTTGAAATTACCTTTTGCCATTAGTCACAGAGAGCAGGCTGATAGTGGGGTGTTCAGACCACATTTTTGCACATGCATACTATTGTTTCCTTCATATACCAAAAAAATGGAACAGCAATTCTGACTATTTTTTTGCAAATAAGTGTACTGGGAAGATGAATAAAAATCAATTACTAGTATGCTTTTCTTAAGTTGGTTCATGTTTGAAGACTTTGCCAGCTCTGTAATTACTCTCAGACTAATCAATTATACAAATTTTCTTTTTACAAATTAGAGCAAACTGCTTACCCAATTTCCTGATTGTTGTGCTTTTATGTTCTCTTAAAGCTTTTAGATTAATTAATTCTTAGAGGAACATAATTTTACAAGTAATTTTTCAGTAAATGTTTTCTGGAAAACAGTCATTAATCATTGCAATGTATGACCTCAATCATACCTTGTCTCTTAACAATATGCTTTTCTATTAATCAGTAATTAACTTTGCCTTTTATTATGGCCTACATTTAAGAAGCTATCTTTGTTACTTGCACCTGTTGTTCGTAGAAGGTAAATAAAATACTTACAAACTTCTCATGGTACCTTTCTCCAAAGGTGTTAAATGTCAGAAATAAATGAAGGAAACTTCAAGATACCATCTCTGGTTAATTAATTGTGTGGGAGATGGTGTTTTAGGTGTAATGTTCCACCTGTGTCAGCATCAATACTCGTGGAGCATGCTATGCACTGCGTCAGCCTGCAAATTTTAGTGTCAGGCTGCCTTTCTAGGGTGATTTGTGGTTTGTGTCCTGAGTCCTTAATGAGATGAGCATTCAAATCCAGTTTGTCCATCACCCTGAAAACTGATTATTTGTCTTTAACATTACAGCTGAAAACGTGGAACTCTTCTGGAATTAAAGGAAATAGAAGATATTTTGAAAACATGCACAAATATATGGATATGTATGTAAGTATGTGTATTGTCTATTTTTCTGGGGTTATTGAATCTACTCTCTCAGAGTCAGAGGCTCTTCCTGACTTTGTGTGACCTTGAAAAAGTCTCTTAAGATATCTCTTCTCAGCTTCCTTAATTTTTAATTGAGGGACTGATACACCCCTGCCTTACATTAGGTAAAAAGTGCATCTTCTTTTGCAATGAATTTTAGGACTTCTGGACTAATAGGTTTAATTGGACAGGAAAAGCAACTAACATCTTCTGTCTTCCATTCTGACCAAAGTCCTCTCAATGTCAGATAAAACTGAAATATAGTAGAATGATAGAGAACAGAACTAGAAGCACAGACTATCTATTTGTTCTACATTTCCAGATTTGTTTTAGCTTAAAAGTAAAAAAAAAATCATGCATGTGTGTTCCTAGCTACAGAGCAATGGAAAATTTTTTGGTAGTGCAATTTTTAAATAAAACCAAAACTATTAAAGAGTATAGTTTTCCAAAAAAGTTCATAAAGAAAAACCAAACTGTTTTTTAACAAATCTAATGCACATGCTGAAAAAAGTTCTAAGAAATTAATGTGAAATATCTCCTAGTGACATGCCTTTATTTTGATTCAAAATGAATGTGTGGAATTTTGGTCACTCTCTCCTGTGAAGGCTGAGCTACTCAAACAGTTGTAACTTGAGTGAAAGCAGCTCACATTTCAGCTGTGATTGCCGTGCTAAAGTGTTTCCTACTTCTAGTTTAGGTGCAGTGGGAGTGGTTTGTTTCTGAAATGTTTTCATGGAAAAACAGTTGCAATCTGTAGAAAAAGTCATCTTTTAGAGTTTGAATTGCACATTTTGTTCATTCATACGTTCCCAGATAAACAAAATCTTGCTGGAGGAAATATATTTCATTCTGGTATAACATCTAGGTGTCTCATAAAAATGGTATTAGTTGTGAATATTGTTATCTCCTCAGTGGATTTCATTTTGTATGAAACCCAGCAACCATGACCTCACATGCATATTACTGCATGGCCTCTCAAGAAGACATGATGATGTTGGACACAGGGTGTTTCAGGAAAGTGACATCATCAGCATTAAATATTACTACTGTTATAACAAAGCAATATGGTGCCACTGCTAGAACTGGAATTTGAGGTTTTAAATGAGCTGTTTCAGTAACCAGATAAAATTCTTTAATCTACTAAATAAAATTAAACTATTTACTATGGGTATGAACCTAGCTCTTCTGGCATCTTTATTATAGTTCACTTTAAGAAATATGTAATTAAACTGAGAAGACCAGTTCAGAAGTTTAAAAATAACAAAACCAGCTACCATGGATTTTTGATAAGTGACAAGCATAGATATCTCAGGCTAGGGATCAAATTTGTTTCCTTAATAAGTGAAAACATTTCCCATGATTGTTCATCTGGGCTGGGATATAAAATGTTGTCTTGAGAAATCACAATTTTGGGATAGAAATAAGCATAAAGTACTGTTGGATGGAGGCTGGTGTGAGACACAAAAAAATCTTCACTTGTTTGAACTTCCTACTGCTGTCTTGATATGATTGTCTCATTTTGCACCTCTGAAAGTGGACTTATTTTTCAATGGCTGAAACATCTTCTGTGGTATTCATTTAGGATGTTCTTTTAGAAAACAAACTCGCTAGCACAGAAAACAGCTTACTGAAATGAATCCAGAGGGCTTTTCCTGAGCTAGGTGTTGCACATGTGCCACAGTGGTACATCTTAAGAACCCCTTCCTTATGTTCATTAGTACATATTCAATACTCATCAGACTTGATGCTAAATTGTATTTTTAACTTTACAGCATTGTAAAAATACCCATGAGATTGATGAATGTGTTTCAAGCCACAGGGAATCTGAATCATAAAGTGGAACTACAAAGATGTGCTATTGTTTCTGGACTCACATTATTGTTCATAATAAATTAATTTCTGTTGTATTACACAGTTTATATTTTCATTACAGTAAGCCAAAGTGCATATAGTCACAGAATAGCTCCAGAAAGCTGCAAGTATTTTTAGTTTTAGCATTTTATATCCTCTTTGCCATTGAAGATATCAGATAATTCTGGAGGAGGGAGTGAAGGGGAGTGAAAGATAAATAATTTAGTAATGAAACTATAGACTGAAAAATGAGCTGCTGTTTCCCTGTTTTATTACATTTTTCCTGCAACACATACTGTTTATGAAGTTACGTGAGTGGAAACATGAAGTATGAATTCTCTCTCCTTGTCCATCAGTTTTGTCTCATAATTCTCTTGGCTTAGAGTATTCTTTCCTCTTAGATAATTGCATTTTTGTTGTCAAATAGCATGGGTGGCCATTTCATTTCAGCCATGGCTGTACTCCCTTATTTCTGTAATGTTCTGTTCATTCTTTTCTTTAAGATTTTTTTATTATTAGTTATTCCTCAGATAATTTCATTATTTTTTGTCAGAATATGTTTACAGCTAGGTCTCTGAGCTATGCATCATGGGTGTTATTTTATGTAATGTAACTTTCCAGTCTTTTGTGGGAATTTGCTTCCTGAAGTGCAAATACAATTGAGCTGCAGATGCTGAACACCTTGAAGGCACTCAGGAGCACATAACTGTATGCTTGGGCAGTGCTTCACTCCTGCTTTCCTCAGCATCTGCAGCTGTGAACAACAGGTTGCAGGTTTAGATAGGCAGTTCTTTGGAAGCAGTTTGAAACTTCATAATGCTCAACATTTTTTAAAATTAGGCTAGCTGTTTGGCTGTCTAAAGAGAAATGACAGTGCCCAAATTTGGAATGTTGAAAATCCTCACCAGTTTCTTCTGATTAATGGCTTCTATATATAATTCAAGAAGCCTTAGCATGAAAATGCCACAAAAAATTCAATAAGAACATAGAAACAAAACCTTTCTAAATTAATTGGAAATGCTTTCTAATTTGCAGGAAGCTTTCCCCTGGGGACCTCCCAAATATGCATAAAACGCTAGAATACACAGACTAAAATCTCACAACAAATCAATGAGTTTTCTCTCTAGACTCAGTGCAGCACAAAAGAGAGTTCTGAAGGAGTTTTATTGCCAAAATCATTTGTCAATGCTCTTTCTTCATGTCTTCTCATTTCATTGGTTCACTTCACATAATTCCTTCTTTTATGTTTTTGTGCTATAAAAAAGGACAAAAGATTGGAAACATTGTTAAGTTCCCTGAGGGCTCTTGTTTCAAGAATGCAGCCTGATTTGTGATTTTTTTTTCAGTTGAGGTTAGAAATATTTTTCCTTCATCTGAATACATCTGTCTTCCCTGACTACAGTGATAAAAGATTTGCACATAAGTGTTGTCCACAACATTTATTTGGGGACTCTGATCTGGTTCTGCATTTCCTGAAATCCCACCATTGCAGTTTGCAGATTTAGCACTTCCTTTTGTTGAGGAATGCCTCAAAACTGTTCTTCATGCAGTTCGGGCTAAGCTGAACTGTACCTTGAATCAAAAAATGCAGACTTGTCTCCCAAACGTACAGTAGATAACATATGAAGGATTTTGCTTTAAAAAAACCCTCAGTGAACGTTAAGGTTAAATGAGAAGAGTGTGTCCCTGCTGTCCTCATGGGTCTGCTCTGGCAGAGCTGCAGGGGGGGGTTTCCTGTATTGCATGCCAGATGTTGCACCTGTGAGAGATAACACTTTGATAGACCTGTGACCTTCCATGGACTGAAAGCATCAGCGTCTCAGTATTTTTGAGGAAGCTGAGAGCAGACAAAGAACAAGGCAAAGTAAAAGAGCAAACAGGGCTCTACAGCATGTTGGCTTCCCACGCATCCCCACACCAGACTTTCAAAAGGCTGCTGGTGTTAAACAGACATCCAGTGTGTTGTTGCTGCTTTATATTGGGCATACCTTTCTGAAATTCTAAAAGGCCTAATGGGTACCAATTAGGAATGAGTAATTTGAGCAACAGTAACCAGTGTAGCAGCATTTCTCCTGGGCTGAGAAACCCAGGCAAAATGCCAAAGTAACATAGCTATGCAGGTCTGAAATTTGGGTCTTTTTGTAGGATTATATTTTGTGCTATGTTGAAGTCTCTTTACAGTTTAAATTATCATGTGACTAACTTTAACATATCCACACAGAGGAGCGAGATGACTACAAAAACAAAGCAGGACTAATTTTATACTGAAAGAGCATCTAATATGTATTAAATTTATCTCATGTTTTGTAACGACATTCTGACTGTCCTTTTACAAGAATACCTCTGGTTGTAAACGACCTATTGACACAATAGCTTATGCAACAATCTGTATTGTTTGAACTTTTAGAGATTAAGGCATCATTAAACTTCTGTAAGCTCTTTACAAATGCTTCCTCAAAAGGTGTGGGCAAACATGACAAGTTGCTCTGTTTTGTGGTTCTGCCTCTCTGTCTGCCATGAGAGAAGGAAAAGTACAAGTAAAATCAACCAAGTATACAGTATGAAAGCCATTCAATTGATTACTTAATGATTAATTTCAAGTCTGAGTTGCATCAATGTTGAATATATCAATGAGGACAGAGAAATAATGACACTTGTGAAAAACTGTAAAGGTCTTCTTTCTGAGATGGTACTATCATTCATACATGCATTATATGTTACATAATCAGGTGTTTTCCACTGTTTGTCTTCAGTATTTGTATTAGACTGTTTGAGTTTTTAATTAATTTTTTACATTATGTCAAAGGGGGGAACATGTATAAGGCCACGTATGCAAGATTAGAATGTGCCTATTTATGAGTGCATCATAGTTTTTTTTTCCCCATACACTTCTAATTAGGTAACAGAGAAAATATACTCAAAAGTACTCTTTTACAAATAGTTAGAAACTAGCAGTTTTAAATAATTTGCCTTTTGCTGGTAAATATTATGTTTTGCATACAATAAATCCTTATAAGGGTTCTATGAAATATTTTTAGAAAGGGGTTTATACTTAAAACCAAGAAGCTCATATGAATCAACAAAGCTCACCAGACTGGGAGATAATAATTGGTATTATGCAAAAATGGCAATAGCTTCTCAAAGTGGCAGGGAAAATTGTTTCTCTTCCCCCCTCAATTTCTGAAGAGGCAAATGAAAACTGTGATAATATTTTTCTCTCTGCTTTCTTTTCACTTAAATTTTGATGTTCTGGAACTGAAAAAGAAGCAAAGTAATATCAACTGCTTTCTGTGAAATTTAACATTTGCTATTTACCAAATGTATGGATCATTTTGGAAATGCCCATATTTTCTGTTTTGACAAGCTCTTTTTCTGCAATGATTTGTGCCAGAGATGCTTCTCAAAACAATGGGCCCTTTCAAAAACTTTTGTTCAATAGATGTTTTGAAAAAATATATAGGGTTGAGGAATGAACCCCTTGTCATACCATGAACAGCCACACTATTTCTGTTGAGAAAATACAATTTTATTTCATTAGCATTATATTGCTAAATGGGAAAACTTAGAGATAACAGTTTTAACTGAAAGTTCTCCTGCTCTGTGGTATTTTCAAATAAATTTTTTATCGATTTATTGAAAGCAGGTATAAACCCAGCAATTTTTTACTACCTGCTGAAGTTCTTTTTCTGAACCAAACTTCCTGGAAGAAATAATTTATAAGATTAATGTAAAATTTTGCATTTTTCCTTCACCTAAGGGATGTTCTTTATTTGGACATTGTTATTTTGCCTTCCTTCATCAATGGCACACAGCGGCATGTGACACCATGCCTGTCATACTCTGAATTTGAAACGTAACTTCCCTCCTGATAATGCAGCTGCTCTGAAGCACAACCTTAATGATGAGATATTAATTTTTCTGAAAACTGTCCAAGAAGGTATAGGAAGCTTATAATAGAAAATTTTGGTCTGGGTTTCCCTCATCATCACTTGATTGAAAATGGTGTCTGATACCTCTTCACTCACGAACTCATTTGTATGCCCCTCTGCAAAATCAATATCCTTTTGACTGAATGAGATTTGGCTATATATGAACTATGCAATTCAGAAAAGTATGAAGCAGAGTTCTTGTTGTGTTGCAGATCTTGTTATACCATTAAAATCAATCTATTACTGTTACCCTTGTTATTTTTCAAGAGAAGTGTAAGCAACAATTCAGATACAGTAGATCCAGTCTTGGGAATTCAAACAGTTTATTAGAACAAAGAACAGGCTTTTCAAGTGTACCTTGGTGGAAACAAAGAAGGCCAGAATCAGAAACATATGTCATTGTGTAATTAACTTTTTTACCCCTTTATGTTGTATTGCTGTAATTACGCTAATGGAATGTTGTCATTAAAGAAATACACAAGGTATTGGAATGTCATCTCCCTTTAGTTCACTGGTACACTTGAAGAGGGAAGCCTTTTATACCAAAGCAATCATAAAATGTGCTCCTGTAATTATTGTACTTTGAAAGACAAAAGTTAGTTTTCATTATAATCCCTGGAAATGGGTGGCACCATAAAGCACAACAAATTAATGCTGCTGACCATTATTATAACTTTATGAAAATTAAAGCTTTTTTTCTTTTTCTGGATGATTGCTTATGAGAACAATTCTGGTTTAATGAATGAACTCAGTGTGCTTCAAATTGTTCAGGAATCTCTTTTTTTCCCCTACTCTTTAAACTTTTGAAAATTAAATTTTCACTGAGGCGCAAAAATCACTTAAGTACTTCTGAAATACACATGCTCTGGTTATCATGGAGATATTCACAAAGCATGCCACTGCAATAGGTGAAAGCTTTATAAGCTGACTTAAAAGGATGCAGAATAATACCTTAGACTATAATATATTCATGAAAATCCATAGAGTAAAGACAGAGTGTTTGAGCTGTTTTTTTCAGAGCTATGATAATAAAGAACTAATAAATAGTTTTGAACATAGCTAAAAGTTGGAGACACTTCTATCATTCTAATCTAGAATTATTAAATTCATAATAATGTAATTTGCCACCATGGCAAATTTTCCTCCAATACAAGTACAAAATAACTCTCAACTGAGAACAGGAAAGTATATGAATGGTGTTTGAGGGTTTTTTTTATCCTCCAGAGTTTATAGAAGTCCCAGATATTTACTAGAACAAATCTGACACAGTGGGCTAAGTACTTAGGAGACATTACATTTATTTTTTTACAATTCTTGTGTGCCTGGCACAAGATTATCATGCGTTTTCAGTAACTGATTTTCCTGTGATGCTGGTAATTTGTCTTTGTTTAGACAAACTTTCCATATTTCCTTCAGATATTTTCTATCTGTTTTTTATTTTTTTCTGAGACTGTGTAAAATCTAGACAACACTAGTGAAAAGACTTTAATTTGCAAAATCAGAAGATAAACACAGAAAGGCTGTTGATTACCCTCTTTTTTTTTTTTCTTCTGTTTTTGTTTCTTTTCCATTTCAATTATGTGGACATAGAAATGAGTACCACATATTCTAGCAAGCCCATTATTTTTCTTATTCACTCGTTTCCCTCTTTTCCTTACATTTTTGTTTTGCTTTAATTTCTCTCGTTAATAAACACATAAGACTAATAGGGAAGATACACTATTTAGCAACTGTTTTATCACTGGAAGACATCACTTATAAATTCCTTAAAGTTTTCTGCATCTCAAGATACGCAAATTGATACTTAGTTTTAGCAAACAGGTGAATCTTTGTCAGTCCTTAAATACTGTATAAATCAATTCAGTATTAGCTGATTAAGTATGAGAAGTGTCATAGGAATTTCTTTGGTGTGAACACCAAGAATATTAGGATGGGAGTCCCACCATGCTACTGCTGTATGAGCACATGCTGACTCAGTTCTTCCTTCACACTAGAAGCCTTGGTGTTCAAGTGTTTTGTGCACCCTCTTAAATTTAGGGTATCTCATTGAATTTTGAGTCACAGAATCATAGAATAGTTTGGGTTGGAAAGGACCTTAAAGATAGTCTAGTTCCCAACCCCCTTCCATGGGCAGGGACAGCTCCCACTCGACCAGGTTGCTCAGAGCTCCACCCCACCTGTCCTTGTTACCTGTAGGAATAAGTTTGCTTTGACCAGGACCTGGCAAACAGTTGTGTGTCTGAGGAACTCATGTGAGATAAAACCTTGCTAGCCACTTCTTGGATGCCAGAGGAATCTTAAAGTCCCAAGGAGCCATGTCCATGCCTCTTCTTGCATAATGAACCACATCCTCTTGTCTTTTTACCCTTCTGTCTCTCAGCAAAAAAAAAAAAAACAAACGTGAAAGTGTGGCATGTCCCCTACTGTGCAACACTTCACTTCTGGTAAAGGCTGATAAGAGGAAATTTTCTCTACTCTTTTAAGAACATAGAGTTGCAATAAAATGTGTCAGCAATAATAGAAACCATTGTCTTAATCTGGCTTTCAGCAAAGTAGTTTAACTTTGCATACTAAGTATGTAATGAGAAATTCTATTTATCTCAAGAGATGTATGTGTGTGTTCAGATTTCCTACCACATTTTTGAGTGCTTGAATACAGAAATAATAATTTCTTTTATTTACTTGTTGTTTATAAAATAAAGAGGATGTTAAGAATGCATAAATTAGAGAACATAAGTTGAAGTTTCCACAGTAACTTCCATCCATTACAGGGTAATGGATAGAAGTTACTGTGGAAACTTCAACTCAAAGTATTGGTTAATGTTAATATTCCACACGTATTTTTGCATTAAAAGGTATGTAAAGAAATAGCTGTTTGAAACATGAGATTTTAAAAGCATCTTTAAAACAGGGAAGTGATTATTAAATGACAGTATTAAAAATAGGCAAACATCACTCTCTGTTTATCTTTGGCCAAAAAAATTAACCAAAAGTCTGTGATTAATCATTTATTCTTTTTGCTAGAAAGATGAACAACATGACCTTAGCATAGATGAATATATCAACAAAGAGAGATATCAAATATCAACAAAGTGTTAATAGAATTTTTTTCCTGCACTGTTAGAAGTAGAAGGATATAAAATGGTTGGTGAAAGATAGACATCATTTGCTTTCAAGAAATCAGCATATCACCTAAGATGTTTGGTAGGACAGGTTACAGTAAAGTAGCCTTCCTGCTACAGTTCCAGATGATAAAAGCACAGTATGCTTAGCTCAGTGCTGTGATTTTTACAAGCACAAAGACACTCACAGACAAATGAGAGTCAGCAAATGGTCTGATGTGCTACTAAAAGAGTATTTGTAACAATGTACTATTTCACACTGAATGGCAATTATAGTTGTTGTGGTCTCACCCCTTCAAGAATAATTTCTGTGTGCCCAGTTTTCTGTCAGAGCAAAACATTAACAGATACAATTTCTGCCTAATTTCTTGGGTCTCTGCACAGGAGTACTTTTGAATGCTTTAGCAGAGGCAAAGAATTGGAGAAATGCTTGCTGATAACTAGAAAAGTGAACTGGAGTTCAAGAAATTCAAATCATATTCCCAGTTTTGCTTCTGTCTTCCAAATTTTTAAAAATTTGCCTCTCCTGTGACACCTGCAATGTTGTGCAGGGTAAGGAATATGTCTGCAGTGTGAAAATCTGGTCCTGTCTGACTGTGTTTACCTGCTGGAGTGTTTGGTGAGCACCCTCAGCACATGGAAGGATGTTTCTTCCTCTCTTTGGTTTGCAGGCTACACATTAGGTGCACTGTCAGTGCTAACTGAGCTGCTGAATCAGGGAGTTAGCCAAAAATCCACATCAGCTTTTCATCACCAGTCTGTAAAACATCATCAAAAGCATAGACAAAGGCAAGAGTTAAAATAATATCATTCAGTTTTTGGTGTATTAGAAGATGCTAAATGGGAAGGTGTAACAAGCTGTGGAGGAGAACTCTCTGACAGTAAATGTAAGTAAATACTTGCACTTAGCAGGAAATGGAGATTAGCTGTCAGAAAAGCAATAATACCAGAATTTAAAGAAGGAATCAAAACTGAGAACAAAGAGTCCTGTGCAAAGAATCTCTTGACAGAAAAACTGATAAGAAGCTGTCAACACAAACAAAAGAAATTGCAAATATGCTTAGCCACCAGGTTAATGGATGTACTTTTTGCCAAGCTCAGCACTGCAGGGAAAGGTGTGACTTGCATTCAACTACACTTGGGAAAAATTGGATGAATGAGAGCATGTTGGCAAGATGAGATACATTTTAAGTGCAGAGAAATTTGAGGCCCTGGAAAAAATTAGTAGTGTTTTCTAAAGTCAAAAAGCAAATGAAAGCAAAACAGCAATGAGTATTTTATATTGTTTGATTAAATGTATTTTTGTTTTTAGAGCACACATTTTGTAGTTTTTATGTATAGAGTGGAAATCTTTTACCCACTGAAAATGTTTTATATCTGTCTCTTTAATTAGCTAAATTTAAACGATGTATTTCTTTAAGAAACTTGAAATGCATTTGTAGAGCTTAAAAATGTACTGCTTTGAGAAAATGACAAAGCCTTCTGTAGTAGAACAGCAGTACAATCTCAAATTCTAGTGAGATGCAGCCACACAGAGAGTTTATGATGCTCCATAATAACTGTTTCAAAATGTATTGACTCATAATACCCAAGCTACTGAGAAATTAATGAACTGCCCTGAAAAACAAAATGCAATCTCCTGTGCATCCTGTCTGACTGGCAGGGTTGCCTCCCCACTTCCTGTGCAGAGGAGAGGTAGGCAAACAGCAGAACATGGATCTGAATGCATTTCTCAAGAAAATGGAAGGAATAATTGGCTCTGTAGTTGCAGTGCTAAGTAAAGAAGGCAGAGTGAACAGCCCATGGTTGTGCATATGGGGGGAGCACACTGGAAGAGTGATGAAGCTGTGATTTGCTTAGGGCAGCCTGCACCTTTCATGAGCCATTGCTAGAGGATTGGTCGGGAAACAACTCAGAGATGCAGAATTGCAAGGCTAGTGGTGGAAGTTTTACCTCTGTTTGCAGTCTACTTGGGTTCTTATCCCTGAGCTATGCTTTTGTACAGATGTCTCTCAAAAGAGTTTTTTAAAATGGTTGCTGATTTTTCAACTGTGATTTCTATATTTTATTGTAGTTTGTATGCCAACTTTTCAGGACAAAATTTCCTAGATTGGAAAAAGCTACAATTATTGAATATTTTGACTACCCCTTTGGTGATAGCAGTTGCATTTTATCCTGAAACAATTCAGATGTTCTTTTTTTTTTTCTTTTCCTTCCAAGAATTTGCAAGTTTATGAAGAATGCAGGTATTCAACTGGGTTAAATGGAAATATTGCTCAGCACCTCTACACATAAATCACATTTATCCCAGTGGAAAAGTGAATTTCTGCTGACCTACATTGCTCATCATACACTAAAAATATTTTTTAACTACTGCTGACTTTACAAGAAAATGATTTAATGAATTTTATTAATGTTTTCCAAACACCTCTGTGGAAACTAATGGATGATAAAATTAGAACAGTTTTTATATATGCATATTTCCATATAATCTTTTTCCCCAAATGACAGAGCTCCCAATTTGGCTCTTTATTATCTTTGCAAGATTCTTTCTTTACTGTAGATCTACTTATAGCAGTAGGCAATCTTCATTCTGAGACTTAATGTAGAAGTGACAAGTCTTCCTGATGGTGGGATTGTTGAACAACATCCCGTTCTCATCCGACATTGTTGGATGAGAAATGTCTTTGCAGAAGAGGATCAGGTCTGCTTTACCTGGAGTGAATCCCAACTCCTGAACAGACATACCTGATAATCCCAGTAGAACTTTGATTTCTGTCTTTTTTTCAGGGTATTTGCATCATCTCTTCCTGCCGTAGGTAATCACCCCTAAGATTTTCAGACTAGTGGTGAGGAGTAATGGGTGGTTAACATGCTCTCTTAGGACAATGTGTAGTTAGATTACAGAGAAAGTTTTGTTTCTGGTGTAGTTTTCCTGTTGCACTATCCTTCTTTTGGTTCTGTGAGTTTTTGTAAGTAGCTGTGTGAATTTTTTGAAGGGCTCTTCTGTTTTTCTTTGGCTACTTTTATGGTATTTTCTGTAGGTTAAAGTTTGACCATGAACTTTGGACATCTCAATTCCTATAACTCTAACCAAGAAATTTTCATTCTTCATTCACTATGAACCAATAATACATTTCCAAACTGTTTTAGTCAGAAAGGACAAACTGAAAAGCAGCTGGGCAGACATATTTACTGGCCATATTGTCAATATGGGTAATTGTAAAGACCCAGAAAAGTATTGATTGTGCAGCTTTATTTGCATGTTTTGAAGAGTAGTAATTGGCTCATTCTTCTACTCTGCAACTCTGGTGTTTGCATGTATTTCCAAGCAACAATTATTTATCCAAATAACTGTTTGGGATATTTTTTTTAAGTCAGAGTAATATTACTGCCAAATTTAGAGTAAAAGAAAACATTATTTGAATCAAAACTTACCATGTATTTACATAATTAAAATGTTCCAAGATGGCTTAGCTTGTTCTAGTAATATGGAGGCAAATGGATAGTACTACTTTATCCTTTCTGGACTACTTCTTCAGCAGTTTTGCAGAAGGGAGGGCATTTCTTTAGTAATATGCTTTGATATTTAGTGTTTGTAAAATTATTATGGCTACATAATAACTGGCTCAAAGGAACAAATGATTTTCGACGGAATCAATTCTGCTAAGCAGAAATGGCAGGTGTTGCTTTGCATTACAATGGAAAAACATCACCTCCATTATTGCAGGTCTGTAATGCTACTGCTATTACTATCAGCATCTTTACTAGAATTCTTCAAGTTGTGTGATCACTGCTTATGGAGGCCATTAAACTAACTATTGATTCTATTGATTATTTTAAAAAGATTTTAAGCTGAGAGCAGTACATGTTATTGCAGTTTTATTTTATCTCATGTTTCCTGCTTTTTTTTTTTCGTTTTACTGAAGCACATTTATTTTCCTTGTCACTTTCTTCTTCCCTTATGAGGCTGTGCAGAAAAAGTCTTCTTAAAGTGAAACATGTTCTTTGGGGTACTGGGTTATTTTGTCAAAACCAGCATACTAACTGGATTCACCCTCACTCTTCTCTTTAATGCCTGTCTCCCTTCTCTGCCACTGACAACAATTTGCTTATCTGGCTACCACATTCCACCTCCTTTGCCCTACTCTCAGTTCTTCCCCGCTTCCGTTTTCTTAATTCCGTGACTTCCTGCCTCTTATATTAGAGAGTTTCTGAAGCTTTGCTTTTCACAGCAAAGCTGTTCTGAATCTCTCTGGTTGTCTGTCTGCACTACCGTCTTTATGATCCTCCACTGTGTACAGGCAAAGAGGCTTGTTCTCTTTTCCATCTTGGTTAGGGCTCTGTTGACTTATGATGTAATTTTACAGTGTTCTCTCAGTCTAGACTAAAATGCAAGCTTATCTGGTTGAGGGTCATTACATCACTTGCACCCCTAGGAAGAGCTTCTGAAAGAGGCTTTGTTTTACAGCTCTCCTAATAGTGCCACACCATTCTGAAGAAAGAAAAGAATGCCTAATAAAGTAATGTGGTATAAAGTTTCATTTTGAGCTTTTGTTTCACACAAAATGAGTTAAACTCAGTTTTCAAATACAACAAGCATTATTTCTGAAAGTTACCCTTCCTTAAATTTCATATTTCAGCAATCATTTCTTGTCCTTTTCTTTCTTGTCATATTCACGTTATTATCAAACAGTAATATCTATTTAGTGATAATTGCTTTCCCTGATAACAATTGAAATGCAGGTATTTCTAAATCTAGGCGTACATTTGCTATAAAGAAGGTGACTTTTGTCTTTAAGCTTTCTAAAGAAACATCTCTTCCTCTTGTACACTGCGTAAAGCAATACTGTCACTGTTTTTATTGTCAGGTCCTTGGTTTACATGCAAAATTATTTCTAAAACCCATCTCCGGGGCAACCCATTTTTCAGATTTATAGCCTGTCCTTATCAACATTCTATTTTAATGAGTGCAATTCATATCTCTCCTCACTAACAATCAAAGGCCCATCACTTTCACATCAGTCCATCCTCCTTTTAATTAAGGCATGTCTTCTTCTTGTACATCTCAATGAAAGATGGGAGTTCAGTGTTCAATAAATACTTGTTTAAGTGCTGATATATAAGGATTAATGGTATTGTAAACAGAACAGAAATAAAAAAATCTTGCCACATCTACAAGTCTTTTAAATACCTCAAGGGATGGTGGCTAAACCACTTCCTTAAGCAGCCTGTTCCAGTGCTTGACAACCCTTTTGGCAAAGTGAATTTTCCTAGTATGCACTCCAAACCTCTCCTTGTGAAACTGGAGGCTGTTTCCTCTCATCCTATCACTTGCTACTTGGCAAAAGAGACAACAACCATTTCATTATGACCACATTCCAAGTAGTTGCAGAGAGCAATAAGGTCTCCCCTCAGGCTCCTTTTCTCCAGACTAAACAGCCCCAGCTCCCTCAACTGCTCCTCACAAGACTTGTGCTCTGGACCCTAAACACCATACACAAGGTGTCTTTCATTTGCCTCAAAAGAGACAGTCTGGGGGCAGGTGAAGGAGTGGTTGGTAGATGTTGAAGAGTTAGTGATAAGCAAAGATAAGTTAATGATAATATTTTTTTCAACCAATCCTTGTCTGCAGTTTCATGTTAGAGATAATGCTAAGCAGATGTTCTACTTTACTTTGCTCAGATGTGACTTTGGAAGCATAGAACATGCTGTGAATCCAGTACCATTAGGCCTGTGAGATAGCACAATATCTGTAACAAGCACAATCAAAACTCCAGCAGATTGCCTTTTCTACGGGAATGAGGTGCTTCTTGAAAAAGGCAGAAGTGTATCTAGAGCTGTGGTAGAGTATTTACATATCAAACATATCTGCCCTGGTGATTCCATACTCTATTCTCAGCATGCAGATTGCCATGCCATTGAATTTTTCAACTTTTAATATTAACAGCAGTTGAACTATTTTGTCTAGTGTAAGTGGAAGTTAGAGAACTATCATGATGACCGTTGAAGGGATGCAAAGGAGAAAGGAGTTAGACAGCTCTCAGGGATAATTTCACCCAAAGTCTTTTCTGCAAAAGTTTCTCCTCAATAGTGTCTAAATAGTGACTAACAATTCTCAACGTTGCTTTCTCTACCAACACTTTCTACATTCTAGATCTGTTCGCTTACATCACTTGGTGACTATCGCAAGGTTTCCCAAATTTTTTAAAAGATAAGTCTTCTAGAAGACAATTTTAGTTTCAGCAACCTGCTCTTTATCAAACATTGTAGCCTCATGCACAGCTCTCTCTATGCCTTTTTTAGTAGTCCTTTATTTGCAGCAGTGAAATACATGAGAAAAGGTTGTGCTGACTTTTGTAATATGGCAATCTCTCTCTTTTATTGCATCCATGAATAGGCAGTGGGCTTTTAGGATGTCCTGGTGTTTGAGCTATCACTAAAATGAATTTATTTTGTCCTCAGAACTATTGAGACTCATTGCTGCCCTCCTCCTGCTAGGTAGGAGAGAGGGAGTGAGCTCTGTCTTTTCTTAGCTGTCTTTTCTTAGTGATCCATTAAAGACTCTTTTATTAACCCTTGTATAAGCTGGCCTAGGAGATAGTGATTTGAGGAAAAATGGCCCTCTGTGGTAACAATGCCAGCTAGATGGGCTAGAGCTAGCCAACTTGGCTCTTTTAATAGCATCAGGATAAAAACCATGCTCCCTCGTGTCTATCGCTGCTCGCCTGCAGTGGGGAGTGAGGAGACGAGGTCCAGTGTCAGCAGCCAGGAGAAGTAAAATAAAAGAAGTCAAGTCTTTCATCAGTGTGCCAGGATTCTCAACTCAAGAGGTTTCTGCATGGGTGAATTTTGTATAAAGGCCAGACCTTTGGTCCTAGGGGACCAACAACTCCTATCTCTTGGCATGACACTTAAGATGAGTGGACAAAAATATTTTGGTTTCACCCCTTCTCCTTAGCTGTGTTATCCTATAAACCTACCGTGGATTCACTTTAGGCCTGATAGGATTACAGTACTGTGCCTCTGTGCTAAAGACTGTGGCAGTTTGCCATTTTAATCTATGTTGTGTGTCTAAGTAATTCTTGCCTGCTCATCTGAGCAACTTTTCACTCTATTTGAGCTGGGGAATAAGAAGGAAACAACAGATGTGGAAAATGCAAGCTGAACAGAAATTTCAGCTTTTGAATAATCTGCTCCTTTCATCCCTTAGTTTCCCATCTCAGCTTTGCAACATTACTTACTCAAGTGTAGCAAAACTTATATTTATTCATTCTTTATATGAACTCCAGCAGAACATTGGAGATTCAGCTCTCGGGAGAGAAAAATCCAGGGCTAAATTTTCATGTTTTCTTTCAACATCTGAACACAAACCTCTTTTGTCTCTTCAAGGACTGCTTTGTTTATGACATTTTTTATTGTTTTAGATAAGTACTTTGCCTCTGAAGTGGGCTCTTGTAGTGTTTGTGGCCTCCAAAGAGACAAAGGCCTCAATGCTTTTATCCTTTTAACTACTTGGTCTTTGTATTCTGAATGTGTTTGTGAGGTGGAACCTCCAAGAAAGGACCAAAATAGTTATGTTGCCTTCAAGCATGAATAGGCTGCACCTGGGGATGTACCATTGGGTACTTGTATTCTACCTCCCAAGCCTTGCATATTAACAGCTTTCCTCTCTTCTATCACATACCTTAAAAATATAAAATTAAGGGTCAAAAAGAATCCCAGCAACAAGCACATTGGTTTTTATTCTGAAGTTTAGGCATGACAGAAAGGAGTCTTAAGGATCTTCTGAAACTTTGCCAAGAAAGTTAGACGCAGCATTCAAACATAAAACTTACAGTAAATGATTGATTGACCTTTCTGAAAATATGTTTACTCTTCTGTTTACTTCTAGGACTATTACAGTACCTTGACATCTTCATACTTTTATAAAACCTTAAACCAAAGCCTAGATGGCTGTACAAATATCTGGAGGATGGTGCTCTGTTGCAGAAATTCATAACTCTCCCTATGTCCATGTAGGGTAAAAAGTAATAATGACTAACCACATACCTGCATAAATGGTGAAACTCTTCTTCCTAAATTGCACATTTGCAACCTTCTCCTGACAGTCTGACAGTATTTATGAATATAGCTCATTCAATTCCATCTTTCTGTGGTTATGCCTCCATAAACCCTTCTTAATCAGTGGAAATTTCATTTCTGGCAGTGCTGCATTAAGTTGTTGAAATTATCTGTTCTATAAAGGCTCTCTCCATAAGCCTTTTTTTTTTTTAAGAAAGAAAACACACTTTTTGGCTTAATGTATCTAGTATTTATTTGACCGTGCTATGTGACTGGGACTAAATTTATAACATGTTACACTTTGAAGGTTTCATTCAGACTCGTGCTGATTCTTTATGGTTCTAGATCTTGCTGGATTCCTTCTGTGGTGGCTGTTTCTACCTGAAGATACCTGTGGTGTTTCAGCTCGTTCCACTTTTTCTGCTTGTTCCACTTGTTTCAGCTTTTGCATATTAAATAGGTCCAGAAGCTAGGACAAAGTAAGAAATTACACCTCATCAAAATGAAGTGCTGTTGAGTTTTCTACAGAAATGTAGATTCTTATTGTTAAAAGCTAGTATTCTTCCTACAATGTTCCCTTTCTTCAACCTTGGAAACAAGGCAATGCATATAAAAAGTGCAGAAAGTACTTAGGCAGCTGAAAATGTAGTCACTCCATTTATACTTCTAATTTGGCTTTTGATTTCCTTCACAAGCAAATTTATATCTTGGATGAGGAAAATACAATGGGGATAGAAAAGCAACCTAAATCTGAGAAAATAAGAAACATTACAAGCTGGTTTCCCTAAAACCCACATGCATACATTTCTGATGTTAACATGGTTCTTTTTAGTTTGCAGGAGTTGAATTTCATGAAATAACATTGTGCTGTGACATAGAAACATTGTCAAAGTGTTACATTCTTATGTAGCAGTACATAAAGTGCTTTTGGTGGCATTATTTTATAAAGATACCTTACTAGCACTTCATACTCAGTTTCTCAGAGTATTAAAATGTTGCTTTATTCAGCTGATAACACTTGATTTTTAAAAAATTTTGTTTAGTAAAGCTTATAGAAAAATAACCGAAAAAATTCTGATACAAGATGAATTGCTGAATATAAGAGAAACAAATTCTTCTGCTCCAGTAGCAGCTGCCAAACTGGAGAGTTGTTTCATTAGATTGAGGCTGTATTGATGCCTTATTATTGCTATTTAAGCATTTTAAAAGTTTCACGTGTTGGAACTTCTGACTACAAGTGAATGAAAATGTGCATGGTTCAGTGTGCCCTAACAATACTGTGGACAGATATTACTAACTCCTTACGTTATCAATTCATATTAGGCAATCTCCTGAAGAGCTGCTGGTAAGTTTTGAATATATGCCTCATTAATATCATTGCAAATTAAATCACAGGCAATGATAGTAAGTGCTGAGTAAATAAATAGAAGAACAAATTACTATTAGCCCTCTTTTTTGGTTACATTCCTACCTGAATGTGTCTTGCTCAGCTAGTAAATGGAAGGCCCATATGATATTCCTTATTCTTTACACTTTTTAAATATGTATTTGCAAGTGAAGTAGCTCTGCTAGCACCCTCCAAACATTCAACAGCAAATTCTTGATTCAGCATCCTCTCTATAAAGGAAAACAAACAAAACAAAACAAAACAATACAAACAAAAACTCATGTCAGATGCTCTTTAACACAACTTCTGGAAGAGAAACCCTCTCTGTATTGCATTGAAGCTGTTATTTGATTGCACAGCATGTCAGTTCATGGTGCTCTCTTGCAGCCTTGTGTGTGTGTTTAATGGGAAATATTGAAATAAGCTCAGTGGGACGCTGTGTGTCTCAAAGAAGATGATCAAGCACTGAAAGCAAACCTAGCTTAGAATGGCTCCTCTCATCCCTTCTAGAAGTTATACCAGAGATATAAAGGCCTTGTAATCAATGGTGGAAGAATGAGGGGATGTCAGATGTTCACTGAGTAGCCTGATCTCTATCCACGGTGCTGAGCATGACCATTTCTTCTGCAGGCACTGCCAAAGGCATCCTCACTGTGTCCAGAGCCTGGCACAGGCAGCAGAGCAGCAGTGAGTCTGCTCTACAGCTCATGTCCTTAAGTGTAGGACCCTTAGGTGGGGGCCCTCTGACCATTGCAGTGGGCCCTGGTCCTGCATTGCTGCTCATCAGCTGGAATGTAAAGGGAAACCATGGGAAGATTTAGATCACAGCTTGCAGTCAGTCATAGTTCGATGAAACCAACTGTTGTGAATTCAAGTGTCTTAAAAACACTTTGCTGTGTGATGATACAAGTATTCTGAATAAGAGTGCATGCTGTCAACTGCTTTAATGCATGTTAGGTTTATGTCAAATCTTGGTATATAATTAAACAAAGCTTTGTTTAGAGCGGGCAGAAATTAGGTCAGTGTCTTTGATTGTACTCCTATCACTGCAAATTAACAGCCTCTAGTTTCTGAATGTACTGAAGCAGCCCTTTTAATTGATTAGTGTATATTAAGTGTTTTAAATGATTAGTATAATATACTTGATTTAGTAATATTTGCAAACAGTATTGTTTTCTATCAGCCTCTAATGTGGAGATCACTGTGTCTAGTATCTTTTGCTTACAAATCTCATCACCTTATTTATTAACATCAGATTTCATGTTTTTGTATTGTCATACTCTGCTGCTCAACAACAGTGAGTAATCAGAGAGTTTTTCTCTTAGATTTCTTAGATTTCTTCTGGTGCATGGCAGAAGCAGTATATGGGGAATGGTAAATGCCTTTAAATACATCCCACCTGAAAGGAGGTGGCAGTTGTTTTGTCATCTGATTGAATTCAATGCTGGTGGAGCCACTGGGCTGCCGTTTGCAGTGACTAGAGATATGTTCTGTATCTACTCTCTCTGCTTTTCTGCTCCCCTGGACACCTAGCTGAGATATTAAGACGTAATCTCTGGGCAATTGCCAGATAGGGTGTAGTTTGTTTCCTGGAGATCAATATCCTAGGATGGAGGGACTGTGCTAGTGGTTCAGCACTTCTGCATGAACACAATTAATTACATAGGTGAGCCCTGTGTTTAGACACTTTCATCTTTGATCTGCCTAACAGCCTCCCTGCTAGGGATTATCCTCCATCCTTACTGACTAATTTGACAACAGACTTTATCTGTGTCCTTTGAGATAAAGATGAGAGACAGAGCTGTCTATCAGTGCTCTGAGTTTTGTAGTGTTCAAAAAAAGAAAAAAGTCTTTACAACGTAAACTCCATTATGAAGGATACAAAGGAAGTCCCCACTGCATGTATTCTAATCAAAGAGAAGTCCCCTGGTGCTACTGAGGACAGAAATTGTGATGAGTTCTGTTCTGCTCTAAATTACTAATTGACTTTTTCCTAAAGAACACCTACTAGGAATCTTGAAGTTTTATGGCAAATGCTAAACAGCAGCTGTTTTCTAATTGTGCTTCCCATTCTACAGTCCTCACAAATATCTCTTTAGAATAATAAGCTGGAGACACTTTCAATTAAAAGCAATGCTGATCAGAGGCAACTGTGTTAATGTAAGAAGATAGGTCACAAGCTCAGAAAAGCCATGAAAATTATGGATGAGTTTTAATAAATCTCTCTTTAAGGTTCTTTTATACACTGGTATTTTCATAGCTTGTTTTATGGCATGAGAAGCTGACATGATGCTGGGAGCATTCCCTGATGAATATCTGCCTATCAGCAGATGAAAAGAAGTGCAATCAGCAGTGAAAGAAGTAATTACAGCATTAATACTGTGTTTTATGTCATTAAATCACTATTTGGACCTAGGCATAATTTACATTTAAAAGTATGATCATCATTAGCAAATCATCATTGATGATCATCTTGGTAAGTTAAGAAAATTACTGGTAACAAGATGTTCTTCTGGACAGAGTCTGGACCTTTGTGCCAAACTTTCAGGTTGACAATGGTTGCTGTGTGTACACCTACATACTTATTTGCCTAAATTTTTATTTTCTTCCATTTTACTGAGCCAATTCACTGGCTTGTGTGGACCAATGTAGAAATGAATATATATTTCCTAGCCTAGAGCACGTTTTATATATAATTGACACCAAATTTTTTTTAGTATTCTAGGATAAATGTATGGTGTAATTATTTACTATTAATACTGTCTGCTTAAAAAACATAAAGACAGAAAATAAGTCAAAATGGTGGTGGGATGAATACTTAAAAACAGAAGATAGGAAAGAAAAAATAGGTTATAATTTTGCAGATGTTCTCTCTGAATAATTTACTTTACACTTTAAATAGGTGGCCTGATTTTCAGCTCTGTCAAGCAGATTTAGGTACATGGTATAGGTTTAGAAATGTAATTAAAAGTTTAATTAATATTTTTGTATAGCTCAAAAGAATATTTTTTGGTAGACAAAAGTAATGGCAGGGACAAGTACTCCTAAATCCTGCATTTGTATCAATGTAGGATTTTGAGTCAAATGAATCAGACATGACATTCTATATCAAGTTTGCTCTACAAATGTGCTGTATCAAAAACCTTGGTTGGGTTTTGAAGTGCAAAAGTGGAAAATGTAACCCAAGAAAATCTTGGTGTCAGTAGTTATGCGTGGGCACAACCTGAGGTGGCTGGTTCCAGTAGTGACTGGCAGATGGGAACACTAGGGAGACTGAACTGCACTGTCTTTATGGTCAGCCTGAACCCACTGTGCCTGTTCTGCACTGGGCTTGGACAGCAACAGGAGCTTTGGTTAAGGAGACTGTTCTGTGCTGCTCCCTCGGGGCTCTGTCCTGTGCTTTGGCAGATGGGATCGAGTGGCTGATGTGTGGGGTGCATGGATAACACTGTCAGGGCACTCCCTGTGGTGCCTCAGCTACTGCATCCCCTGCACCTGAACAGTGAGGAATGCTTCAGGAAGCAAGCTGCACAGGCAGCTGGCCAGTTAGCTTTGGAACTGCTCTGGCATTGTCTGATTATATTGTATCTGATTATAATTGTATTTGATTAGAACTGCAAGCCATCTCTGTTGAACCAGGCTGGAGGCTCAGTGAACCCAGTGTGATAAATTGCTGCTAGGTTAAAGGTCTGGCATCTTTGACATTTATCTGCCTTGCTGTGAACAACTATGAAAATCTCAAGGCAGCAAGAGGTCTGGGTTCAAAGGGGACTGCCTGCATGAACAAGGCATGCAGAGCCTGCCCCTCTGTGAACTTTTGGGCAAGGAGGCATTTTATATCTCTCCAGTTTGCTTGCCTTGGGAACTCAATTGTGAACTGACCCCAGTCCATCACGCTATTCATAAATTACTAACAGAACTTTGAAGTTCTTCACACATTTAAAGAAGAGGTTCAGAGGAATATCCTGAAGGGATTCTGAAGAGAGATGTTTTGAAAATTAAAGGAAAAAGCTGGCTAGAGATTCAAGTGAGTCTTGTATCAAGGAGGACAATATTAACATTGATTCAGAATATCAGTCATATCAAAATGTGCAAATAGGCAAATCAACCTCCTTGCACAGTTATATATAAACAGACAAGTATATAAACAAGTATATATATGCAGACAAGTATATAAACAAAATCTGGGTGTTTTTTTTTTGTTATAGGAGCATTAATATTTGAACATTTTCAAGCTTGTAAGTATCTGAAATTTGCGAAGCAGCCGATTTTCCTGTGCAGGTAATGGCTTTCATTTATGCTGTCTTAACAATGATCCCCCATCAGGTTTTGTATAAACAAGTCATCACACATTTTGTAACAATTTTTAAAATGTAAATTATTTACACAGAGAATGCTTATTGCTTAGGTTGGTGACTCCCATAGCTTATAAATAAGTTAATAACAGAAATAAATAATTCAGGTACATTTATTTTTGAATCGGTTACTATGAAATCCTTTAATATTCAGAGCAAATATATTTTAAACATTGTTGGCATTTCTTGAGCATATGTAGGATTAATTATTGCAGTGTCTATTTCCATAGTTTGCAAAGTACTTGCATGCAGAGGACCCCCAAACTAAACAAAACCATTTTACAACAACCGAGGCCTTGTTTCAGTGATGGACTTCAACCACATTTTAGCACATTCTGAACACCACCCAGCTATTAAAGGCTCAGCACAAGCTTAGGAACTGCTGAATTCAGTAAGTGTGAGGATGACCTCGAGTGCTTTCCTGCACAAAAGCGTAAATTCTTGCTAGGCTTCTACAGACTCTAAAACCCCTCCCTGAAGGCAAATGTTATGCTGCAGAGAGAACATTCTGCAAGTCCTATTGCAGACTTTCTTGTCTTTGCTGGAAGCTGCTTGCAGCTGCTGTGAAACGCTCCTGCTTTCAGGGACTTTCAAGGAGGAGGGGGTTATGTGCAGTCACTATCAGGTTTCCCTCCTCCCAGCTTTTTCTGTATGTAAAGCTCTGTGTTCTCATGGAGACAGAGAAATCATCAGATGTCAGCAGATCTGACAGAGAACTTGCTGCTCTGCATCTGTGCAGACCAGAACGAACAAGCTCTCCCTCCTTCTTGCACAGCTCTGGGTGTTCTCAGTCAATTAGAACGAAGTTCAGGATGTGTCGTGCTTCAATGATAGTTACTATCCTTTTGCTGTGTTCTTCAAACAGAGGAATCCAAGCTGGATTTTCACTACTAAGTGGGAATTCAACTTGATTGAAAACTTAGCTGTTGACCTTTTGTCAGTGAATGCTAGTTTTTCAGCCTGAATCTTTCCTACCTTAATGTCCTTAATATTCAATGTGAGGCTTTTATATTTCCTTTTTTCTTTTGTGCTTATCTCAGCTTTTTCCTAATTTTCTCTTTTTGTACTTACCGTCTCTTCTAAATATTCCTTTATACTCTTCTGTTTTGAACACTGTAAGAAATTGCAAAATTTAATATAGAATATAAATACATCCAGTGTATTTAAAAGTTAATAAAAAGCAACATCTCTCCACCCCCAAAAAAACTTCACACCACCTTCTCCAGAAAAATACCAAACCAAACAACCCAAACACACTTTCCTGTGTTGTGCCCCTGTCCACTTTAATTTTTTTTCCTCCAGTGATTTGTTTTCCAACCCCACTACGTTTAACACAGTATTTGGCTGAATGTCATTCTGATTCTGAAAGAGGAGAAAATACAGATTTTTCTTTCTTTAGAGCGATTGGACTAATTTTTTAGCAAAACCCAATGTTGGAAGTAGAAAGTCAAAGAAATGCAGTAACAGCTGGTTAGTATTCATCTCCTCAGACTTACAAACAGTCAAAATAAGCAAATTATCTATCCAGTGATGCCTTGGCACATGTTGGCACCCAGGTAATTAGGAAGTTATTTTCCAAGAGGAGGTCACAGTGTTTTATACTGGGATTGCCAGGGATTTAGCTAAAGACAGAGACAGTGATGACAGGGCTGAGAGGATTCATCATTATTATGAATTCAACAGTAAATATGATGAGATGTTAGGACAATTAGGGTGATGATCTGGTGCTTCACAAATGCACTGAGGAATCATTATGGAATAGGGAAATGGATGAAATCATCGAAGTGAATGTAAACCTGAACTGGATTTGTAAATCATAGAGGAATTTCCCATGCAGAACTGTCTATTACATAATACATCATTCATAAATTAATTCATAAATGCTTAGTACTTTTTGATTATGAGTACATCAACTATTTTTACACATTTTTTAGGTTTATTTATTATTTTACTTGACATTTTACATGAAATTGCTTAAGGTGCATCAGAAAAAAACCATCATGAAGGTTTGAAGGCACAGTAAGTTTTCATTGTAGTTTCCTGACTGTCTTTTTTTAGAGACTGTATTATAAAAAAGAATGAAAGACACACAAATAAATCTAGTAGATATATATGTAATATACTAAGTAAATAAATAAATAAAATGTCTCAAATTTAAATTAGAATCTTCCATATATATAATTTTATTGGAGAATGTTTAAAACATGTTACAATTAATTCCTGTCTTGTTTCAGAGTATTATTAAAATAGTCTATATTTGATTTCCATTGGAAGAAAAGTTCACTTGTACTGTGAATGCAAAATATAACAGGACCTCCAGAAAAAGAAGAAAATAAAGTCTTATAAAACTTGAAGAATAAATTTACTTCTTAGTTACAGAGTGAAGCAAAAAAAGGAGTACTTAGCAATAGGTCATCGGATTTGATATACTCTTGGAAAAGTCCTTTTTTTAGCTGACTTGCTCATGGAAATGTTAGATTTTTTTGAAAGTCCTTGATAAAGAGGAGAGATTGTATTTTAAACTCTTTATGAAAGTTCTGCTTCATACTTATGCTTTTACATGCCTTTCAGAAAAGCATTCAGTGAGTCAGACAAAACTCTAGAAATGAGCAGCAGATGCATCCATTGTTGGTGAAAGTGGAGATGGGTATTAGCAGAGTTATACAAAAACTCTGTGAATAATTTTTTTCTTTAGCTGTGCTTGCTGGTAAGATTTGCGTGAAGAAGGATATCTGGGAGATCTCCCAACGTGAACAGTTTGGATAGAGCTGGTTAGGGTGATGGGTGAGATAAAGCAACTGGCACAGGAACATTGATAAAATAAACTTCTTCATGTGGGTCATACAAGGACATTCACTGCCCACATCACTGGGCAGTAGCCATGGCATGTAGATGATTATCTGAGCTGGGGAAATCCTCTAGGACAGGGGCCAGAAAACTTAGATTCTCCTTCTGCTCAGGCAGGAAAGCAGGGCAGCCTGAGCAGAAATCTGTCAGACTCTGCACTTCTCCTCCCCTGGGCCCTTTTCATTTTTGGACAGTGAGCTCACTGGGTTCAGGGCAGTGTGTGATACAGAGGTGTCTGTCATTGCTTGCAGTGACACGGGACTGAGCGTGTATGCCTTTGCTCTTACACTGTGCTGGAGTTTTGCTCAGCTGGAAGGAGACCTTTGCAATGGAGTCAGGGATAAAATGAGAAGGTATAAAGCATGCTAGGTTTATAACAAAGAAATGTGCAATTTACTGACATAACAGGGAATGATTGGGGTTAAGGGTTAAATTCCACTGCTCCTTGGAAGAAGAGTAGCAAGGTATGTTGTCATTGTCAACACAATGACAAGACCAACTAGGGAGAGAAGTGGGGGAAGGAAGGATGCCAGGATAATTGTAAACCTGATCTAAAGGCCTGGTCTAAATCCACCAGTAATGATTTTTAGGGATTTATAGGATTAGCATTTAACACCTATGTTCATTTTAAGAAGTTTTACATTTTTTCCTTCTTTTTTTTCTGAAAGGTTAGCTTTATTAGTGCAATAATTAGTATATTAAATTGATCCAAGTTTTCCAGTCTCACAGTACTATATTTAGTACATTGAGAGTATTACTTCTGATATTTTATTTTACTTATATGCAAGCCAGAGTAGACCTCAGGTTGCTGTTATCATTCTGTGATATTTCACAATACTGTGCTTGGACTTTAGTCTATATATACATGATCAATTATTTCCCTTTGACAGTGTTGTTATTACATACATATTCCACTATTTATGTGTGCTAAATTTGTTATTGATCTCTAGAATAGTGTAAACAGTATGCATTTATTTACATATATATACATGCATGAGGAGATAGTTCATTTACTTGCTATTGATTTGTTTTCTTTTTGATTCTGGCAGATTGTTCAGCATTACATTTTATAATTTATGCAGTAATGTTCTGATGGAAGTTGTGAAAGCAGAACATTAGTAAGCTTATTTTAGCTGTCTTAGTAAATCTGTTCAGAAGGTAGATTATATAAATGATAGTCTCTGCACCTCTCTGTTTACAGAGGATTATAAAATAAAATGTTTTCTGAAGATAAAAGCATAAAAGTGCTGAGCTTACCTCAGCATTCTTGACATCAACATAAAGCTTGAGTGATAAATCAGGATTCAAAATGAGGAGGCATCAATCTGCTAAGTTTAATCAGTGAGGAGTCCCAATGGTACTATTTAAATTTTTAAAAAGTTTGCTGTTATAATGATGTGTATGGCTCTTCCTCTCTACCTGGAGTATCCAGCCAAAGCAAGAAAAGTTCTCTCAAGTTCAAAGCCAAACTCCTCAAATTAGCCATTTGTATATGCTAACCTCTGAGTGGTTTAAGTCATAAATACTGCTAAATTATGAAGAGAATCAAAACTAATGTTGCCTCATGGCCCATATGTATGCCTGTATTTAGTGTTGGACATGCATTCAGATGTTTCTTTCACTCATGAGCAAAGTTCTGCCTGAGTGAAATAGAACCTTTGCCCTATTCCTCCTGATAGCCTGTCTGGTAGTAGCAGGGATAAACATGGGCTGTGCACAAGGGTTGAGTTTACAGCTTGCCATTTCATATTATGGTGCCACATAAAAGCAGGCAGAAGGGTTAGTTTTAAATAATTTTCCTGGATCTGTTGATCTTTTAAAATCCTTTTTTGTTATTATTTGTACTCATATATTCCAGTGAGGATGAGTTTTGAATGAAACTCAAAAATTTGTAAGATCTCTTGCATAGTTTTGAGAGGGTATTGACAGAAATAGCAGTCTGATTCATAACACAGAAGAAACAGAGATTAGTTTTCACAGAGAGCTAGAAATTATGTACAGAATGAACCACCATGTACAACTATCAAAATGCAACAGATTACTCGTAAAGTAAGAGTCTGTATGCTCAGAAATTCATTTATGACATGGGTGACTGTACCATGATTTATACAGCAGTATGTGTAACAGCTCTGATCCCCCTTCCTCCCAAAGGAATTGTCTACATTCCTTTTAAATAGCAAGGTCTATTTTGTGCTTACCTGAATGTCTACTGCCAGTAAAATTTGCATTTTTTTAAATGCAGTGGCGTTCTTCCACTCTTCCCAATATAGGTTTCCAAGCATTTAAAAAAAGAGAATACTATTCCTCTTATTTTATGTCCATTTCACAACAATATTTCAATTAAGAATAGAAGCCTCTCTGAAGTTCTGGATTTAAACTTAAAGTTCCATCTTCCTTTGGCCTTCCATTATCCATAGACCCAAGGAGAGAGCAGTGTGAACTGTCACAGCTTCTTTGACTATGCACGTACTGGGTTGCCTGGGACAATCCCTACCCTGGAGTGCAGTGGCCCCAGGAGTGTTGGGCTGACCCTCCCTTCCCACCTGTGTCAGCCCCTGCTGTTGGATCCCCTTCAGCACAGCTCAGTGCCATGGCAGAGCCAGCCGTGTCTCAATCCCTACATGAATTTCCTTGGGAGAGAGCAGACAATTGAGTATATTGCATCTTACAGCTCCTGTGCTTCAGGAATCCCTGCAGACCTCAGCCTGAGCTTTAGGGAGCCTGAGAAAACAAAAGCAGACCCTCAGGCCAAACATGATGCGCTCAATAGCAGATGTTTGCTCGGAACAGTGACATCAGTGACATTTACCCTCTTCAGCAAGTTCTTCTCTGAGCTTAGATGCTTTATTTGTCTATCCTCTGACAATTACCCCACCGTTATGCAGGTTTCACCTCAGCTTACTTGAAAAATAAACCCAAATAACATATTCATTCCTACTAATAAGTAATGACTTGTAATATACCTTCGCTATTCATGCTTAATGACTTAACTGCAGCACGTTTGCTAAGCTGTAGCTGGGGATTTTTTGTTGCTGTTTTTCTTTTTCTTTTCTCCTTTCTTCCTGCCACCTTTCACTGTGAGGAGGTTGAGGCTAACAAGCAAGTCATGACCAGTGCTCAGGTATGTGCCACCATTCAGAATGACAAATAATGCATCTTAAAAGCCCATAGGTGGGCAAAGTAGCTTGTGCTTCCAGGATGAAAAACGAGAGGCTGACTGACCCACCTGACACACCCTGCAAACAGCTTATGACTGCTGCTGTGGGATGCAGAAAACTTTCTTTACATCCTGACCATAGTAAGCGGAAGAACCCAGGTAATTCTTTCTTCCTCTTTTCCTGCAGCCCTCTCTCTGTCTTTCCATTTAAGATGAAGAACACCTGCCCTGCTGATTTTCTTTCTCCTTTGTGATCTGGAACAAAAAGAGGGCAGATGGAGAGCCCATGCCCACTTTTGACCATATCTTCTCCTTACATCAAGTGTGATGCTGGAATCAGTTTGCTGATGAGGAAGGGTTAGGGTTCAGGCTTTTTTCTTGGATACCACTAAGTGACCCACTAATTCAGGATGTGTGTATTTGTATGACTTAAGTGATTTACCTTTGATTGATAATATAATCTATTTGTTTTTCTTCGATGTTATACTCAACTAAAGTTTTTTTTCCCTTTTACCTCTGAAATTATTTATATTTGAAGATTAGATTCCAAACCTAAATTGTTTAAGTCCTTTGTTCTCTTAACAGGTAAAAATACCTAATGAAGATGATGGTATGCTTAAAGGTCTTCTGATCTCTAACACATTGCCTTGTCATGTTGATCATAGTGTTAGATTTCTGTAAGACCCAGTGTTCATCTGTATTCTAATACTTTCTGTAGATGATCACTGTAATGCTACCATGCAGGCATTAGAATCTCAGCCTGCTGGGATCAAGAGACCAGGGATGCTCTCTGAAAGGTATGTGTAATGGGATCCTGTGGCACCTTGTGGAAGATAATAAGGATTAGCAAACTAAAGCAAACTGTTGGAGTGTTAAATAGCATAGCTAGTGGGTGATTAGCATGGACAACCATAGGAGGAATAAACTGTTTGAATAACATGAAGGATGTATGTAAAATCTATGCTGTTCTGACTTCCTGTTGTAGTACCAGAATCTTCTCTTGTAAGGGGAAAAAAAAAAGTAGGGGTAGAGAAAAATGGTGAGGCCTGTGAAGACAGGCAGCAGTTGGACTGTTCTGAGACTGCTGTGTGACCGTGTTATTGTAAAAGTGTTGGCAGTTCCAAGTATTTGTGTCTGGACAGCTTTTATAAATTTTCTGAAACAAAATAGGAATAATTAGTTCCATTGCTATGATGGTGTATTTTCTTTTACTACCAATTCACTTGGTGTCACTTATTCTGTTTTCTTTCAGTGTACAACATTTTGGGAGGGAGAGGTGCATACGAAGTGTGTATACAAAGAGATATGGAATTTAGACAAATTTCTGTGAATTTATACATGGCCCTGAGTCTCTGTATAGTCAAAATTCCTCTGAAATATACTGTGAATTCTGAAAAAACAGGAATGTGGGGAAAAATTCTGGCAATTTTGAATTTAATAGAAGAGGCATTTTTGCTAGAAGGGCAGCAACATTTAATCACAGAGTGCAAGCTAAAAATAGGAAAATTACATGCAGCTAACCAGATTGCTCAAATTTTATATAAATTGAGGCTTACATACCTTAGAGGATGAGTTCAGGTGATAAACATGTCTAAATTGTTGCCACACTCATTAACAGTTTCATTTAAGACTGTACATGTGTGGCTTGTTAAAACGTTTAAGTTTGCTGTTGGTCCTTCACATTTCCATTGAGCACTCACAAATGATGCTTCGAAAGACCAAGTTAAAGACTGTAGTGAGCTATAGATTTATAATTCATAAGGTATACTTTGTGCCCATCCTTCCCCTGAACATAAATTTCCTGGTGGTGGTGAGTTCTGAGCAGGGGCTGTGAGGACAGAGGGTATATATTTCTCTGAATCCATCTCCAATTACTTCCATGAAGGCTTGGTGACTACACAGCATGAGAAGAAGATCCCTTCACTGCAGAGACATAGATACAAGTGTAATCATAACTTACAAAAGCTACTTTCTTGGGAAGTTGAGAGTTGTCTGATTAAAATGAAACTGCTGTAAAGCAGAGGTCATAATCTCTCTGGCCATCCTCTGAAAGGGAAGGTGTGACCCAGAGGTCACTTGCTACTCATATAGCTAAAAAATTTTAAACACAATTATTTACCTCTTTACATTCTGAAGATTTAGTAGTTTAATGATGCTTGGTGGTGATTATGGTAAAGTCTTTGGCATTGTAACAATTCCTCCATGTTGTGGGGCTCTGCATTGTTAACTGATAAGAATTCAAAAACAAGTAATTAATTTCCAAGTAAAAAAAATTCGTCTGCTCACTAGTGCTAAATGGTTGCAGCTTATTGATGTTGATGAGTGTTTTTTATCACTTAAAGGACTGTTCTGGGAAGCATAATTATTTTTCAGTAGTGAAAAATTATTTGCAGACCCAGAATTTTCCATGGTGGATCAGCTATTCAGAATATTCCTGCTTATCCCATATACTACTTCATATCTTTGATTTGGTTGAGACATGCACAAAAAAAAAAAAATTTAAAAAGGCAAATAGACTCTTTTAGCAGGCAAAACACAGTGCAGTTCCCTCAAGCTGACTGCTCAAGCTGGCTGTTCCTCACAACACGTTCAGTTGTGGAATCTGTCAGGACTCAGACACAGTCTCTCACTAAAAGACTCTCATACCTTGCCATCTGTCATGTTCTGCCTGATCCCATGGTAAAAATGTCTCCCCCAGTTTTGTCAGATTTGGCAATCATTTCCATTGAGATTGGTGATGGAGCAAGCTTCCGAAATGTGTTCCTCTTCCCACTTTTTCCTTTGGATTGATCACATCTCACTTTAGGACTCACATATGTAATCCCAAGTGACTTTGGTGGGTTTTCTAAAGGATGAAGACTGATGCACAGAAAAGATTGTGCCTGAACTTTGGCAGTAGGTAAGAGGCTAGAAAGGCTTTGCTTTAAATATTCTACATTCTTTCAAACTTTCAGTAGAGTTACTCACCTACAGTAGAAAACCATACATATTAATTGGACACTGTTTGTATAGATTTTCAGAAATATGTAGCATCGATGATGGAGTTGGAGGCAGTGAGAGGGCAAGAAATAAAGAACTGTCTGCAAATATGATAAATAGCAGGGGTGTACTGTACATGGACAAAATGCACTTTGATGAAGAACAAAGAAATGACAACACAATCTACACATATTTCACCTTTAGCTATCCACCACAATGCATAAATACTAATCTGACAGCTCATACTTCTCTTTTCTCAATCAAATATGAATTTACAAATATTAATCCTGTATTTGTTCCAATAGAATAGCAAAAGGAGATATGTTACCACAAATTAGCAACTTCAGTGACTTCTGAAATATTCTTAACAAGTTCCTTTGTCACTGTGATGCTAATTTTATTTTCAGTCCTCATCTCATTTCCCAGATCATCAGAATCTGTATTTGAGAGCTGAAATATCTAAGTCTCTCAGCAAGCATCAGTGACACAGAGATGATCTCCAGTTCCCTGTGCACCAGCTGCAACACATCTTCAATGAACACCATGGACAGAAGAGACTCAGATGTGCCAAAGATTATGCCAGAGCATCTGTGCATAATTGGCATGCTCATGACTCCAATCCATCCTGCTAGTAATATCTATTGATATCTCCATCATTCCTATCAAGCAGACCTTTCAGGTGCCTTGGCCTTTCTTTTTGCGTGAGGATTCTTCACTGTAAAAATGCCTAGAATTAATAGCCAAAATCAAAGGGTGTGTGTTTAGATATAAATTCAATAACTCTGTGAACAGTGAAGTAAAGAGCATCCTCACACAACAGAGGACTGTTTAGCTGCCACAGTCCTAGTAGAATCCAACTAAAAACATTATAGTGCATTGAATGTTAGGAGCAGGAAAGGACTTTATGGTTTCACAGGAAAACAGAAGCCATTAGAAATAATAGTTTTCCACCTAGGAACAAAAGTTCTAGGTTTTCTCATGTGCATCTAGGAATTCAAATGTAACTTCAGAAGAAACTCCTCTGTTCTGTTGGCTCCCCGTCTGTAGCACAGCAAGCATTCTGTGAACTACCACTTGCAAGTGTGGATGTTCTAGAAAACTGAGAGAATGCTACGACGTGTGTCTTTCATGTGTTAAGTCAGCAGATGTTCAGATCTTCTCATTAAAGGCTTCACACTAGTTTCCCTTAGCTTACACAGTTTATCACAAACCCCAGAATTTTCTATCAGGATTTGCTATCATAAATGTAACAGAAAGAAAACTGTAGCTAGTAGACCTGGTATTCAGCAGTTGCATTTTGATGTAACCTTGTAAAAACTCTGTGAAATCTTTCTGTTTTACACTAAGTGATGATTTTATGGTGGTAGTCACTGCAACATGTTTATGTCATTTTACAGCCTTGTCAAGAATGCATTTCTACTAGCATCACAAATTGTTACAGTGAAACCTGTCAGGCTCTTTGTGCCTGATATCTAAATATCTAAAACAGTATTTAGAAATATTTCTATTCATCACTTTGTATAAATTCAATGCTCAACTTGTTTGTGTGATTCAATATTGTTAAGACTTTGTGGTACCACAGAGTCAAGTGCTTAGTATACTTTTTTTGACTTAAAAATATATTTGCTCCTATTAGAAGGCAAGGAGAATAAATAGGAGACACCAGATTAATATATTACCATAACCTGAATTTATTAACAAATATAAAAAAGTAGAGAAAATTGGAGCATGAGCATTTTTTTACAGCAGAGACAGTACTATTTTCTCAATACCATTTGTGATGCTGTGTAGGATGCTGTTCTTTTGTGGAAATCCTGTCATTAATGCTTTTTTTTGGTCTCACATTGTTATTACTGTGAGGAAACCTCCTTGCTATCTGGAACAACAGTCCAGTCTTGTCCCATGATAGGGACTCCTTAAGCAGAGAAAAGAGAGACCTTCTCCTTTCAACAGACTCTGGTATCCACAGGCAATTACTCTAGAAAACCTCTGTGATGGGAGACTATACAGTTTTGAGAAAAAAATGTATACCTGGACCACTTAGTTCCAGACATTATGACAACTTTGACTGATGACAACTTTCTGGCAGTTGTAGGCACCCCTGTCCCGTATCAATAAAGCTGCTAATGTAAATTCAGAAATGTAAGGGACAAAAATGATGTGCAATAATATTTCTCTGTGCTTTTCAATGATGGTACCATTTGGTGGGCATCTCTCTGACTTGTGTTCTGTTACTTCTGGAAAAGAATCCGGTATTAAATTACTATTTCATCTGCTAACCAGGTTACCTCCTGCTAGAGCTCATTATGAGTCTTTAGTTAGTTTTTAAGTCAGAGTCTACTGAGGGTTCTGTTTGGCTAACTCAGTTTCCCTTTGAGAAATTAATAAAATTTACACTGAATTCTGTTCACTCTTTTTACTGTGGAAGCTGCTGAAAATCAAAGCATCTCACTTATTTTTATTTCAGAGCCTTATCTCTGAGTTATCCAAGTTACTGACTATATGATCTTTGTAGTTTTCCACTACTGCAGACTACTAAGAATAATTTTATAGTTTAGAAGAGTATTTATTGGGTTCTTCTTTTTCTTCATGGTATAATTCTTTCTATGTCCTGGAAACACATCTAAAGAAGTGCTATGAGGTATTTTAGTGACGTAAGTGACAGTTTTGGCTTTATGTCTCATTATCTGAAAGACAGCATCTCTAGCAGCACAGGCATATCTCATCCTGCCAAGGCCCAATGTGGAACATAATGTGTGAAAGAGACTAAAAATGAGGGGAATGGATCTCTTTCTTGCTAAAAATGCTATGAATTTATTCCTTTAGGGTGAATGATTGCATTTTATAACTCCTGTTTTGGAGATAATAAATAATTTCAGGCCACTGAAGTGACAGGACAGTACATCTGTGTGAAAAGTGAATCATCTGGGGAATAAAAATGAGCAAGATCACTCTGAATTAAGTGCATGAGCCCACAGCCTGAGTTATTGGTTTGATATTCAGATGTTAAAGTGCAAGAGCTTGCTTTGTGCTAGTCCTATGGCCAGAGCTGCTAGAAAATGTGATCTCCCAGGCTGAAGCTGCTTGGATCTGGCCTTGAAGCAGAGATGATAAAAACTCTGTCATCCTGTTTTCACTTCCTGGGCTGTCAGCAGTGTCTTCCAGAGCCAGAGACCTGATAGCTGAAGGACCTAAGTGACATGAGCATCCTGGTGACAAGGACATGAGGACCTCTGCAGTCTGCCCACACTGCGATCCTGCTGGCTGTGGGATCACCCACCCCAGCTTGAATGGGCAAGGAAGGCCTGCACACACCTGGCAATTGTATCAGTGTCTGAAAGCTGGCCAGTAAAATGATATTCTATTGTTAGGGCTGGTGGTGATAGATAGACAGATAGATAGATAGATAGATATGTGATTGAATAAAGGGTATTTGATTGAATAGACACTAGAAGTTCACAGAGGATTTTTGTGTTCACAGAGGTGGTGAGGGGTAGGGCTTTTAAATATATAAATTAATTACAATTCATTCAAATTGGTAGTAAGGTTTAAATTTTTAAATTTGAACAGCTTATTGGAGTGTCACTTTTTACAATGATCCAAGTAATCATTCAAGCGAGTCCCACTATGTCTTACAAAGGAGAGAAGATGTTGCAAAGGGAGAGGAATTTCAGTTTATTGATTTTGGGTCCTAAAAACTTTCAGCAACTATTATCTGTAGTTAACAGATCCACGGGACTCATGCTGATTAATTTTCTTATCTGAAAGTCGTGCTTTTCATATTGTAAATGATATCTAATATTCCCTGAAGGGCTCTATAGTTTATAGATTTTATAAGAGAATGTGGAAAATGAATGCATTATTTTCTTACCTTTTTGTGATGCTGGGATTCTGTTATTCATAGATTGCTCTATTTTAATACACTTTATCCTTTTACTAGCATTTTAACATTTCAATGTAAAAGTAAAAAAAATGAATCTTTTATCATTCACATTGAAAAAAGCGCTTAGGCTTTAATCCACCCAAAGTCAGTAACTGCTATTTGATCTTAAAGGATGGTGCTCATAAACTGTAGAAAGGCAAAGGCTAAGGCATTCTTTATGGTGTAAATGTTATAGTACATCTCATATTTATTGAAGGGACCATAATTATGCAGAGCCATTACAGTGGATATTCATGGCACTGTATCAAGCAGTATCTGAATTTTTTATCAACTCCATGAGCCTGAATGAAGTACCTGTATCTTTTCATTGCATTCCACTTTTCCTCCTATTTAAATCAACTTCCTGTGAAAGACTGTGTTGTTGCATAAATATACATGGCTGTAGCAAAGGAGTTAAGGAAGACCATAAGTGTGGAGACTGTATAAGGGCTGGTTGAAGTGAACCTGTTGCTTTTTTAGAATTTATTTGATTTTCTGTACCATCTTCTGTTTATAAGTTTGACTCATATCTGAGCAATGTTCTAGTGCTGTGGGCACTTTTCAGCTCCTTATTAAGAAAGTACAAATTAATGATCACTGCTTGTTCAAAACGCTTTTCTAGTGGTTTTTTTTCCCTATTGATTATCAGCATGAAGGGGTTACAAAGCTGACCATGCAGAGCAAGTACAGGTTAAGTCACCATCTCATTTAAATGGCACTTAGCAACATGGTTTAGTGTTGGACTTGGTGGTCCTGGGTTAATGGCTGGACTTGTTGATCTTAAGGGTCTTTTCCAACCTAAATGATTCTATGATTTTATGACAGATATACTTGGACTTCTTGAGGCAAGGTCCTACCTATAGTTATTGACGTACAGATATTGTGTTGCTGCTGGAATACAGGCTACATATATTCTGTTTTAGTGTCTGGATGTATGTGCTTTTGGTATCCTCTTGCAGTGAATAGAAGACCAGTGTCTCAATAAATTTGGGCAGTCTTTGGACAATTATACAAAATGTATTGCTGTATTAAGCTGAGCTCATAAGCATCAGTGCTAGGCTTATCCAGCTTGCAGTTAGAGGAAACTTCTCAAATTCTGTGATATGTCCTACTGGTTTGCATGGAGTATTTTGGTTAGTGTGTAGAAATGACACTTGAGAGTTAGATGGTAGTACTAACAATTTGTGCAGCGCTTTTTTGCATCTTTGAATAGATATCAGATAAGAAAACTTGCTGTATTTAATTCTAGTTAAAAGAAAAAAATTCAAAAACTCTTCTTTCACTCCAAAGTCCATTCCTCCCATAGAGCTTTAAAGAAAAGAATGGGTTTTGGGGGAAAAGAATGGCTTTGCTTTTTCTTTCTTTGCAGAGAGCAGGAGTAAGACAATCATAGCATTTCAGGCTGATCACAAGTTACATTTAATGAAAATTAAGCATCTTTCAAAAGTCCTACCATAAGGCATTCTCCACACAGCATGCATTAACCCTGACTGCAGCAACTTATTTGCAAAGAGGTGGGAACATTATAGCTGTTTTGTTAATTTTTTTGATAAGGATTTTAAGCTTTACTTAAGCTTTACTTTCTCGTGCTTCCCAAGCTGTTCAAATTTCTAGTCTGAGGACTGTTTAATTTGGACAGGTTCTTTGGTATGTTTTGAATCACTCTCAGAGCATTTCTCAAAAAGGCCTTAATCTATAAACTATCTGTAAAAGCTATATGATTTCATCATCTCTGAATCATTTAATTATCCCTTATGATGTCCTAGACCTTTCCTCTCCTGTGGTTTGATGCACAAAGGAAAGGCAGACTCCTTAAGTCTGTCAGACATTTTACACACCGTGCAAGCTCTTAAACCTGTTCATTGGGATAAATACAGCACTTACAGATTGATGAAACATTTGGCTATGGTATCACTTAGCTAAGAAGTTAAGGGAATTTGGGAGCTTGCAGCTTTTGCACATTTAAAGTACTTGAAGTTCAGTTATGATTTCTTGTTCTTTCCAGATCTTTTTAGTTACTTTATCAATTTGTCTGTTGTTATGAACAGTTTAGCAATAGCCTGCGTTGTACACAGTGTAATTTTTTTTCCAAAATGAAAATCACCAAATACTTGTTGCAGATAATTTGCCTTTTAATATTTTTACAGCAACCCTATTCCAAAGTCACACTGCATTCATCTAAAGAAACCCTTAATGATACTGCATAACTCCTCAGCTGTGGATTCCTACAATAGCTTTTTGATGCACTATTTATGCACTGTTAATTTTTTTTCATTAGAGGCTGTTATGCTTATTAGTCACTTACCATAAAGGCAACACTTCAGAATTCAAGAGGGCATTGGGGTGATATTTTTACAGTGATCTCATGGACATCTTTCAGTACTTGAAGCAAAGCCTCAGGGTGTCACATAAGGGGAAGCAGTGTAATTGGGCAATGCTTATCTTGGGCTTATGAGGGCAGATCTAATTTACCATACAAATAATTTTTCATCCCTTTGGCCCATCTCCTTCACCACTTATTCCACTTTTTTTTCAGCTCTGTGGATCTTTCCTCCCACCCTTCACACAAAGGCACAGCACTTGTGTGTCTATTTCCCATTGTCATCTGTTCCTCAACTGCTTATTCTGCTCTTCCCTCCCTCTACCAGACTTCTACCTTTCGAGCAGGTAAGTGTACTTTAGGTGTAATGAATGATGAATCCGATGCTTTCTACTAATTCCACATTCTGTCCTGTCTTTACCCAGATAATGTGACAGTTTGGACAACCTCATTTTTAGAGTAAGGATTTGTTTTGACAGGGGCCTGGTTTTTTAATGTATGCATTTGTGAAAGCACATGTTCCCAGAGGCAAGGTTTTAGCAGAATGTCTTTATTTTGGAAGATGGAGGTTAGTAAGATCAGAGCTGTTTCTTGGCACTTGTAGAAGTTTGCTCCTTAGCCTCAGGCTCACTCTGAATAAGTCATGCACAGATAGGCTTTATTCCTGCAGTCAAGACATTCTATTGTGCTTCAGGAATGAAGCTGTCAGCAATAGTCCTTACACTTTAGACAAACATGTCAGAAGATACCTTTTACCTGCTCACTTCTTTCAAAGGAGAGGAAAAAGAAATCAGTGTTAAGTCTAGACCCTTGAAGCACATCATCAACTGTGATGGTGCCAAGGGTTAAAATGTTTTAAGATCCAAAGCTAGTTCCCATTGCCAGTCTGACTTTTGACTTTAGCATGGGTTGAAAGAGTTCCTTAAAAAATTAAGCAGCTTTTCAGCTGATGGATAAGCTCTATTGCAAGCAGAAAAGATTGCAGTAATATTTCAAAAGAAGTGTTTGCTATCTGGCCTCAGAAGTTGTAATTAACCTGTGTGAGGCCAGAGCTATGTATCATGAAAAAGTGAAAAGTGTCTCTGCTGTCTGCAGAAGAGGCAACTCATGTATTTTACAGGCAGTGTAGCATTTTAAAGTATAGACTTTTAAGACTTTAATTTTAAATGACAGTGTCATGATCTGTAACTGTAATATACTGCTGTAAAACATCTTTACCATACTCTGTATTACCTCTGTGGCTGTTTGTTCCTCAATGGAACCTGAAAGAATAATACAGACAAATTTCATTTCTTGTTGTTTCACACTTCTGCACCACAATAATATGCATAGCTAACAGGTTAACAAGTATGCCCTGCTCACTTTGTTTTTACTGAAAAGATTTAACAGGTCATAGAAACCTTCTAAACTTCACAGTACACTTCAGATCTTGCAGTAATATTAATGTTTATTTTCCCTTTTCAGTCTTTTTTCTCTATTGCTCTCCTACTTTACTGTCACACTCAACCTTTTTTATAACTTCTCACAGGACGCTGCCTTCAATCCAGTCCCTCCAACAATTATATGATGTGGGTTTGATTTTACATTACGGATTTAATGATGCATTAAAAAAGAATCTTGGTAGGAATGAATCATTCTAACTTCACTGGAGCTGAATATCCAAACAAAAATATATATGAAAGTTGAAATTACTTTCTATCTACAGAAACAAATGTTGAAATTACAGGACTCCTAGTTTATATGGTATCAAAAGAAGATATAAAGGGCAGGTAGCTGTAAGTGTAATGTAGAAGACTCAATAGGTTTTTCTCCTCTGGTTTTATTAAAAAACACTCCTTTGAAAAGGTATTTTGTATATAATTTTAACACAAGAAAGTCAGAAGGTATCATCCATGCTTCTGTAAAATTCTGAAGAATAGTGAAATGTTTGAGGTCCTCTGGCAGGGTGAAGTTCTCCTGTCATTCAGTCTTAACAGAAATCAGGCTACAATCCAAAGTGCAAGAAGCACTGATTGTACTTTTTAAATCTTGATTATTTATCCTTCTGCTTTTGAAATTAGCTTTCTGGAATCCCAAATGATATGCATAAATTCTATATACATGGTATACCAAAATACATATTCCTTCATCTCTTGCATGTCTCAGGAGTGTAGGAATGCTATTAGTACTAGGCAGGTAACTCCTTTTGAGACATAGGTTTTGGTTTTTTTTTTTTTTAACTCATAAGTATTCCAGAAAATAGGGTTTACTCTGGCTTTTACTTTTTCATGTTAATGCAGATCAGTTGTGTTTTGTTTTTGTATCACAGCAATGGCAAAAAAATCTCAGAATAATCTGAATTTGTGTCACTTTTTATTTTAAAAGCTTCTGTTTTGTTTAAAGGTTGGAAGATTCTATTTACATGTTTCAGTCATCCAGTCAGGGATGAAAATCCATGTGGCTTAAAGGACCACTTCCACTCCATAATCAAAAAGCATTAAATATCTAAAGTGAGCAGTAAATGCAGAGAGCATAACTAACTCTTTGAGTAAACTAGAAGGTGAATATTTGCATATAATGAATGCATTCAGAGTTCTCATAGCACACTTCCAATACTTAGGGAGTGCCCACAAGAAAGCTGATGAAGGCCTTTTAACATGGGCATGTAGTGATAGAACAAAGTGGAATGGCTGTAAATCAACAAGAGTGGGCTTGGAGTAGATATGGGAAAGAATTTCTTTACTGTGGGTGTGGTAAGGCACTGGAACAGGTTGTCCAGTGAAGCTGTGGGTGTCCCATCCCTGGAAATGTTCAACACCAGGTTGGATGGGACTCTGAGCAACCTGGTCTAGTGGAAGGTGTCCCATGGCAGAGGGGGTAAAATGAGATGATTGTTATGGTCCCTTCCAGCCCTACCCATTCTACAACTCTGTGATTCTATGATCATAAATACCGAAGAAAAAATGGCTGTTGTCGTTTTTTGTATAATAATTTCCATAACCTCAACCATTAATTTCTGTACCACCTCAAATTCTGTATTCAATGAAAAAAAACCCCTAAATTATAAGCTTGCCCTTTGGATTTTGCATGGCTACCAAATGCTTTTAAAAGAATTTTCTGATATTGCAGTGCAGTGTCATCTTTGTCCCTGTTTGTGAGTGGTGATTGTCAGGAAAGTGGTGGAAGGTGCATGGGCTGATCTCCTTTTGCTCAGGAAATCAGGAAGGTGAGAAGAGCCATAAGGTCCCTGTCAGCCCCAAAATAATGTCTTAGTATATTGGGCATAATGGCTCTGTTTGGATAGTTCTTCTGACTGTCTGAGCTTCACCCCAGGGATGCTACCGACCTTTTCACTCCAGCCTTCTACCCTAACAAAGGGAGAAACTACTGCAGTAATTCTTTTTGGGAAAAAAAAAAAAACCTCAAATATTTTTCATGGCCCTAAATTGATCTAAAGATTAGAAAATTCAGCCTCCTTTGTCTTATTCTCAGTGTCTCTGAGTACCTCTTTTATTGCATATGCAGGAAGATGGTAGCAGGATTCATTAATGTTAAATGGAAAGAGCAGAATTAATCTCAAAGTCCATTACTTAGTTTTATTTCTCAAAATCAAAAATCCATTAGGGGTAGGAATTGGTAGATTTGGGGTTCAAAACGTGCATAACCTAGGAAATACCTTTCATTTTTATGGCAGTGGCTATTAGCAAAGTATGAGATGTGGCAACACACAGTGGAAGGCTGGTGATGTCATACATTGGGCATGATCAGCTGAAAGGAATGACTGATGCCTTTTCAAAACACTCAGCTGTTGTCTTTGAGGATTTTATCTTCCAAAGATGGAAGGTGGAAATTATCCAGTACTTGCACAGGAAAACACAGGAGTGGAAGGAACAGCCAAGGTCAGAAATTCTAGATCAAACCACTAATTTTCAATATTTAGAAATAATCAGAGTATTTGCAAGCACATGGATGGTTGCAAAGAAACCAGTACCAGGCAACACAGATTTGTCAAAAACCAGAAAATTTCCTTTTTGACAAATTAACAGGCCTTGTTATGAGTTAAAAAAAGCCATAGAAGTCATTAATTTTCAGTGTAGCAAGAGATGTCTCTCTCTTTTGATATCTTCATGGATAAGCTAGGGAAACATATTCTAGGTTAAACTGTTAGTAGGTAATTGTAAAGCTCATTGGTTGACTGTACTCGAAAGAATTGGTGTTTCCACCTCCCACTGGAAGGGTTATTTTTAGGCCCAGAAGAAAGACATAAATAATGGAATAAAGATTATGCTTGCTAAGGGTGTAAACACATTAGAAGGCAGGGCTTGAATTTGAAATATTATTGGAAAATCAGAAGAAAAAAAATTGGTGACACTGGATCTAAGGGCCATCTCCCATTTAAGCACTGGTAATCAACTACAGGAGTTCTTTTTGGAGAACAAGTGGCAAGTTTTTTGGGAAGGGACATTAAGTTTCTAGCTAGTCTGACTAAGTCAACAGCATCATTCTACTCTAAAAAGCAATGGGCACAACTAAAGGAATGTGACAAAAAATTGTTTTTTTCTCTGTCCAGCTGGGGGAGATAGAGGTATCATCAAGAGGGGAGCCTGTTTGAGGCAACACACCACGGAGCGTGTGGGGAAGAACAGAAAGGATAAACAGTGGGCAGACTGTTTGGAGGGATTTAAACAAGGGGGGAAAAAAAGAGAATGAGGAAACACAAGAGATGAGTTTTGAGCATGCAAAAGGCAGTTGCAAAACACAAGAAGCAACAGAATGATCTAGATGGCCTCTTGGGGGCCCTGTTTGCTCTATTTGTGGTGATTCCGGACAAAATCTCTGCAGGAGATCTTTGCTCTTTGCATTTTTTTTACAACAAATAGAATTACATGGGTTTGGTTTTAATAGCATGTGCTTATGCTCACCTGTATGCTTTCAGGGTTACTCTTCAAAGATTTGCATTTTAATTCTTGGATTGAGGTCCAGTTTGCAAAATACTGCTACTTTCATAAAAGAGAATATATTTTCCAAATAATCCTATTTCTAGCTTATGTTAAGGCAGTTTGATGGCTGCAGTAATTTAAGCTATTTGCATCCAACCTTTTTAGAGCTTGATGGATTTTAAGGGGTTAAGGTTGTGTATTAATTATCTGGAAAGTACATTATCTCTGATGAGAGAGTTGGTAATGGATAGCTGCTAATTGTTTGGATTAGAGAAGAACATTAAGAATTTCAAGGGGGATAGAGACAGCAAAATGAAACAAGTGGTAGAGGATTTTAAGGTAGATTTTAGAAGAGTGGTAGGTATTAGGAACTCTTCTAGGCTCAAGATTAAATGTATCAACTCAGGAAAAAAATGTAAGAGTCAGTAAAGGGTAAAGGATTATGAGTTTTATTCCTTTGAGTTACAATGGGAATGAAAGCTAGATACCATGATGTTTAAATAATGTAATAATATGGTATTACACCCCCATGTGAATTGCTGCTACATTCATCTCAAACAGTTCTTACCCTTCCAGTGAAATTACGTACGTGCAGAAGTACGTCATGGTTCGGCAGAGAAATCCTGAGGGGACTTGTTGAGATGCTGTTCTGTTTTGGAGCCAGGCTTTGAGGAGTGGAGAGAGAAAACAGGGAGCCCCACAGAATGAGTGAAACCATGTATGGCTTATAGCTGTGTAGGAAGAGCTCCATTTTCCCCTAATCTGAGAGCAAGGAGAATGACTGCAAGCTTGAAAGTAGCAAAGGAGCTTTTATGATATGTCAGCCACCTGTGGGGTTGATTGCCAGCTACAGCGGTCATATCCTGACCATGGAGCATGCTGATCACAGAGACTCAGCATCCCTGATGAGACATGCCCTGAGGAATTTCTGTACATTAGTTTGTAGTCTTTATTGGCACACACCACCTCATGTGATATGTATGAACATCTCAGTTTGCTGGATAAATATGTAAAGTTCCAGCTCCAGTCTCAAGTCAGTTAGTTCTTCTTCCTGCGTTCTTTCTCCCCCACTTCCTTTTACTCTTCTGCCATCTGTCTTTTAACTAATTTTTTGCTTATGCTTAAAATCTCAGGCTACCAATTAATCAATTATTTTTTTAAACTTCCTTTTTAATTAATTTATTTATGCCCTTTGGTTATTTAAAAATGTGTTTAATTCTTCTTCTAGCCTGTGATGTCAATATAAATCATATTGCTATCCCCTTAGACCACAACAAAGAGCAGCTAGCTTTCTAACCCTCCTACTCACTGCTGCTCTGATCATGTGCCCTTGCACATTGCTTTTGCAACACCATTGTTTTCATAAGAATCTGGGATGTGAAGATTTAGCCCTCTAGCTTGTGCACAAATAAATTTTCCTCATCATTCAGTCATGTCTGACTGAATTTGTTATTTTCTTAGGGTTTTTACGCTGAAAGCCTCTATAGTTCAAAAGTGTAATACTGCATCACTTTCTTTAACTTTTGCTGCACTACTTTTGTTCTGTACTCTTGAAAGACCTGGATCATCCATAGTCAGACTCCAGGGAATCAGGGTAAAAGTAGTAAATCTGGTCTGTCAAGAAGGATCTTTATGAGTCAAACACAGTGTGCCTTTCAACTCCTTTTGTATGAAATGCCTCATTTTCTGTCTAGCTTGGTGATGGTTTCTGTTTAGGCTCTTCAGTGTAATGCCTTGGCTAAAAAAAAGAATTCTCGTGGCACTGTGGCTTAGGCTCAGCAGTTAGTTCATGTGTTTAAGTGACAAGCCTACTGCTCTGCACTTGAGGTAGCAGTGCTGAGTGAGTGGCACGGCGTTACGTCGTGGTGCAGAGCCATGGCAAGGGCTGGCATCAAAACGGGGCTTGTTTCCCCTCAGTGTAACAAAGAACTCTGAACTGCAGTTTGTCATTGTTAAGGTAACTTTAGCTGCCTGATGCTGGTCCTTGGCTCCTCTTTGCCTACCATGATCTCTGTTGGAAAGCTTCACATTGGGCAAACAGTAAGTAGCAGCTGATCAAGGTGAAGAGGGAATGAGTAAAATTGAAACATAACGTTGTTTTAGCTGTTAAGTATTTCCTTTAACAACTTAATGCTTCTCCTTGTTACATAATAGGTAGGCAGAACTCCTGTAGACCTAGGGCTATGTTTTCATGTTTCTGGATGAAATAAAAGTCTGATTCCAACTTATTTTATTATCAGCTTTAGATAGATATTTCAGACAACCATTGTGGGAATATCTAGCAACAAAAATATCCCATTTTAGTATACTTGAATATTTGTGTATCAGAGATTCAGATGAATCAAGCAATATAAGATCAGTAGACATTTTCCTTCTTTCTGCTAAAAGTCATTTAGTCCCCACAGCCCTTATGTGCAAAAAAAAAAAGTTATCCAGTGCACTTCTAAGAATTCTGCTTTTGGATTTCTTCTGCTTTACTTTTGCAGATAGCAGTAATTATTTTTCTTTTTTTTGTACTTTTTAAATTGTGATCAGCCATTGTCATAGACGTTACCAAAAAAATATTTTCCAGCGCATACTTCATTTTAATCCTCTGTTAGCATTTCACTAAAAGATGTGATCCTTTATTTTACCAGTAAGGCAACTTGCTTACCAGCATGGGTTCCCCAAAACCCTCAGATCTGAGGACCTCTGCCATTTTAACAAAACCTAAGTATTTGTATTAGGCTATATTTAAAGACTTGTAGTATAAGATGAACACTGTGACTGTGTGCATAAAAAAGTCATGTTTCCCTAAAGCAATCGAGTAAATGTTTGTGTAAGTAATTGGATTTGCAATTTGTTTAGTTTGGGTGTCATAGGAGAGTTAACCCTGCTGGAAATTTTGCATGATGTGATAGTCTTAAGCTCTCATGAGGCAGTGTAATATAAACTTCATAAGGCTGAGTGATAGACTTCTAAATATATTCTCTTTTCCATCTTGGTTTGCAATGTTTTACTGAAATATTCTCTAGCACTTTTAAAACCATTCCTAACAAAAATTAAAAAGTAAACTTTGTAAAAAAAAAAGGATGCGTGCCAGTTTGGTTTGATATCTGAACAGAAGTTAGTGCTGGATCTCATTTTATCTGAAGCATTTTGACCATCCATAAAACATAACTAAGTTTTACCCAATTTTTTCTTCTGAGCTAACTCTTAACACTATAATACAGTACATCCCCATATCTCTCTATCTGTTGCCAACATGATTATATATAAAGCCTCAGCATTAAATTTTGAATTCTTTGATTTTGTTAAAGAGAGTGACAGAGTTACAAAGGAAAAAGTTTGCGGGAATACAATTCCTCTTCCCTTTAGAATAGTGATTTTAAAATAGAAGTTACATTATTTTCCACTTTTTTTGCTATTAGTAGATCTCCTGGGTACAGTTACCTTGGAAACATCATATTCTAAAAGAAGAAGAATATATGGAACTTTTTTTTGCACCCATTGATAATGTCTGGAAAAATGATGCTGCTGATAGCAGTAGAAAAACATTCAGTTTAGTTGAAGCAGGAGCCTGACCTCTAAGATAAAGTTTGGGAAAGAGAGTGAAATCTTGGTTTGGAATGTCTGAAGTTGAAAATACTTGAGGCTTTCCAACCTCTGTTTTTTAAGACCAACCAGTGGCTTAGAGGAGAGGATTGTATTAATGATCTTGGTTTTATCAAGTGTATTATCTAAAGCAGAACACAGTTTGAATATAGTACATATATTAGAATATAATTACATTTTTAAGTTGTAATGATGATGATGCAATATTCAGGTCTAAGCTCAGTGCCTAATTACTATTTGCAGATGTCATGATTACAGCAAAATTGGAGTAAACACTTTAAATTCAGCCTTTCAAGATTATTAAAATAATGGAAGCATTATTGCTATTAATTACCATGCCTTCAAATTTCTGAGAGGTGTTAATGACACTTGCCTGATTTTGCATGAACTTTGAGGTGGAGAGTGTTATCATGATCAAATGAAGCTTTTGAAAGGCTTCCTAGAGTCTGCAGGATTGAATTTTCTTAAGCTCTCAAAGGGCACTTGAATCTACATTGTACTTCATATCTACTCAGGATCCAAACCTACACAGGATCCCCTGAAAATCAGTCCTCATTCAACATTTTGGAACTGTGAAATCTGTTTGTTTATGAGAGCTACAAATGGGTTATTTCTGTTGAAAGGGAGATTCTCCAGATGGGACTGGCCTAAGGGCAAGATTGCATGGTCCATTGCTATCCTAGCAGTGACAGGAAGATGTGTTGTAAAAAGCAGGATAATTCTACCACCAATGAGTTTGTCAAGTGTTGTTTATTTATTTACCTCCACTTCAGGAGGTAATACAATCTCTATTTTTCAGTTTCATTTACTGAGAGATTTGATTTTATGTTACATCACATATTATTTACAGTTCCTAAAAGGGATAATAGGTAAACTTACTTTTTCACAGTCATCTGAAAATAAATGCTGATGCCTTGTCATGGAGAGTCTGTTAAAGCCAGTACCACAATGACCAATGGTGCAGAAGATCCAGTTTATCTGTAAATCTTAACAAATGAAAACTTTAACAGCCCTCATGTACAGGTGCACACAAAGAGATACACTGTCTAGGAATGTGACATGTTTGGGTGAAAATCAGTTGGGATCAGTTGGGATCAAATCCAATAATCTCAAGATACTAAGTCATGATATTGGTGACATAAGTAGTATATAAAAAAACTAAGAAAGCAATAAATGCCAATGGCATTTTCTATTAAATTAATTTATAACTACTTCTACTATTTAGTTTCAAATTTGTTTCTTCAAAGCAGAAAACAGCAGAAGTGTGAAAGAGAGAAAACTATGTCAGAGCTTCTGGCTATGTATCAGGTCCCTTTTTTTTGGTACTAACTCATTGACTAGCTTTTCTTTGAATTTATAACTGATAAGTTGTGGACTTTGAAAACACCTGAGAACAGAACAGCTTCAGCTCTGGTTTGTGGAAGGGAGTAGACATTCAACAGATACTTGATCAAACTTTTTCACATGATACTGAGGATCTCAGAAAGTGACAAACTAACTGAAAGGGGAAAAAACATAGAAGAGAAAGAAACATTTACTCTAAACAGATCTTGTCTTTCCCCAAATTCATAATGATAGCTGGGTGTTGTAGGGACTACAGCTGAAGACTGAATTTTATATGTAAGCATCTTTATTCAGCAATAATGGCAAATAAAAGGAAAACACTACATACCAATGGCAAAAGAACATTTGATGAAGCCCAGCTCTCCAGCAGATCAAGCTCCAAGAAATGAACCCATGGGTTCCTTGTGCCTAAGCATCTTTACTCAGTTAATTTTGTCAGGTCTTTGTATCTTTTATTTCCATTTATTTCCTGAAGGTTGTTGCCTGCTATAAAATTCATACTTTTATTGACTTATTAACTGATTTAGCCAAGAGTCAAAGAGATATTCAGGCTCCAGGTGTTAGAGCAGCACTTTGGCATTCAGTTCACATGAGACCTCTTCAAATGCTATATAA